>LPNX011155020.1:150801-323498 GCA_001517045.1 Pseudotsuga menziesii | reverse complement strand
TCGAATATTATGGCGATCTGAGAAGATCGCCACTTCTGGGCCAGTCAACAGTCTTCTCGCACTTTCTATAATTGTATCATGCCACGTCTTGTAACAACCATTGTTATTCAGGGCGCCTGAAGATCAGAGATCTTCATGGCTGCCCTTTGTAATAGGATTGGATGTTATCGCTTGTATGTATAAATGCAGAAGGCTGTCTCGACCCAGGGGGTTGGAAAATAGTTAATTCACTTGGTGTATTAACAGTGGGAGCAATCTGTAATAATCCTTCCTTTTTAATACAAAGAGTTACTGCTGGTTTAAGGGAGCTGTACATTGTTCATCCAGCGTCTCTGTGTGAAGGTTGGGCCCGCCTTCCACAGAGATTGCTGAGTTAAGGTAGGATCTTTTAATTTGTGGTTGTGTGATGTTTTGTTAATCATATTTTCTGTGTGTGCAGCAGTAGTGTGTGTGATTTACAGCATTGCATTTTCCTAAGATCAATAACTGTAACAGTCAACTGAGTAGATAATCTTTATGCAATTTATTCAATAGCTGTACACAACTCTGTTCATCTCATGGTTTCAGGTTGACATCCCATGAACCCTGTGTAATTCTTGGATTGTTATAATTGTTGATCTTTATTTCTGCAATTCAATTCTTAGAATAGCCGAGCTTGATCTGTCGTAATTGAATTTCTAGATTACAATTAATTTATGGTTACATATTCCGAGTGTGATTAGATCAATAGGCAATTCCTTTAATTTGGGCTGTGAATAGGATTTCCTTTCTGTCAGTAATTGTTGATTTCATTTCTGGTTGATGCATAGAAGGACAAGGTTGAAATTGTAGAGTTAGAAGATTGGTGGGATCACACAAATTTTGAGGGATGAACATAGTTGTTTAAGAACAGTATTCACTACAATGATTTGGTGTTTAGCATATATTGTGCACTTACCCTTTGAAACAAAAGACTTCCTCGGGTTGACAATGAATTTCGTAAGCTCTGTGTGTTGATAATAACTTATCTACATTTAGGGTGCTCGACAGGATGTGGTCGGTTATGTGGGTCGCAGTATTCTGGAAGCAAGATAGCAAGATCTCCATGCCTTCGTCATATCTAACGGGGACTTAGAAATACTGCAGGAACATGAAATCCAAGGAGTTAAAATTTGGGTTTTTGGCTTGTGGTAGCTCAATGTACCACTTGGCTGCAGCACTTGTGAGGGTGCATTGGAACAGTCTGAGCTTGATCGAATCATTTACGATGTTATTTTATGAGAAACATAGGTGAAACATTGTGATGTGGTTTTTGGGGGCACTCCCATGCCTTCCCTTCAAACTTGGGAATGTCTAAGGGAAGTTTGGTTGGAATGGGAGGCCAAAAATTTTGATGGTGGATTGGGTCATTTGTTAGCTGAGCCAAGTTAGGAAAGTTGAGACATGACATGAAAGGAAGGTTTGACCCAAGGTTGATGTGAGATGGGGCAACCATGGTGGTGGGGTTTGTAGGGACATGATGCACCTGCATAACTGGGGGTACTTGTGGAACCATTGTGGACGAGCCACTGCCCCCAAGTGTGGTAAACGGAACTGTGTGATTGGAAGGGCCACTACCCCCATGTGTGATAGGAGGAGCAGTGTAGGTGGAAGGGCCATTGCCCCCAGGCATGCCAAGTGGGACAGTGTGTGTGGAAGGGACACTGCCCCCATGTGTTATAGGTGGGACAACTTGACTGGTCAATATGGGTGGTGGTAGCTAGCTTATGATGGTTTGCATTACCATGATGGGGCCACCAGCAGGGGTGTTGGTGGTGATTTGGGGTGTGGACATGGGTCCACTTCCAATCACCAAGCCAAAAAATGGATCCGGGTTTGCACCAGCCATGGGGCTAGATGGTGTAGTATGTAGGTCTAGCTTAGATTGGTATGATTCTGAGTTTGAATCAGAGGTTGTGTGGCCTTCTGATGGTGTAGAGGGTCTTCGAGAATGCTATCAACGGTGTTGGTTCAAGTACCCGAACTGTGGTGGATCACCTCTCAGGTGTGAGGAAGAACGTGGGGGATCAATTGTGTCTGATTTGTATGTCAAGTGGTGAAATATGGTAATGACTTTTGGACCCTAGTTTTAATGGCTTCCTATTGGCTTCAGGTGGTCACTTGGCCACCTAGACTTCCAAAAGACAGCGCTTGTATTTTTCCTCATGGGAGTGCTAGTCAATCAGTGGGGGTCGTTGCTCGTTTCGCGAGGAAATTCCTCTCAGTGGCCAGCTACTTTGGGGTTCCCTTGGTACTCCTCACAATGAGTTTTTGGGCTGAGCCCAAGTTCTTCCCACAATTAAGGCAGTCAGGGACTTATGTCCTCAAAGACTAAAGATTGTTGAATTAGTGTAAATTATAAATTTTAAAGGCTAGCTCAGCGTCATGAACTGAGTTTTGTTGTTTTTATGTGGTATGGTTTGTGTGTATGTCTTTTATCTTTCTATTAAATTTAGTGCATTCTTGTATGGTTTATGAATAGTCCACAAAGATTGTATTGTAGAACCTATAATGTGCGTAGATTGTTTAACATAGTAGTAAATTGTAAACAGAAATTTGAATGCATGCCATACCTGAATCTGAACCTGAACCTGACTAGTTGACTGCCTTACACTTGTATTTCTCTTCAACCAGGAAAGAGTGTTGGGCTATCAACAAAATGGGACTAAGACCATCTGTAGATCCTCAGGTCACTCTCTGGATGCAAGGTCAGTCAACAGGGAGGACACGAACGCCGTGAAACCCCCATCGGTCTCCACCCCCTTTACCTTCCAGGTCACCTGTTTTTAGTGGTTTAGAAAAAATCACAGGTGAAGTGCCTATTACTATATGAGCTTCACCCTTCGTCTTATCCTAGAATACCCGGAAGGGTGATGACTGGGTAGAGGAGGAAGGGCTAGGAAAGATGTTAATTTCAACTTAAGAATTGAAACCTACAGTAATTTTTTGATTCAATCTTTAAACAGATTCATTAACCAATTAACCTTTTAATTTAACATTGATTTACACATGCTGTAATAAACTAATTAAACAGATACTAAAAGGAAATAGGCATAGATTTGATGGATAGAGGTGGATGAGCTGCATTGACAGTCCGTAATCTTTAAAAATATGAATCTAAGAGATAGATTCAGGGCAAATGTGGCGAGGGGGTCACCAAATTTTCCCCAAAACAGGCGAGGGGGTCGCTCAGAAACTGCAGACAGAAGCGATCTGGATTCTGGGATGAAATCGCACCTTTCGGGCCTACATGAGCAACCTACCGCACCTTTCGAGCCTGAATGAGCGACTTGGTCACACCTTTCAAGCCTGAATGAGCGACCTGGTCGCACCTTTCAGGCTTGAATGAGTGACCCGGTCGTACCTTTCAGCCCGATAAGAGTGACCTACTCCGAAAGATGAAAATTTCTTGAACCTGAGCCAGATCCAACCAACAGTAACCTGTACTGTGGCCAAATGGGCTCGGTTTGGCCTTGAGGAGGCTCGGTAGTAACTAAAAATGCAGGAAAAGATAGATCTAATCTAGATTTGAAAGAAAACTAAAATAGGGAAAATAAAACAAAAATACAGAAATAAAACCTAAGGATCCTGTGGGATCGACCTGGTATGGTCACCAAATCTATAGTAGGGCTTTCACGCTTGCTACAGGAAGGAACGACTCCCTTCCTTCTATAGGATGGAAGGGTAGAGTTCCTATGAGAATGGAAGAACAGAAACAAACAAACAAAAAATGAAATGAAAACAGGATGACACCCTACACACAAGGTTAGGGCTAAGCTGAAAGCTCCACAACCCTGCATCAAACTGTTAGAAAATAAGAGAACCTGCAAGTAATCAATGGAAACATGCAATAAACCTGCAAACAAATAATGTTAGAAAACTACAATCTAACTAAGAAAAAGACTGAAAATACATGTATACCTTCTCTAGTTGGAATGGGCCACCATGATCTAGCTTGGGAGAGCACCTCTCTTAGGAATGGGGAGCTATGGCTCAATGGAGCAATGGAGGAGAGGGATGGTGAATGGCTTGAGAGGAAAATGGTCTCAAGGCACTCACATGGGCATCGTAACGATAGGGAGATGAGAAGTGATTTGAGAATGACCCCCACTCCTCTATTTATACTTTTTCTTGGGATTTTTAGGGTTTTAAGCCCCTGGTTGGGGCTTTAACCCCTTATTTGGGCTTTTATCCCCTTTCACCCAATCCTTAGTTTCTTTGGGGGTTTTAATCTCCTTTGATGGGTTTTAGCCCCTTTTTGGAGGTTTTAGCCCCTATGGGAGCTACTTTGGCTCTTTTTAGGGGTTTTTAAGTCGTTTTTCATAGTTTTAAGACTTTTTGAGGGTGAGGGGGTCAAATGAGGGTCGTGCATGGATGTCTTTGGGTGGTGTAGGCCATGTAGAGATTAGTGAGGGAATTTTTGGGTTAACAAACCCACACACGCCTATTGCATTAAAATCCTTGAAAACCACAATGGAGACCCAAAATGGAATTCAGTACACTTAATCATTGTGCACCTTCTAATAAGGTGTAGTGGATGAATATGGACATTCCCAAACCATTATTTCCAAAAATATCCTTTAATTTGGTTTCCAATACATATCTTCAAACCACTAAGTCACCAATGAAAAGGAATTATTCACATTGGAGATAGTCCAAAGAATTTTTCACATCCTTTCCTTTAAATAAATGTCTCAATTTCATTTCAAAACATAGTTCATATCCATAATACCAAGGTTATGATTCTAGATTTCCTAGAGAGAGAGAGCCTTATACATTTTTTTCCTTTCAGCACTTGGAATCCTTCACATACATTACTTAGTTGGGAGTAGAGCATCAAATGAGAAGATGAACCCTCCCTTGGGTTAGCTACATAGGTCTATATCACAAGCATCCAACACCAAGTTTTGTCTCACACTTCATTTTTTTGTTAATACTAAATATACAATTCTTTACTTCAACTTTTGTCCATTTTTTTAGCAATATTATTTTATATTGAATTGCATGGATGTTAAGGTTTGTTGTCTATTATTTTCATTTCAATTAAACCTTGTCAATATGATACTCAATATTGCACAAACGTTGAGTAGGAATTTTAGGTACACATATAGTGGTGCTAGAACACCAACGCCATGTGCATGCATTGGTTCCTCTTTTCTCTTATTTAAAAACATAGATTGGTCTCTCTTGTGTGCTTACCCTATAAAAGTTCACAATTCCTTGAATTTTGAATTGTTCCCTTTCCTTTGGATGGTACATGCTTTCTAGTATATCAAACTAGGTTCACTTTTTGTTGATCTATAGCACTTGGTGCATTTATTTCTCCACTTGTGATCTTGCTTTGAGTTATGGTGTTTGTTTCTCCTATGGTTTTGATGTATAGACTCGGAAATTTAGTACATACGTTATGTTTGCATCACAAATAATCGTGTTTCCCCTACTCTTTGTTTGTATTCATATTTGCATTAGGTTTCCATTGACCATACTAGGAAGAAATATTGCTTCACATTGTATGTGAAGGTATGCATAACATTTAATATTGTCTTGATTCATTTTTATGCTTTCTAAAAATAAGGCATTACACATTTGTAAACTATTTCCTTGCATCTAGTCAATATGTTCTGGCATATATATGGAGTTGATAAAGATATTTTTTTTTAAGTAGGGTCCCATTTTTATTTTTTCTTAGGACACTTCATGCATTGTGCTCGTTGTGTTTGATTTCGAAGGATTTGTTAGTTGCTACTGTGTTAATTGTGTTCAAACATTTAGATGTAATTTATTGTTTGTCTTTGTATCTTATTAAAAATAACTATGATTAAAAATTTAAGTGTTATTTATTATATAAGAATATAGAACATAGTTGTTGTGCCTTCCTTGTTTGATTTTTTTAAGCATCAAATCTACATATCCTTTTGAATTTTATTTAATTTGTGATAGATGATTTGATAGTTAGAAGCATTGATTTAAATCATTGTTTTTATTTTGATACTAAGGCTTAGGATTAAATGGGTTAAGGCTTAGGATTAAAGGAGTTAGGTGCTATGTGGACTAAGGAATATAATGGTTAGAAATTAAATGTGTTATGTCATATATAGATTGGAGGTTATAAGTACCGAGAGTTATGAGCCTTATGGGTTCTAGGGAGCCTATGATTTAAGGTATATAATGGTTAGGTATTATAGGTGTAGTAGGGGTTATAATTTCCATTTCTTATATTAGGGGTTATATTTCTTGCTTGGGATAAATGGATTAAATATTAGAGGTTAGGTGTGAGGGATTACGGTGGTTATGAGTTCTAGCATTATAGAGGTTAGGGCCATATGTTAAATGGGTGAAGTTGAAATGTGTATTAGGTTTTAGGGGTGTGTTAGTAATTAAGGGTTAAATTTAAAATTTATTTATGTTAGGGGTTATGGTTCAATTCTCATAAGGGTTATAACCTATACAGATTTAAGGTTATATTAGCGGTTAATATGAGTAAGTGGTAAGGACCTATAGAGGTAATGGTTTTATGTATTAGGTGTTAATAGTTCCATAAAAGGTTATGGTGGAAGTGGTTATTGTTATAATGGTTTAGTGTTGGGAGTACTAAGGCTTAAGGATAAAGAGTTATGAGCGATAATGGCCATGATCATAAACGTTAGGCATTGGAGTTTGAGGGTTGGTGTTGTATATTATATATGGTAGGTTTTAAATCCTATATGGATTAAGAATGACATGTTATAGGATTAAAGTATTTATATGGGTTAGATATTGGAGGATATAATTAGGGTTTTAGGAATGAGGTGTTATTTAGGATAGGTTATAGAGGTTTTAGTAGTGATAACTTATAGGGATTAGAGGTTTTACGAGTTACTGGTTAGACTAGGGGTTGTAGGTGGTATTAATTATTATCACAATGAAAGCTTATGGGATCTATGGTTTATATAAATAAATCAAAATAATAGGAGAGAGAAACCATCTTTTCATAGCATCATATGCTTATTAATGCTAAAATATTGTTAGCATAATAATTAAACTATTTACACATACACATGTGAAATTTTGTAAACATTCATATTTTCACATCACAATAATTCATATTTAATAATGAAATTTTCATATCTAATAAAATATTTTTGATATAGAAACATTACAAAACCTTTCTTTATTAATGACAACAAAGGATTTTCATTCTCCCCACCCATATTTCTCCATTCCATGATAGTCTCTTACAATAATAAGATAGTTGTTTCATGGATTCTAACTATACTCCCTGGGGATCGTGTTCTATGGAATGATCTTCTTATTCTACTATGGAAAAAAACTATCATCATTGTCAAAAATAAAATGGTCTTACTCGTGCTCTAAGATCCTTGAGGGTAGTTTTCTTCTTCCCATTTGTATTTTTCTTCTTCTTTTCCTTCACTTGAGAAAAATAATAATAATAAATCCTTTATAAAAATGTATTGATTGAAAATTTTGCCATATACACCCCTAATCCCCCCATATTCCATCATCCACGCATTTCTCTATGGAAATGGTAATTACATGTAATATCTTTGAAGTTAAAAGAATATAGATATTATATTAAACAAGAAATTTATAGTTTCATAATTCTTTGAAACGTATTAGAGTACATCAAATAATAATAATAAAATATACCTTATCGTAGTAAGTAAATTAATTTTATATCTACAAACTACGATTCAAGAAAAGAGGCACTAAGTTAAAGAACATAGTCTTGATCCTCCTCCTTGTGATCATTTTCCTTAACAAATCCATCTTGTCCTAACACAACTTGTTTAGAGACTCATCAATAATTTTAATAAACTATTTGTTTACATCCATGGAGAAAGAGATATCTTCAAACTAAGATATAACTAATAATATAAGATTTATTAAGGCATTCCAAGAGATTTTTTTTATTCTAAAGGATACACTGACCTTATTAATCATTGTATTGTTATCCCTAGACACTTGCAACCTATACCTATTTTTTTCCAAACCAACCTTCATAAGATTTAGTAAATCATTCAAATTTCTACCCAATTAATATTTGTTTCCCTACCTAGACCTAGCTTGGAGGTGGTGTACAATATGTCATTGAGGTGAAACTCTTACTCTACTCTACAAGGATATGGTTTCCTTAGTTGGATCTATGGTCCTTAACATCACTAAAGAGTCTTGAGGCCTTGGGATACTATGTTTCTTCCCTCGACCATGTTTAGGTCTTTGAGATTTGTACCTACTACATGAAAATTCGTAATGGCACCTGTAACCCTCTACCATGTATAGGAACCTAAGAACCATACCTACTACTAAAAAAAACTTGATAGATCCAAACCCCACTCATGAGACAAGGATACCCTAAGGAGGATATGTGTGGTTATTCAAGGAATCCTTTTTATTCCTAGATGCCTATAAAATTTGTCTAGGGATTAAGGTCCAAATTTACTCCCACAATCATATCTAGAGCCACAAGACATATCTCTAGTGATATAAAAAGTAATAATGGTACCCATATCCCCACACATGGGAAAAATATTCCATTGAGAGGTCACATGTGGTGTTTAAGTCATTTTTCTTGGACCTAGAAGTCTATAATATAATTCCTTTAGAGCCTAAGCTTTTAGTTTCTTCCTCTAGCCATCTCTAGAGCCTTAACTACCATAATTATTGTTGAAAATATCTTAATCAAACTAATATACCCACTTGGGTAATCATACATGGAAAATTTCCTTTGTGATAGTTTGACATGTTTTTATTCACCCTAGATTCCTATAATATTCCTTTAAGGAATAAGGCTTGGATATTCTTTTGGACCATATCGAGGGCCCAAGACCCATGCTTAGTGCTTGAATTATTTTAATGGTGCCCATATATCCACTTAAAACCAATTATCCACCCCATAATTTATATATGGTGGTTAAAGGTGATATTCATGGAGCTTCAACCCTTGGAGCTACCTTAAGCGTCTAATGCCTAATTTTCCTCTATGAACTATGGTTACATCATTACAACAATATATAGTGTTTAAAACCTTCTAATGGTACCCATATCTCCAATTTCAGTCCAAGAATACCCTTGGCACATCATTTATGGTGTTTCAAGGTGACATTACTGGCCTTGTATTCCTAAAATATTGATTTAGTTATGAGGTATTATGCTTAATATTCCAACCATGTGCGAGTCCACATGTTATATGCCTAGTTCTAAACCTTAAAATCAATCACATATCTCCTCTCAAAGGAAAACAATCCCATAGAGAAGGAGTGTATGGTGGTTCAAGGCATCGTTCATGGTACTTAAACCTTATAAGCTACTTTTAATGCATAAGGCTTAAGGTTCCTTCTTAAACCAGAGTCAAGGTAATGATACCCATATGTAGTAATAAAAACATATTAATGTCTCCCATATTCCAACTTAGAGGAAAATAATACTCCCAAGAGATGAATTGTGATGGTTTTAGGCATAATTCTTTCTTTTCAATGCCTATAAGGTTACTTTAGGTCCTAAGACCCGCTTTTCCTCTCTTGAACATGTCCATGTCCCCACAACCCATATTGGGTGCTCAAAACCTGTTGATGGTGCCAAGATCACCAATCAAAGGCTAAATATACTAAACATAGATCATGAATTGTGGTTTGAGGCCTTTCTCATGGCCCTTGGGCCCTAAAAGAGACATTTTTTACTTGATGCTTTCGTTTCATTGGTTGGAACTGGTTAATGCCTCAAGACCTATACATGGCTCTAAAAAATGAATGATTCCAATATGCCTACTCATAAGTGATCAATCCTCTTACATGCCATGTGTTTTGGTTTGAGTGGTTGTATTTGTCTTTGGATGCATGAAATATTCCTATATGGGAGTTTGGTACCATGCGCACTAGAGAAAATTAGTTTCATATATCCAAACTTGACTTACCATATGATAAGTGGTAAGTTTGTGGAGAATATGTATGTCTCTGTGGACTACTCTAAATAAAGGTTGTATTATGAAATGTGATTGGTACTACAAATGCAACACAGAAGTTGACGGTTCATAGAGTTCACCTATTGGTTTCATAATTGGATATTTGGTGTTTGTAGGAGGTGAAAGTAATTGATTATTGTGTTAAAAATGGTCATAAATTAAATGTTTCCTAGTGTATTTGTGTTCCATAACCTGCAATAAGTAGTGTGAAGGAATTTCCAACTTTCATATCACATAAGTTATGATCTTGAATATTTTTTTCTACTAGTAGATTGGTGTAGCCACTCCTTAATATTGATGGTAAGGTCCTTAACCTTATCAACTTGCATTCCTTTATTGAGGTATAGGAGAGAGTATCCTCGTGAGAGTGGCTAAATGGGTATCTAATGAAGGATATTGGTTCATAAAATTAATAATGTGGAGTCTTAGGCTAAAAAAATAGGGGTTAATATGGTACAATACCCCAACAAGAATGTATGACCTACAATGTCCTTAAGGCCCAATGTTAACCTCTATGAACCAAACAAGTATCAAGAATAAAACTCACTTAATATGTGGTTCAGTTGGTTTAATATCAAAATTTACTTTGAGAAAGTTATGAAGTGGCATGAAAGAGCCATGATTTCAGATTAGAACACTTCCTTTTTTATTGTGATGGTAGAAAATATATATAAGTGATGAAGGAATTCATTATCTTTTTCCACCAACCAATTGTATTTTCATTTTTTGTGGAGAAAGGTCTATGTGATTGACAAAGTATTCATACCTTGTTAATGTCTCCCACTTTCAACACACTTGTGTTCAAGTCATTATGTGGTTGTGTTGAAGAGTGAATTATGCCATAGGAATGACTATAGCTTTCTCATGTAAGGGTTTTATCAATGTTTTTCTCCTATTCTTCACTCACAACATAAAGTTAATACCAAATAAATTGAAGATGTCTCTCAATGAATTCAATTCACTTGCTATGTTGAATCACTACAATTGAGAGTAGTCAAACTTAAATTTTTATCAAAGGTGGATGTGCTTCAATAAACTTAGAGCCCCAAATTCACTCTTGCATGCATAATTCAAAATTGGAACATATGCACTAAGACCTTTTTCAAAACACTTTCTATTAAGGAAGATTACAAAAGAATTGGAGCTTTGAATTAATCCTTGAATACATCGCTTGGAGTATCACTTACAACGATATGATCAATGAGTGTTTGTTGATAACTATTGTATTAGTTTTCAATCTCAAGGAATGACATGCGTGAAAATGGTTCCAACATTATAGAGATGTATTGACAATGTCCCTTGAAAAGTTTCCCTAGAACAAGAAAGAATGTGTGACTAGGATTTAAATAAGAGTTTATCATAAGCCTCTAGTTGCATACATAAATTCAACTATTTGACTTGCATATGAGTCCAATTATCTGAGCTTTAAATGTAACTTGTTTCTTAATACAATCAACTATAAGTGATAATAATGTTTCCCATAATATACATAACTAGCTCACATTGATTTTCTTACGTGCTTGGAGAATCATGTGAAACATCCATCCTAATAATAATTGTTGGTTTCGTGGATATCTTAGGTATCCTATGCACAAATTCCATAGATAGCATAGACTTGATACTGCCAAAGTTTGAATTTATTTTCAAATCCAAATTTGTTAAATGTTGATTAATATTCACATTTAAAGGGGAAATACATTGATTAATAACCCCCAAGTCGGAAAGGAAATTCCTCTTCCAAGGCCCATAAATACCACTAATATTCATCTTTATTAAAATGCATAGAATAAATTGAGGTAGTCTCAAAAGTATATACTTCATCTGACTTAGCATTCTTTTCACCATGTCAACATGGTACATTCCTATTTCTATCTTGCAAGATCTCTTCCCAAAATTTTAAACAATCAACCATTAATAATGATGGAGATGGGGCCAACTATGTGAGATTCAAATGTAGCTTAACAAAAAACATTTAAATTCATGAGGGTACTAGCTAATGGCTAAGAACATCTCCCTATACTATATATAACTACCTGCATTTCTTTCCTTTAGCGATTGGAGAAGTACAGTGTGAAACATCCATCCCAATATTGTTTTTAGTGTGGATATATTAAGTATCATATGCAAAAATTCCACATATAACATATTGTTGATGCCAACAACCTTTGAATTTATTTTCAAATCCACATTTTTTGGAATATTGATCATCAACCTTCTTCATATTTAAATAATTAATACATTGATTAATGACCCCTAAGTTAGACATGAACTTCCTCTTCCAAGGCCCATAAACATAACTATCCTTCCTCTCTAGTAAGATGAGTTGAATAAATTTACGCATCCTTGGAAGTCTAGACTTCATTTGAATTAGCATTCTTTCCACCATGTCAATAAGGTTCGTATTTTTGTCTTTCAATGTCTCTTCCAAAACACCTAAATATTCAACTATTAGACATCCTCTTCCAGCACAACATTATTGAAGTTCATGTCACATGTTCATTATTTCATTTGAAATAATTATTGAATTGAAATATGTAATTGCCTATTCTATAATTTCTTATCCCTAAACCATAGTGTTGTTTTTAAAATTCCAGCAACCATTCCTTGGAACTTCTTCCATCTTCCAATAATTCAACGTGAGTGGGTCAAAATTCAACCATATAAATGTACCAAACTATTTAATAACAATCATATTGCAGGCCTTCAATAATTGTCCAACATTGTAACTATTGGCATCCATTTCCTTGAGTAACACTTGCATTCTTTCATTTGGATTTTGTCTATATTGCTCCATGAGTGATGTGCATTGTTAAGTAGAAAGAAACAATTTAGTATCCCATCTTAATAGGAGGATTTTACAAAGATATATTGGAATATGATTGGGTCATTTTCTTCTCCCTACATCAAAGCATAAAAGATCGTCTAAAATATGTAATGGAGTTTTTTTTTACAAAGTAATCAAACGTTGTCACTTCCACTATTTGACTAAACTCTTCTTGGTTTCCTTAGATTCTACTTACTTTTGCACATCGGTTTTTATCATACTTCTTTTCTTTGAATTAACAAAACAATGGGTGCATTAATGGATATATCTGTGCATGTGGGAGAAGTGATCAAATCTATGCATGAGGAAAGGTAGAACCTAGGATTTGAAATATATTACCTGCACATTGTTTGACTTGACCTAGGTGTATTTACTATGATAAATTCCTTGCTCGTGGTTTATTCTCTTATGTGCATGTTGGATTGATCTCATGAACTACATGTTGGATTATTATGGGTGTTATGCATGGTTCATTATCATCTTTTTGCATGGCATTATTGATACTATGTGCATCCCTAAGAATTTTCTATCACATGCATTATTGAAAGTTTATATCATGATTTCAAAGCTCAAAATCAAATGAATACCAAATATTGACCTTTACCAAGGTTGCGATGAGAAAAGATATGAATATTTTCTAATTAATGTAGATTATTCACACCTTTCCAAAATTCATGTGCAATAATTGTGAGTTGTCCCATGGTGATATTTATAAAATAGTTTCAAAGTGACGTTCAATATGGAAAACAAGGCTAAGAAAAAGTAAAACTAGGTTAACAAACCTTCTTAAAATTTAAAAATGAGGCCCTAATCGATCGACTTGGGGAGTTGTTGAGGTTAACATGTCTATATCTATTATTGTTAGCAAGCCTCTGAATTTATTATTTTCTATGTTCTCTCAGTTAATCCCATATGGCTATTTTTTATTTTTGGACTTTATGTTTTTTGGCCATTAACCTTTTCCCTAACAAAACATCTAAACTTTAGGGTTGACAATAATAGTAGTACTAATATTTGACCACAAAATAATTATTTTACTAATATTCTAGTGTTCTCTTTCAATTCTAGTATTGATAGAATTCTTATTATGTCAATGAAACTTTGTCATTTTGGAAGAGAATACTAATATTTGGCAAATATGTGTCTATGAAAACATTATTGTCATTTGATTTTGGAAATGCCCATTGTTGTTTGACTAAAAAAAGGTATCTCCACACATGTCAAACACCTTAAGCATCCATGCACACAAACATATCATACATCAACATAACAATGTATTACGTGGTTAAACCTTTAAAAATGGAAACAATCTGCATACCCAACTAAATGGCCAATTGAGGGAATATATTGAAATGCAAGGGAAAATAATTTACATATGATTTTCTCACAACCTATTATTAACTAATGACCCTTCATTCTCTTTAAATAGGTATCATGGACTAATAAGGTGTTAATACACATATCAATATAGTTGTTAAGATAAAGGAGAAAATGAACTACCAGGTCATCTTATGTCTAGAACATAGAATGATCATCATATTACTTAAATACAAATGCATACTAAAGAAACACACTTTACTTAATGACACATTAGACCAAGTTGATATTAACTACCTCCTAAGTGTCTAAATATCCTAACAGTATCCCTTAAGAACAACTTGGGATATGATCAAGAAGGATTTACAAAGGTGACACACTAGGAGAAAGAATGAAGAATTATATCCTATCACCCCTTAATGACAACTTCGTGAACTCCTAACATAGATTGAAGTTTGGGAAACTTAAATTCTATGAGATATTTTGTGAAAATGTCATCAACTTGATCATCTTAGGGAAAAAAAGAACTTCAAGAATGTGATCTCAAATAATTTTTTGGGTGAAGTGAATGTGTATCTCAATGCGTTTACTACATTGATGTTGAATTGGATACTTGGTGAGATTGATGGCACTATGATTGTCACACCATAGGTATCTGGAATTGAACTCCGCTAGAATCGAAACTTTGAAAGGATCTATTGAATCCAGAAGGCTTCTTGACTTGCATTAACTACAACTTGATACTAATCTTTTGATAAAGAAAGAGCAAGAGCTTGTTGTTTCTTACAATCGAAAACCAAGATTGAAAACATAACATGCAGTAGAATTTTGATCATTATGGTCTCCATATCAATAAGAATTAATTAAACCAATCAACAAAGAAGTCCCCTCTAAGTTATAATGAACCCCAAACTCAAATGTACCTAGGATATACCAAAGTTTCATGTTGTGTTGTTTTCCAATGACTTTCATGGGACGTTTGCATATATCAAGAAACAATACCAACAACAAAGGAAATATTGGGACAAGTATGGGTCAAGTACAAAAGGATACCAACTAATAATTGGTGCAAGGTGACATCTAGTTTAGGTGTAGTGCAGGTGGCAACACATTTTTTTCTCAATGAAAAAAAATTGTAACTTGTTATTTCATGAGAAATCAAAGTTACAAAATAAATAACCATATTATCATGCCTCCTTCCCCAAAATATAGTCCACATGTAATGCATCCCACCCCACTAACATAATACCAACTACCTCTATTTAAATATCACATATTGTTCATTAGACCTTGTTTCTGCATAAAGATAGTCCCTCACCAAAAAATAATAAAGTGACAACACAAATACACATAGTCTAAGACACCACCTTAAAAATAAAAATAGTAGCTAGAATCCACAAATTAAACGAATCTAGTGATCTTGTTGATAATCAGTAGCATCCCTGCTCCACAAACCCCCTCCTTATATGCACCATTAAAAAACCCTATAAAAATACCTTCAGTCACCTTAGGATGCTCAATAACTCTATGCTTTTGAGTTTTAATGCATGGATCATAATATTTAAGCATACTCAAAATACTATTACTCACATAAGAAACAAAAGGTCTTTTATCCTCGAAAATGCGGAGATTTCTTACCTTTCACACCTCCCAAATGGTAATCCAAGGAAGATTTTTAAATTTAAATTTGTTTTGCAACCAATCAAAGAAACAGTCATTGAAGCTAGGGTTTTCCCACTCGTCCTCATGCTTTAAATTGGTTTCTAGTTCCTTCTAGATAACTCTGACTCCAAACAGGGTGGAAACAAGTTTGACTCCAAACTGGAAGGGATATGGCATTGATTTATAATCGTATATGTGGAAGCGGTGAAGAAGGTGAGAAACATACATAGCTAGATAAAGAAAAATCCATTCTTTGGATCGTAGGACTTGGATACCACTTGAAAATAATGCAATTATCCTAAGTGGATAGTTTCAAATTTCTTCTTAAGGATTGATTTCATATGGGATAAAATTTTGGACTCAATGTCACTTTTTTCACAAAGGAAAAAACAACTTTTTACTTTATATTAAAAATTGTATCATAATTACAAACAAATAAAGAGAGATTCTCTATTAGTTACATCCAGATAGAGGTGTCATAAAGAAAAAGATGTAACTGCTTCAAAAAAGACTTTTCATTCTGCCAAACATAAACTTGGGTGCTCTAGCCTATTTCACCAAATTCATAAAAAACAAAAACTTGATACTTAATGTTTTGTATGACAACATAAAGACTAAGGCTCAATAAAGAGCAGAAGTAAAAACAAAAACTATATAAGTTCACAATATTTAGGAAACTATGATAGTTCATGTGTCTATCAAGTTTTCATCAAGAAACTCCTCATATAAAGTATAACCGCTCTTAATTCCTGGCCCTTTTTGATAAAGTATCAACTTCTCCATTGAATTCCCTATAAATATGACGGAGAGAAATATGTGGAAAATATTCAAGTAAACTTTTGACCCTTCTAAGCCAATGAAACAGATCCAGTGATAGAATTTGATGAACATGATTTTCTCAACCAACAATGACTTTTGAGTCCCCCGGAATCTAAGAAATATGAAAGTTCTTATTCTGTGCAAACCATAATAAACCCCAAAGAGCTAACAGCTCCGCCTTTGTATTGGTTCCTTTGGCCACTGCCATTCTCCGTAAAAAAAACTATGATTCATCTACAATTTAATAACCATCCCTGCGCCACAATCACCCTTTTGTTCAGCTCCATAAAAAAAATAGTCACCACAAATCCATCCATAAAGGGAAAGTGAATCACTCTTGTCGAGAAATTTTTGTTTCCACATCCATACTCTTTTATCCTTGACAATACTTTAATACTGACATGTACAACATCAATATGTCCCTCCTAAAAAATATTGTAATTCCTATCTATCCAAACTTCTCAAAGTGTTGCATAAGGAACATCCATTGATAATGGACGTGCAACTTTCCATTTGAATATATTCTCTTCCAGTTTACACTTGTCCCACTTAAATATAACCTGCAGACTCTTAGAGATATCTAACCAAACATCTTGAAAAAAGAAACACTCACCGAAGAGGTGGTCCACCGACTCCATGGCTGAAAGACATAAGCAACACCTACCCGGTCCCATAACTCCTCTTTTCTAGAGTCCATCCCAAGTCAATATTTTCTTATTTAGAGTCAACCATACAAAACATTTATTTTTTGTTGGGAGGTTCCCTTTCCATAATGAATGCATCCACCAAGTAGGAGTCCTAGTCAAATATTGCTCAACAAGAGCATTGTAGGCCAAATTTGCAGTCACATCACCCCTCTTCTTGTTTAGGCACCAAACTATTTCATCACTGTTGTCTATAAGTTGATTCCATCCAAGATTAATCTAGAAACAAAGTCATCCCATTCATTAGCCAATTCTTCCTCCAAATTTAAATATGTAGCAGAATACCAACAAAAGCCATACTTAGCATTCACCTTGACAGCATGTTTAATCACAACAATGTTGTGATGAAGATGCCTAAGTAGATTAACATATAGAGAAAAGTTATCCAACACACACAATTGGAACAAGGTCATCATCATAAAGATCAAGATTTAAGATTATGAAATGGTTTCCTATTTTTTTTGTATAGACATTGGGGTTTACTCATATTCTCTTGGTGTAGACATTGGAGTTTACTAATACTCTGCCCCAATAGCAAGTATTAATAGACATAATTAGAGATTAGCAGACAACAAAATGAATCTTTACTCAACTTATTAAAATGTCTTGGTAGGGCTACCAATCCATCCTACTATTTCTCCTAGAAGGTCTTTTCTCACGATGGTATTCTCTCAGTGACAAACAATCTTTTTTAACATATCATGTGACGGGGAAGATCATGTTATTAAATTTAGAAGCTGATACTATTCAACATTGAAGAATAAAAAAATGAATTCGAGATCCTGGTTGTATCTTTCATAGAAACGGATCCACAACATGCAGAGGAAAATCCAATTTTAATATCATTCTCTCCCATATCGTCATACAGCTTGTCGGCAACACTGAAAAGATCTGCCACCTTTTGTTAGCTTAATCGTATACGTGCCAGTACAGTCCTCGACCTATTGTGCAACTGTCAATTTGTTCAATAATCCAATCAACGATGGAAGGCGGCCATTTACTTTAGTGGGCACGAAGAATTAATTATATTATTCAAGCTCCTGCATATTGGTGGTGGCCAGCATAAAATATATATAGTAATGGCCGATTTAACCAATGTTTGATCGATAGCGTTAGCAATATTTATTAAATGTATGTTGTGGTTTGAGGAGGAACGCACTTGTGATTTCTCCGACACTTTTGATCGAAGCCAGAATGACCGAATAACTTTAAACCTTTGTTTACTGTAGAATGTTACGTAACGGTGAAGACCATCGACCTGTCTCTGTAATGTACAGAGGGTAAATAATGACTTTTGCAGAGCGTTTATTGCTCAACAGCTTGGTTTTTCCACTCACATTTGTTACAGTGAGATGTCAGGGTCTTGTTAGTAACTCCTCGCTGGATTCTCTCATGTGCAGATATATTGTTGTTGCTTTGTCATTTTTCTATGGTCCCTGGTCCCTGTGTTTTATATGTCTCTCTGTTAATTCTTTTTCTATGCGGTGCTCTATCCTTGTCTTGTCTCTCTTCGAACGCTGCATTATTCTCATGATTTAAAAATTATTTTTCCAAAAGCATGTCTTGCAGGCGTATGCGTTGTGGGAGACATATCCCATGTTTCAGCTATTTAATTATCCAGTGCCTTCAATGATATATCAGTCAAGTGCTTTGGTATGAAATCTCTGAGATGTAGGTCGGTTCTATAAAACAAGAACGACAATTAAGGCTGTTCTTAAATGCCATATAAAACCAGAAGGACAATGAGGCTGTTCCTAAATGCCAAGTAGATCGGTTACATAAAACAAGAAGTCCAATTAAGTGTTTTTTTCAACTTACATATCTAATATGTTTTTAAACAAGAAGTCCAATGAAGTTTTTTTTTCAACTTACATAGCTAATATGTTTTCATTTTTTTAGTGTAATTAATTTGTAAAATGAAGTATACATTTCTAATCAATAATTATATTTATTTATTTCTTATATATTTTATTAATGTATATTTTAAGATTATTTACATATTTATGTATATAGAATTTCTTATGTTCATTAGATATGTATAAATCATTTAACTTTTAAAACTAGTCAATCTGCATTATTAGTATATAATTAGTACTATTTCTATACCATTAAAAATTAATATCAAATATCTACACACATATGATACACATAACACATATGATGCCATAATAACAACTAAAATAAAATTATTTTTCAATCAATCCTTCACTAGAATCACAAATTACTTGATAGACAAACAAGTTATACATCATATTGATTGCTAACCAACTAAAATTGTTTTAAAATTGGTTGTAATTAACTTTCTATTTCCACCCTCATAAGATGAAAAAAACAATATAATTAGAGAATTAAATATAACAATAATAAAATGATATATCAACAATGTAAATGATGAAATAAAACATGCCCATATCACTCTTAGTTAACATAATCGTGATTATCTTCCTTGATTGGCATGATAGGTGTCGTTGTTCTCAAAATAATGTTTTGATCTAGGGTCGTATCTTAGTACAAACCACCAATACCTATCCAACACATTTGGGTAAAAAAACACTTGGTTGCAGTGTTTTGGAAAAACATAAGGCTCCTTATTTTCATCCTACATCTTTATAGAGTCTATACATACCATCTCACCATTACAATCTTCCTTTAGATTACTTCGGTCAAAAGTGTCCCACCGCTTGCACCTAAAAATAACACATTGGAAAGATGAGAATTCTACTTGAATGATCTCTAATATCTATCTAATGCAACATAACATCCCCCTTATTAGGTTTTTTATTGTGATGGGTTCCATTTGGGAAGTACTCGTAAACAAGCATTTGTTCTTCTTGTTCAAAGGAAAAGATCATGAGTCCCACGAGGTTCTTATGGTAAACAAGACTTTTCCATCACAACCCTTCTTAGTCCTAGTCACACAAATCACCTTTTCTTTTACAAAGTTTTAATGTACCTAGGAAAAAAATACTAATGGAATAGGCACACTAGCTTAAAGACTCGCAAGAAAGACACTAAAAAATGACTTCCGGGTAGGTACGAGGCTTTAGAACTTAAGGAATGGTTCTGGAATAGGTCTCTCGTCTTTGGTATCACAGGGTCTATAGTAGGAATGTCTGTAGAAAACTACAGAGGTCGATTTGGGCAAGAGAACCTCCAGAAATGGAAATTACTAGATTGGGACTACGCATGAAGGTGATTTAAAAGTCTCCCAAAATCACCCTTAAGGATCACTATTCTCTAGAAGGAGGGTATGGTATGGTCCAATTTTGTCTTATATGCATGTAATTACCTTCATATTTTCATTTCGACACCCATAATTTAGTTTTCCAATTCAAAAGTGAAAACTAGTCATATTTAACCCCATAAAGAGCATAGGCAATTTTCAATGATGCACAAAGACACATAAACTCAGAACCATAATTCAATATTTATTATTATTTTACTGTGGAGGTTTAAAATACACCAAAGAGAGTTTTATTCAACCAATTAATCCCAATGGATCTTCTACAACAAGATTGCTTCACTAGAACACCCAAAAATACATAGAAATCCTGACATCAACAAAATCAGACATCTGATTTGCCACCACCACAACACATCGGGTACCACTATTGTCAAAATATGCAGAAAAATAGCAAATGGATATGACTACTCCACTCCTCAATATAAAGGTGAGGGGCCCATATCCCTCGTGGATAGCAAGGGGGACATCTTCCAAGCTGTATAATTTGCTCAAGCAAACTCATAATAATTTCAATATCAAAACTATCCATCCCGTGGAAGTGTGTTATATTCTATTTATAAATAATTAGAGGACCCCCAAAACCATGAGAAAATACCATGGGAAAGAAGAAATTGTGTTTCCCCAAACCATCAACCAACTTCCAACTCTTTTGAATAGATCTAGTCAAAGATGCTTGGTTTTGAAAATTTCTTCAATGAACCTTCACAAGTGCATCCCCCCTGGAACACTTAGACATCCACAAGCATTTGTTCTTCTTGTTCAAAGGAAAAGATCATGAGTCCCACCAGGTTCTTATGGTAAACAAGACTTTTCCATCACAACCCTTCTTAGTCCTAGGCACACAAATCACCTTTTCTCTTACAAAGTTTAAATGTACCTAGGAAAAAAAACTAATGGAATAGGCACACTAGCTTAAAGACTCGCAAGAAAGACACTAAAAATTGACTTCCGGGTAGGTATGAGGCTTTAGAACTTAAGGAATGGTTCTGTAATAGGTCTCTAGTCTTTGGTATCATAGGGTATATAGTAGGAATGTCTATAGAAAACTGCAGAGTTCGATTTGGGCAATAGAACCTCCGAAAATGGAAATTACTAGATCGATACTACGCATTAAGGTGATTTAAAATTCACCCAAAATCACCCTTAAGGATCACTATTCTCTAGAAGGAGGGTATGGTATGGTCCAATTTTGTCTTATATGCATGTAATTACCTTCATATTTGCATTTCGACACTCAGAATTCATTTTTCCAATTCAAAAGTGAAAACTAGTCATATTTAACCCCATAAAGAGCATAGGCAATTTTCAATTATGCACAAAGACACATAAACTCAGAACCATAATTCAATATTTATTATTATTTTACTGTGGAGGTTTAAAATACACCAAAGAGAGTTTTTTTCAACCA
Organism: Pseudotsuga menziesii; assembly: GCA_001517045.1. Taxonomy (NCBI): domain Eukaryota; kingdom Viridiplantae; phylum Streptophyta; class Pinopsida; order Pinales; family Pinaceae; genus Pseudotsuga; species Pseudotsuga menziesii. Next base: position 301,544 of record LPNX011155020.1, on the reverse strand, counting down.
ATTAATCCCAATGGATCTTATACAACAAGATTGCTTCACTAGAACACCCAAAAATACATAGAAATCTTGACATCAACAAAATGTGACATCTAATTTTCCACCACCACAACACACCAGGTACCACTATTGTCAAAATATGCATAAAAATAGCAAATGGATATGACTACTCCACTCGTAAATAGAAAGGTGAGGGGCCCATATCTCTCGTGGATAGCAAGGGGAACATCTTCCAAGCTGTAGAATTTGCTCAAGCAAACTCACAATAATTTCAATATCAAAACTATCCATCCCCTGGAAGTGTATTATATTCTATTTATAAATAATTAGAGGACCCCCAAAACCATGAGAAAATACCATGGGAAAGAAGAAACCGTGTTTCCCCAAACCATCAACAAACTTCCAACTATTTTGAATAGATCTAGTCAAAGATGCTTAGGTTTGAAAATTTCTTCAATGAACCTTCACAAGTGCGTCCCCCCTGGAACACTTAGTCATCCACAAGGATGATTTCGACCTCTTGGACTCAATATTCATCATTAAAACTCATAACCACCTCAAGGTAGGTTAGGTCTACATCCCAATGCAAAATTCCAACAACTTCACTTAAATCATGGAATTCCCCTATTTTATGGAAATGGGCCGAATTTGGTCCAAACTTGCCCCGAGTGCCTCTTTAACATTTTTAAAAATTAATAAGAAATAATAAAATTCCTTGGGACCCTTACACACCTATCTATAATCCCAATCCATAAGTGGACAAATTTTCCTCATATGAATTTTTACAATTTTTTTCACTGAAATTTTTTTATTATTTTAATTAATCCTCGGATACAATTAATTACCCTAATGGGTAGGTGGAATAGGTCCATATGGTGCTAGGAAGGGTACATGACAAAACTCGTGATATATTTAGTACCTTACGTACACATTTATGTTTTAGTTGATAGTGTGAGCATACCACTCTATTGCTTGTTTATATCAAGTTATGTTTTGCTCTTCTCTTACAAACCACCTAATTTGTAGTTGCAAAGCGGCATGTTTATTAGTTGAATTTAATTTCACACTAACTTGTACACACCATAACCATGGAATTCTTCAAAATACTTGATCATCCCCTTAGCCTACGTAAGCACTCCAAACATGAGAGAATCTAAAAGTTGGAGTTCTTCTACCTTTCCTCATATGAATAATTATAAACTCGGATGAAGAAGATGGCTTTAAGCCTTGCATATAAGGACAAGTTGACCAACAATGTGACAAGGAAACCTTCTCTATCTCCCTCTTTTGAGCATGTGAACGATGACACTCAAAATTTATTACTATGGAAAATGTTTTCTTTATGGATGTTCTTTATTAAATGTAAGTGGGAAATGACACTTAAATGCAATGGATATGGATAGGGAGAGGTAGGTATTGCATCTAACCTACAAAAGCATCTAATTTCATATACCAGATTGATCATCTTAAAATGTTTTGGACTCTTCAGCAAATTTAGCATAAAATGTCACTTATATTAGTTCTAACTACAAATTTTGTGTGTCCCAAGCAAATCCTCTCCATTACTCTTGCTATTATTCAGTTCTTTCTTCATAAATTTCTTTCCATTAATCAATAAGTTACACATAACAAGAATATCAATTGTCTCACAACTAACAGTATGATATTAATGGTACCGTCAGTTTTTCCACATTTATGCCATGGTTTGTTTCTACAATGGTAATTTTGATAAATGTATGTAGAAATGTAATAAGACAAAGTTCAAAGTAGTGAACTTGGATCAGAACCATTAACGTTACCCTGAGAAATTGGTGATTCACCTAAGCACAAAAATCATAACTAGGTCCAACGCTAGGTAACATGGAAATCAAGATTGAATAATTATTTTACTAAGATGAAGCTTTCAGTGAATATGGCATGAATAGTTCAAATTCTTACCAATTAAAAAACTCGAGCATGGATGAAAATGAAAAGAAAATTGAATTCAGAAAAGGTAAGCCAATCCATACCTTCCATAAAAAGCAATGGTCACATGACTTAAGATCCTGATACCATCGTGTAGCAACATTATCCTGCAAATTAGAAAGTTAAAGTTTCAAACACATTCAAAATGTTGCCTCAAGTCAATCACTAGATTCAAGATGATATGAATTCAATGACAAACTATCAAGTAAAAATATAAAAAGTGTACAAGGTCATACAGTCTAGAATATTGTTGTGGGAATGTCATAAAAGGAAACTCTTGTTGAGAAAAGTCACAAATTTTGAGCTTGTATTATGCATTTGCAAGGACATTCTTTGGCTTGAGATCATGATGAAGACATTCGATACAAAACAACATAGCTCCAAAAATCAACATAAAATGTGCTATATATTCAGCCCAATATTCAACACCAAACATGCATTACGCTCAAATATTATGGGAATCATACACACTAGAGAACATATATTTTTACAAAAAATGAAAGTGAAGACCATTTAATAAAATATACAATGGTAAAAGGGCATTGTCTCATCCATTATGAAAATCAAATATTGTAATAAAGGAGTCAAAATAAAATCTATAAGACACCAAAATAAAATAACACCTTATGACCTCAGTCAATACCCTATAAATTGGAATACCATTTACAAACTTCTACCATGGTGTTATATCTAGTTATGGTATGGGATACAATGTCACATCCCCTATCACCTCGGTGTTATTTTGAGGAAACGGGAAACTCATTTGAGCACCATTAATGAAAATTTTCTTATTTCAATATAACTCTGGTATGCCTCATTTCCTTAATCCAACTAACAGATGGGAATTATGTATCAAATTTGGCTTCCAAATTGTCCAACCGATATCCCAAATGTGGAAACGTAAACATCCATAGGCTAGATTTCCTAATTAATCCTTAATATTTCATATTCAGTTGTTAACATGATCTAATAACCAAATCCGATGGTTATAATCCATCCCGACTGCTAAATCCACTATCAAGATCGCCCAAATACATTTTTTTGACATTTTCAATCCTTTTCGACTGTTTCAACGTCGAAAATTAGAAATTAAAAATTGGAAAATAAATTGGCATGTTAACGGACCATTCTCGACTTCCTAGTTTTGACTACTATGCTTCGTATATCAAAAGTCAGAAGTCAGCACCACAAAAAAAACTTCAACAAACAACCATCGACTTCCCAACTCCAATGTCTCTGATGTTGAGAGTTGGAAATCGAAACGCATAATGGTTCCTTAGTGAATGTTATCCCTAGGAAAAGTTAAGCAGAATTCGACCAGAATTTCGTTCGAAAAGATAAAGAATATAGTCGCAAGACAAAAAAGAGGAGCTACAATGGAAGAAGAGATACGATGGAAGAGAAGTTGCAACAAAAGAAACCGCGATGGAAAGATCAACAACGAGAGTAGTCACGACGAAAGAAACCACAACAGAAGAAGAATAGAGCAGTTGAAAAGGATAGATCGGTTAATCGTGGGTGAGTTAGTTAGAATAAAGCATGATTTTGGTAATAAATCATAATTGTACTTTGGGTCGATAGTGCCTATTTTCAGTTGTAACTGGATGTATGAGAATAGAAATGATAGCCTATCAGCTAACAGAAAAGAGTTTGTTGATTAGGATAGGTAGAAGATTATAAAATGGTGAACCCAAGCTTTCTGCAAGACTGACATTGGTTATCGATTGTTTTGTTAGCTAATTAGTGGATTGGTTGGTTAAGGCAATGTGTAGGTAGAGAAGAGAAGAGGAGAGACATTTTAGCTAGAGGAATGATCCAGGCTGTGTGCGGATCGACAAAGGAGTGAAGAAGAGAGGAAGTATCTAGACCCAAAACCAGAAATCATGAGGGGAGAGAAGTATGTCTGAATTGTAAAGAATACCTAGAGAAGAGTTTGCAAGCTAAGTGCACAGATAAAAGGTGCTAACATATTTCACATGCCAGATGAAGAGCGGCTTTGTGATTTTTCCCAGATGGGTTTCCAAGTTAATTTTTTTCTCTGTGCGTCATTGATTAATGTGTTTATGTTTATTGCATGTATGTTGTGAATAAGTAAATCTAAATATGTTGCACTGCATCTGTTTATGAATAATCCCATATATGTATGTGTTGCACTGCTTATTGAATGAATCTATGATAAGGTTGTTATGTTGATTATTATGATATGTGTCGACTAGTAATTAGACTAGTATCTTGAAAGAATAGATAATGGATAAGAAGTATAATCCATGGCTTCGGTTGAGTGTTGTGATAAGGTACTATGAGAGTAGAAACATTCACCTAATTGTAGAAACCTAGTTTTGGAAGTCCCCCATAAATATATCTTGGGTGAAATTGCACATGTGTCGCAAGTGCTGTCAGTTGAGCCCTGCTCTGTCGGGTCGATATATGGGTCTTTGTTGAAGACCAAGGATCTGAACCTCGATTGACCAGAGGTAGAATCCAACAAATGGTTATGTTGTTGGGACCATGAATAATTTAGTGGGGATATGTTGTGCCACCCAATGAAGCTAGAAATCCAAGATTGGGTGGATTTTAAGGCACTAGAATTTGCATGAAAAGTAAGTGAAGGATATCAGTTGAATCTAACCGAGTGGTTGGACCAATACCTCTATACATATATTCATGATATTTTCTTTTGTGAAATTCATTTTTTGTTATATGAGTGGTTGTTGAGGCTAGCGACCCAGCAAAGAAACTTTCAAGGGGAGAACTGATAGATTGGATCCCTCAGTTGATTCAGCGACTGAAAAGTATTAGAAACCCCATATCTAGGGTGGTTGAATTATGGGTTTGTATAATTTTAGAAGGATACATCACTAAAATTGTTATCGACATAATAAAATCATATTGTGAGGCAGAAATAATTTTTTTCCAAGAACCTAGAGGTTGTTATTTGAAGTCTTTGAATATTTGGATCAAGATGCTTGTATACGAGAAAGGGATATTAAGAATAGAGTCCAATGAATAAGGATTTGTGCATAGAGACTTGGGATATGTCACAAGAGAAGTTTGGGAAAAATGGAGTAGAGTAAGCTAAGATTTTTCCCGATGATAGTGATACTGAACTAGAAGGTGGATGTCTAAGAAGTGGAAAAATATTCCGGTTGGGAAAGAGGAGAACGACTGTGACCAAAAGAGGAAGTTACAGTATGACCGAAGGAGAGGACTACGATTTGGTGTTGCACTTTGATAAAGGTTCTTGCGACGAGAAAGAGGAATACCAGCCTATACCTGAAAAAGAGGACGAAGAAAGAGCTCCAGATCCAGAGTGTGAGTACACCATACCCACTACCCCGTGTACATCCTCGAAGGTAAGGTCTAGAAATTCATCTCTAAGTGGTTTTATTAATCAAAGTAACAATAGTTGTGGGAATAGCAGAAAAGAGATTCCCACTATCCAAGCAATGCCAAGAATGAATATAATGGTCGAGAATGATGTTAAATTCTAATGTTTAATGGAAATGGGTTATAAGACCCTGAGAAACATTGGTTTCTATGTGAAGTCGTGTGGACCATGTGACAGGTCCAAGATGAAGCCATCAAGAAGGCTCAAATGATAACAACCCTTAGGGTTTGGGCGTTGGGTTGGCACATTAAATTATTTGTGGTTCCAACAAGAGTCCCATAGAAAACATTAGATCAAATCCAAGTAGGACTAATAGATGAATTCATAAAGCCAAAATCTGATTCGTAATTCATTATGGAGATAAAATAAATTAAGCAATAGCCTACGGATTTTTTTTGGGACTTCGACTAAAGATTCAAGATGTAGATGGCCAAAGTAATTTTCCAGATGTCAGACATTTAACATAGAGAATTGTTTATTGTAGCATTGCTACCGCACATCCGGATCCCTTTGATGCAGCAAAAGATTGTATCACAGACTGAGGCTCTAGAATTGGCTATGAAGTTGGAATCCTCGCCTATCCGACAAACTGGTGTCGGAATGATGCAAATTCTGATGCAACTAGACAACTTTATATTGCCACTCCAAGATACTAAGAAATGGAAGGAAGTACAGGAATAACTCTGGTGTACAAGATGCAGAACAAAGGGACACCACAAAGACAACTTCTTGTCCTATATGAATTATGTCGCATTAGGAGCACCAATCCAAATAAATACACAAGGGATGACTTGGTGTAGAATATTCCATACTAGTGGCCATCGTTCGGAAGAGTGTTTGTACTTACAGAAAATTGTAAGTGCGTCATACAGTTTATACTACAATTTTCATCGATCAGTAGGCCATGATGAGAAATACTCTAGAGCATATCAACTATTACAGGAGAAAACAATTGATACCTATTTAATGAAGAACGATGAACAAATTCAAGTTGAATGGGCTCAACTTCAATATCCATAGGTTCAGTATCCTCAAAACCAATACTGTCAAAACTAGTATCCGCAACAAAAATACCCTCAACCCAAGGGGGTGGAAATTTTAGAGGTCGAGGACAAGGAGGAGGATTTGGTCGTGGAAGAGGCCAAATCATATGTTATAATTGTGGGAAACCTGGACATTTTTCCTGGGACTGCACAAGTCCTACTATGACATTTTCATATTGCAAATATTTTGATCATACTATCGGGAAATGTCCATAGTTAATTGCGAAGTTGCAGGATAGGAATGTGGGAAATATGAATCCACCGCAGAATCCCAATCTAAACCCCAATCAGAATATCCATAATATTTATGTTGAACCAAGGGGACCACATATTGTTGTCGTAACAAGAGGAGGTGTTGCAACGAGAGAAGATCAAGAAGCACTGTATGGACAACCACAAGTGCAACCGACAACACAAAAGAAAGCATCATTCAAAATACAAAAATAAAAGGAAGTATTCATGGACATGCGACAAGACTTCATCAACAAAAATCAAGAGTCGACTTCCGGAAGACCAATATTGGAGATGACTGGGAGATTTGACCAACTACTCCGAAAGAAACCAATGGGAAAGGTTAGTAAAATAAAAGAATTATTTAAAAGTTGCTTAACGCTAATCCAAGATAAATATGTTGACAACTTTAATAGAATAACCCCAAGAAGAGGTGAGACCAAAAAAAAGGGTTAACCGTATCAAGAAAAGACTGAAGACTAGTTGTGAACTAAGGATGAGTGCACAAAAAGGAGATTATGATATGGATTATATTATTCTGGACTTGGGATCTAATGTCAACATTCTAAATATAAAAACTTGGGAAATAATGCGAAATTCAAGACTTGTATGGTCTCCTATTCAGCTTCGGTTAGCGAATCAGTCGAAAGTTATACCTATCGTTCGACTAAATCAAGTTCCTGTTGAGATAGAAGTACTTAAAACTTATGATGAATTTAAAGTGATTGAAAATGTAGATGATACAAATTTGTATCCTGCACTTCTAGGGATTGACTCGACGATTGATAATCAAACAATTATAAATTTTAAGGAAATGATCTTAACATGTTAAGATTCATATCTAAGGGTGGTTGCACCAATTGATCCGCCAGAAGGACAGAGATACATAGAGCAAGTGAATAGTGAAGGACAAGGATATTATCTGGACCATATTTATAACATTACTTCTACAAGGGATGATTATGTAAATCCAACGACCAACAGAAATCTCAATTGGTGCAATGTTAGTTCCTATACATCGGATTATGGATAAGCTTTGGAAAATTGGTAGAACTGGTTGCATGAAGTATCGATGAGAATATGTCCAAGAATTACACAATCTGTGCGATGGGTAGGTAGTGAGGAAAGTGAGCTACCCACATATGAAGGCTTACCTAACCTAGAATATTTTCTAACCCAATTTGAAGAAAAGGTTACACAGCATCAGCGCTTATTCACTCTGGACCGTTGCACTAAAATCTACACCTACCAGATGGTGGGTCACACATAAACAATCTATCTCAAACTGGCTTCAATTCTAGAAACTGATGGAGATGTGATTTTGAGAGAAGATCAGTTATACTGGTAAGAAGTACACAATATTGATTAATCCTTTTGAGCACATTGAATACTGTCATGCGACTTGGAAGGCATGCCCACGACAAGAATTGGTTCATCATTTTGTGCATACATTGGATATGATACCAAGGCACTGGTACATGTCGATTGAGCTGCAACGAGGGACTCTCAAATGGGATCAACTGGTTTCTATACTTACACACACATTCAATTTTTTCGATGATCATCCTTCGATTGATGTTGCATTGCAAGTGATCAAGATGAAGATATTTGAAGATATCCCTATGTTGATGTCAAACTTTAATCAGAGAAGCACGAAAATCCAAGGCTAGATGGAGTGTTATAATGTGATGGGTGAACCTTATGATGATGACCCACGAGACACAAACATCCTAGAGTATGAAGGTACTCGCGTGGTGGAAGGATTCTTTGGATACCATCTGATCAGAATCTCCAAGGAAGATCGACACAAGACAACATTTGCGACGAAGTGGGGATGTTTTCAATACACGGTAATGCCCTTTGGACTCAAGAATGCTCCTGTTATCTTTTCCAGGATAGTAGTGGCTACTTTCAAGGATTTTATTCATAGGTTTATTGAGGTCTACTTCGATGACTGGACGGTGTTTGGCTCATAAAGGATCACATTGAGAGCCTTAGAATGATGTTGGAATGATGTCGACAATATAAAATTTCGTTGAATCTAAAGAAATGTATCTTTTTTTCCCTGTTTGGATTTTTGTTGGGCCATGTAGTTTGTCGTGATGGAATCTAGGTCAACCTTTCTAAAATTGTGATCATCGTCGACCTATTATCGAAAATTTAGAACGACATTGGGACATATGATATTTTATCAAAAATTTATCAAAGGATATGCAGAGGTGATTGCTTCGATGGAAAAATTGTTAAAAAAGGATATTAAGTTCCAATGGACAGAAAAATGCCAAGAAAGTATGGATCTCCTGAAGAACAACATGTTCACAGCACCCATATTATATTTTCCAAACTGGAAGGAGGAATTTCAAGTACAAGTCAATGTGTCATCTATCGCACTTAGCGTTGTACTTGCATAGCCTGGAGAAGGATCAACTAATCATCCTAGTGCCTTCGCTAGTAGGAAATTATCAACAATAGAGAATAATTACACTACGACTAAAAGAGAAGGATTAGCTATGGTGTATGCGCTTCAGAAATTTTGACACTATTTGTTAGGTGGACATTTCAATATGTTCATAGACCATTCATCATTGAAATACCTGGTGAATAATCCAGTGTTGGGGGGAATATTTTTCGGTGTCTCCTTCTTTTCTAAGGAATTTGATTTTGAAGTTATTGTTAAGCCAGGATGACTAAAATCAGGACTAGACCACCTGTCGAGGCTTGAAAGTGGATCATGAACCTGTGAACATCGATTATAGTCTTCCTGATGCACAACTATTTGTGATCACATTGTTCGATGATCATTACAAAGATATGATACAATTCTTGAGTATGGGATATGCACCAAAAGGATTTAATAATGCGCATCAAAAATAATTAGTGGTGTGAGCTGTAGATTTCCAATTGATAGTTGGATAGATATATAAAATGGGACCGAAGGAAATTCTTCATCACTGTGTATTGAAACATGAGAGACCAATGATATTGAATGAAGTGCATGTTGGTGTCGCAGGAGACCATTATGCTGGAAAAGCTATAATACCCAAGATATTGCAAACAAGATTGTGGTGTCCCACTTTGCATGCAGATGCTAGAGAATATTGTCGCAACTACGATATCTGTCAAAGAACTGGAAAGTTGTTATGACGAGATGAAATTTCACTAGTACCTTAGATAAATTTGCAGGCATTTGAAAAATGGTTTGTTGATTTTTTCGGAACTATTAACCCACTAGGAAATCAAACAGGCTCAAGATACATTATTACTGCGATGGATTACCTGACTATATGTGTTGAAGCAGCACTAATAAAGGATTGTACTGTGACAACTATATGTTCAACAATGTCATGACTAGATTCAGATGCCTGAATATTTTGATAAGTGATCAGGGCACACACTTTGTCAATCAGTTGATCAAAAAATTAAATGAAGAATTCCAAATCCAACGTAGGAATACAACACCATATCACCCACAAGAAAATGGTATTGTTGAAGCATTCAACAAGATCCTAGATAATGCATTGACGAATATTTGCAATGTTCAAAGAGATGACTAGGACCATAAAATTTATGCGGTACTATGGGCATATCGAACGACATGTAGTGAGTTGACAGGTCGAACTCCAGTCTGACTACTATATGGACCATAGGTTGTTATGTTGATGGAATACATTGTACCCAGTTTAAGGATTGTTGCAATTACTAAAATGACTTATAGTGGTGCTATGGAAGAAATATTGTCACAGCTTGTGCAGTTGGAGGAAGAATGTTTTTCCACAGGTTATCACCAAAATTTTGAGAAGGAACAACAAAAATTATGGCATGATCAAAACATTAAGAATAATCAATTTTAGGTCAGAGGGTGTGTCCTCATTTATGACAGTAAGTTCTTAAAGAATTTGGGCAAGCTGAAAACACATTGGAAGGGGCCTTATGTTGTCATTCAAATCACTGAAGGAGGTGCAATACAACTGGAGAAATTAGATGGAACACCTTTCAAAATACTAGTGAATCGAATATGGCTAAAGCCTTACCAAGATAGTTGCAACTTTGTCGGCTTAAAAAAAAAGAGAAAAGAGAAAGAGAAAAAATGCATGTTTACGAGTGTTTCTATATTGTGTCGAAGAAAAAGAAAAGTGGTCGCAGAAGAAAATGGTGGTGCACTCTTCATATGTCGCAAGGAAAGAAATGTGTCCAAGCCTAAATACCTATCATAGGAAGAAATGAGTTGTTGCATGAGGAAATTTCTTCACAAAAAGACAATTGGTCGTATTTAAATTAAGGACGTGGGATATTTTGGTAGTGTACTTCTTAGTGACTTCTGTCATTATTGCAATCACAAAAAACTACCACTGAACTGACAGGGAAAGTGACAGTTGAGTGGCAGTTTCCTTGTAATGATTTGAACACTTTCCCCATGCAAAAAGCATTTCCACCTTTCCAATTTATTGCTTGCTCATGCAAAGGAAAGTCTGGTTGAACAGGTAAATGCATATCATCTTCACACCAAAGTTTTATTCATTTTTTTTGCACCCAACTGAGTAAATTGATTTGTTGTGTCTGCAACTAGAAGATTTGAGGCAATTTTTCGTAGAGTATGGTCATATCTATCTCCAGTACAAGCATTGTTCCATAATGGGGCGTTGAGACACCTTCAACCGCACCCATTATGGAAGACACTACCACATTTGTTCCACTGTCATCTATGGCCGCAGAAGAAGCTAAATAGATACCATTCATCTCTAAAGTTAGGTTAGGACCACACCCACCTGGCACGTCGAAGAGGAAACAGTCTAGTATCCACAAGAAAGCAGTAGCACCACCACCATAAGTTAAAGAACCAGGCTCTGCGACCTTGGTGCCTGACTATGTTCCTCCCAAATTAGCTGACACGCCTAAGATCAAAATCAGCAAAAATGAAAAGTATCCATTGGTAAAACAAATTGTTCCGACAAGAAATCGGATAACGACGAATAATGGTAAGAGCCTATGACTTCACCCTCAACTTTAAAATAAGCTCAAGATATATTTGGTGATTTCGATAAACTTTTTTTCATCAAAAGCAATATTGGACAACAAAGGGCTTGGACGGTGTCGATGAGATAAATTGCGAAAGATTCAAAATACTAGAAGATAAGTTGGAGCCAATTTTTGCGGCAGAGAAGTACATGACTGCGAAGGATGATCAAATTCATGAAACTGAGGTGTTAGAACAATTCTCGAAAAAAAAATTCCAACCCTGAGGTTCTCTAAAAGTAATCCTATAATACTGGAGCAGTTACATTTTTCTACCCTCTAATCGAATCTGTCACTATGGGCACTGGGAATATTGTTTCACTAATGGAGAACTACAGTCACACAAACTAAGAACCAAGAAGGAGCATTGGTAAAACATGTTAGATCATCAAACAAGACAGTTCATAAGATGAAAAAAACAATCAAAGAAGCAAAGCAGAAAGCTAAGACCTAGGAGGAGAACAGGCACCGTCTCGATGCAACTATAACACTTGCTTGCAATAGTTTTATTGATGAAGGAATTACCCATGAGATGTTTGCAAACACCAAAGTGTTTCTAATCAGAGAGATTGTAGAGAACCTCTGCAAGAAAGTCACAGAGTTGGAATTACAAGTGACACCAAGTAAACCTTCAGAAGTACTGGAAGAGAGAAGAAAAATGACAACACAAGATACGAAGTGAATAGAAGAAGCAGAGGCACTTTGTGCCAAAGCATTCAAGCAAGTTTCTCATATGTGGGAATATTTTATCGACGATGAAGAGTTTGAGAAATTCACATAATAATTGTGCACTGCCGAGATAGAGGTGAACCAGTTGAATAATGAGATGGAATTAGCTGCCACTAGTAGATAAAATGGCTAAGTCTACTGACATAAAGAGGCTACTACAGTAGGTCACAACATTGCGAACGCAGCAACAAAAGAGGACACACAGGTTCACAGAACTGCAATCAGAGGCAGAGAAAGTTATAGGTATCATTCAACCACTACACCAAAAAGTGTGACAAGCAGTAGAGTCAGCGGGACTTACAACTTCGGAACACATCAATGCCAAACTTGTGGAAAATTTGAAGAAGACAGAAACAGAAGTACGCAAGGAAACTGAGTGGATAGTGAAAATATTTCAGGATTTTCAAAGTAAGGTTGTCACAATGGAGGTTTCTAACTAATGTGGTTCGGAATGAGCCACATGTGAGTGTTGGGGGCCTATTGGCCCTAGGAAAAGTTAAGCATAATTTGACCATAATTATAATCAGAAAGATAAAGAATCTGGTCACAAGACAAAAGAAGAGTTGTGATGAAAGAAGAGATACAATGGAAGAGCAGTCGCAACGGAAGAAACCATGACAGAATAATATCATAGCAGTTGAAAAGGACAACTCAGTTGATCATGAGTAATGATTTAGTTAGAATAAAGCATGCTTTTGGTAATAAAGAATAATTGTATTTTGGGTTGATAGTGCCTATTTTCTATTGTAACTGAATGTACGAGAATAGAAATGATAGTCATTAGAGGAAATTTCAACTCAAAATGGGCCTCCTAAGGAAAATAATAAAATAATATTTATTAATTTTGGAGTAAGAAAAGAAAAAACTACTTTTTTTGTCTGTATTTTCGACATATATCCTTGTGTTTTTACTCAAATTTCGATCAGGAGAGCTCCTTGGATGCGGAATTAAATTCTACATCCAACGAGTACCTTCTCGGCATAATTTTGATGGACCACACTACACCAAAAACAAGAAATACCTGAAAAAAAACGTGATGATGACATCTTTTGAAGGACCACACTACACCAAAAACAAGAAATACCTGAAAAAACATGATGATGACATCATCATCATGGTTTTTCAGGTATTTCTTGTTTTTGGTGTAGTGTGGTCCATCAAAAGTATGTAGAGTGGGTACTAGTTGGATGCGGAATTTAATTCCGCATCCAACAAGCTCTCTCGATCAAAATTTGATTTAAAACACGGGGAGATATGTCGAAAATACAAACAAAAAATTAGTTTTTTATGATACCTATCCCCAAATTTATATTAAAAAGGTGTTTAATACCTATACGTTATTTAAAATTTAAAGAAATTTCATTGGCTAACACATTATGACATGAAATTTGAATTACTATTAAAAGGCCCATTTTGAGTTGAAATTTTCTCTAATGTTGTCGGCTAACAGAAAAGAGTTAGTTGATTAGGACAAGTATAATCTTATCAAAGGGAGAACCCAAGCTGTGTGTGGGACTAACGTTAGTTATCAATTGTTTTCTTAGCTAAGTAGTCGGTTGGTTGGTTAAGCCACTATGTAGGTAGAGAAGAGGATAGGAGAGTTGTTTTAGCTAGAGGAACAATCTAGGCTATGTGCAAATCGACAGAGGAGTGAAGAAGAGAGGAAGTATCTAGACACAAAACTAGAAAGCATGAGGGGAGCGAAGTCTATCTGAAATGTAAAGAATATCTAGAGAAGAATCTACAAGCTAAGTGTGCAGACAAAAGGTGCTAACAAATTTCTCATGTTGGATGAAGAGCGCCTCTGTAGTTTTTCCTATATGGGTTTCCACGTTAATCGTTGTCTCTATGTGTCATTGATTAATGTGTTTACATCTATTGCATGTATGTTGTGAATAAGTAAATCAGAATATGTTGCACCACATCTATTTATGAAGAATCCTATATGTGTATGTGTCGCATTGCTTATTGAATGAATATGTGATAAGGTTGTTATGCTGATTATTATGATATGTGTCGACTAGTAATTATACTAGTATATTGAATGAATAGACAAGGGATAAGAAGTATAATCCCCATCTTCCATCGAGTGTTATGATAAAGTACCACGAAAGTAGAAAACCCCACCAAACTACAGAAACCTGGTTCTAGAATTTCCCCATAAAGGTATATCGGGTGAGACTGCATCAATGTCGTAGGTGTTTCCGGTTGAGCCTTACTCTTTCGATTCGATATCTGGGCCTTTATTGATGACTGAGGATTCATACCTAGGTTGACCAGAGGTAGAAACCAACAACGAATTTCACCCTGATTTATTGACTCTGACTACTTCCTTTTGTACATTTGGAGTTAGATTTCGATACTTCAAAAGTATTATGTAAACAATTTTCCTAACCTTTCTACTCCAATGATTCCAATATAGGGATTTGAAATTTGGCACTTCACAATAGCTTCCACGATTCATCCTGACTTCCTGACCCCAATTTTTCTAACATCAGCAATTGAAAGTCGACACATCATAATGAATTTCTCCCAAATTCACCTCAATTTCCCAACTCCAAAGTTTTTTACATCGAGAGTCAAAACTCAGTATCACCAACTGATCTACAACAAATCCTTCGATCACTTCTTCTCCAACATCCATATGTCAGACTCTAGAAGTTAACACCACTAAATTAGGTTGATTCGTAACTTTGTCAATGTCGTCTTCACTACCAACCCCCCCACACAAATCGAGTGTCAGCATTATAGTGTTGGCACGTTGGCACCCAATTCATCAGCAAGCTACCATATGTTCCATATTTAGCCAATTTTCCATCATTCTCCGCAGCTTCTTCACTGTAATTTTGGCCATGGTAATTCCATATGATTCTTCTAATTAGGAGATGAATACTTGGTCAATTCAAGCAAGTGACTAAGGCATGAATGTGGGATTTCTTTGTCCCTGTTACACCTCCACGGAGCTCACAGAACTTGTGCAAATTCCATTAGATAGACATAACCAAGAATACCATTGAACTACAGATACAATTTCATACATAATCTAGTATAATCACCACAAGCATATCAAAAAGTCATTCATGCACAAATATAGTTCATTTCCAAGCAATGACTATCATTATATTGCACAATTAAAGCTATCATATCATTCATTTCAACATGAAAAGTTAAGCATCCATCACATAACAATTCTTGGAATTCATAAACAATAACACTTCTCTTTGAATTATTAACAGACTAGGCAACCAGCTACGTGGGTGCAAAGTTCCATCCAACCGTAGGTATCTTCCCATCCTTTATTATTTCAACACTCAGAGACCACCCACAAGATGGGATATGCTATCCATTAAGGATGATAGCACAAGCTCACTAATAGCAACGAGTATACATACTCAGGGTAAATCAACACACAATTGGGTTTATCAAGCACAAACAGGGATAAATACAATACTATCAAGCTAGTGAGCTCTGTTATGGAGCTATAGACATCTCAATGGATTCAATTGGTATTGGCACCCACCTCACCTCCATGCATAGTTTGAGGAAGGTTCCATTCTATTCTATTCAATCCCTCGGGTATTTTCTTCCCTCAATACTTCCTTAGGTAGGTGTACGAGGTCCTAACTACTGAACCAGTAGATATTTTATGCCTTCAAATATTCCACAATCCAAACAAATTCCAAGTGTTTCCAACGCTCACAGGATGAACTCTTCCCTTAGATTTTGATTTCCTATGCTCATTGTTGGGAATGTATCACACACATAGTGAAATTCATCAATGGGATTCCACACCAGGTTTAGAATAAGGGAGACACATCAAGATTTGCTATTGAATCAATTGCATGCACCCTTTGGATCATGGTTCCTCTCACACAACTCATGAATTCCCCATTATTGTTGCCCAGTGAATTGCACACCCAGGTCAAGGTGAACGAAACATGAAAATTACATGAATCCAATGACTGTTGCATTAAGTCACACCACCTATGCGATGCCCTGTTGACTTTTGAATTCGGTCATGCTTCATGATTTTCTTGAGTTGATTTATCAGCTACCCTCTTAAATCAAATTTAATGGGTGTAAAGGATGCATTCATTGGTTCTCATGGTGGAATTTGGAATTAAAAGGTTGTCTCTCTTACACCCCCTCACCTCTCCCTAGTGAATATCATATAGCCCCCATCATTATGTTGCCCATGTAGACATACTTAAACATGTTTATTTATGTTGTATGTATTTACAAGCTTTTACAATTTACCATGGCTTTCTATCATATAGCCTACATCCTACATAACGCTCGCCTTTATAAACAGACCATTCACTAGAGGGGTCTTTGCCTTGAACTCCACACTAGGAATTTATACACCGCATATACATACATTTAAACCAATGCATTCCAGGGGTCCAAAATGGGATGTTACAATCCCCTCCCCCTTAAAAAAACATTGTCCTCGATGTTCCAATGCATATGAATATTTACATATTGTTTCCATATTTCAAAATTCACAAAATGTTGTGGGTCTCTCCCTACATTTTATCTTTCAAATGGGATTTTCAGGGTCAGATCCATCAGTCTCTACATGCTGCTCCTATTGGCTTTGGCCTTCCATCTCAACATGTGGATTGTTTATTTTAACAATTCCTCCTTCCTCTTTACTTTCCAACTGGTTCATAGGTCCGAAAAATTTGTGGCTACCATATTTCGTGTTGCTTCTTGCTGTACATTCATGGAGGAAATTATTTCCTCCACACTCCCAACATTTCAATTGAGATCACTACTTTTGATTTCCAGACTTAGTTATCTCGGATTCCTATGGTGTTAGGTGCTTCTTGGTTGACTGATTGGGTGAATGCTTATTTAGAAAATTGATGCCCTTTCCATTGCTAATATCTACTCGGATATACTTTAGCTCATTTTGTAGACTAATGGATTCCTACAAAACCTTATGATTCATCTCATTCTACAGCTTCTATAGCTTGACCATGTCCCTAATATTTTCCAGGTTCTTGGCAATTGCTTGAACCAATTATTCAACCAAATAGGATAACTTCTTATTGGATGTCATTTTTAATGTGTATGACTTCCCACACTTATCTTACCAACATAACTTATTCTTCCCTAGATTTTATAACCGATGCAACCATATTGGTTTGAAGATGACATGTGAAATTCATCAATATGAATCATGCTAGTAAAAACATGGCATAAGTATTAAAATAAGTCAATTACTTATTCAATTGACTAGGGATTCTCATTCTTTATCCATAATCCTTTTACTCATTTCATATTTAACTCAAGAATGCATGAATTGATTCATCCTCATCTCTTCACAAAAATTTCATTAATTCAGCATTCATGGTTTATTTCAAGCAAAAATAAATGTGGCAAACTTTCAACTATAACATGCATTCAACAACTTTATGTTTCTGGATAACAAAAATAAAATTAGGAAGAGAAGAGTAAGAGGTTTCTCCCTCTTAGTCTTGCTCCTTCATGCAAAATCTCTCAGGATGAAATCCCTTACCACAGTATGTGCACTTGCTCATTTCACCTTTACCTTTCTTCTTCTGGGAATTCTTCCTCTTAGAGTTTGAGGAATCCTCATGAGACTTGGACTTGTCTCCCTTTTGATCAAGAGGCTTCTTATCCTTCTTCTTTCCTTTGGAATCCATATCCAAATCTGCAACGACCAAAGCTTGATATTTGGAAGGCTTGATGGTGCCCATCATGACCAACTTATCTTGCTCTTGGGTCAAGGATTCCATGAAATATTCCAGTGAAGGCATCTTCCAGGTTTGATTTTCCAACTTTGCGGCATTGAAGGTTGATACAAACATTGAATATTCAAGGCCAAGATTCAAAATTATGGCCAAAACTAGTTGTTCATCTTTCTTTTCGATACCAAACTGATTCAACTGCAAAACAAAGGATTTGAACTTGGAGAAGTAGACTTGTAAGGACTCAAAATTGATTGGAATCAGTGAGATTAAATCATTTTCCAGTTGATGTCCCCTCATTTCATATTTATTCCCAAATAAATTTTTAAGATTCTCCCAGACTTCATTTGTTGATTTCAATCCATCAAGATAGAAACGAAGGTCTCTGGAAATATTGAGACACAAGAGACTATAAGCCTCATCCCTCCTGTTGTGCCACTTGATCTTCTATGTTGTTTCATTAGGATCAGACTCAGTTTCCATGGTCCATATGTATATTCCTTTACTCCTCATCAAAATCTCCATATGCTCCTTACATTCTAAGTAGTTGAATGGAGTCAAGATGATATGGTGAGATTGATCCATTTCTTCAGGAACTGCACCCTTAAACAAATACAATGCGCTCCCTGGGAGTGATTTTGATCCTGCAAAAGAAATAGAATAGGATAAAAATAGAGATACCAAATCTTTGATACCATGTGTAAATTAATACCAAGATTAGATCAATTGAACTTACAAAATTGCTTGTAAAACTTGCATAGATTCACTCAAATTTGAGATTGTATATGGTGCATAACACAAAATTATATTGAATAAGTTTATCTCAGCCAACCTCATGAAGTCATAGGCTATCCAAATATATATTTACATCATATATTTGAAGTCCTAAAGAGGCAAGTTGAATCAGCACAAAAGCAAGCTTACTAAAAAGTCAAAATCCCCCCTAGGTACATAAAACACTTTCCAAATATGTTAAGAAGGTCACGAATGGTATGAATGAAGTGTATCTAGTGATAAGTTAATGAAAGTGGATAAACTCATGCTTTTAAAAGATAAAAATATGGAGGATGAGTTGTACAAAAAACAAGGCAGATTCTTTATGAATAGCTTTCACCTTTTGCCTTAAAAGTTGTTGAAAAATAGTCTAATTCTGGATAAGGCACGAATGCTCACTTACTAAACTAGAAATTATAATGGGTTGTTAGAATATTATCCCCAATATTTCAAATGCACCCCTAGAGGAATTTTCAGCAATTTTTGACCAAGTGGTACAAGTGGATTCCAACTAACTAGTGTAGGACTTAGGAATTTAACCAAAAATAATTATATAATATATACTAAGTATGGGAATGGGTTGTGATTATTATAAAAAGGAGGCATTGAAGAAGTCACATGAAAATTACAAGGCAATACATGACCAACACAGGGTTGAGAAAACATTCAAGGTGGGAGACAAAGTATAGTTACACCTGAATAAGGAAAGTCTACAAGTTCTTGGTAATAAGATCAAGGCTATGAGGTATGGTCCTTTTAAGTTGTTTGATAAGGTAGTATACAATTCCTACCAACTCAATCTACCCCCACACATACACATTTAATTTGTAGTGAATGTAGAAAATATGAAACTCTATATACCTTCCATGTTGAATCAAGAACTTGAGCAAGTCTTACCTCCTGTAGAGGACTTAGCACCATAGGTGTTAGCACCATTTCTGGGATAACTATTTAGTGAAGGGTTTCGCTATCAAAAGGATAAATAGGGTAATAAATTTTTATATCATCTGACCCTTAATATCGTTGATGAAGTTCTGCAGGTGTTGGAAGGGATATTTCCAGAGTAAGAATGCAAAAACCTGGAAGGAATTATTATTTTTGACCTTGAAATGTTCATGAATGAGGAAATCCACCCTTAGGAGAAATTGTTGACAGGAAATGGATGGTCGGGATTTTCAGTACAGAAAATCAACGACTAAAATTCATTTTCGCCCAAGGAAAATCAGGATTGAAAGTGTGGAAGGGGTAAAATTTGGGTTATGAAAGATGAAATTCCGACTTCTGCCTTCCGCGATCTAGGTTCCACTTTTCGCCAAATCCAATGGTCCAAAAATCTTCCGCCCAGATCAACGGTGCAGAAAGGCACAGGAGAGAATAAATCGGAATGCGACAACCCCAAAGTTTCCAAGTATAAAAAAGTTGAAGTTCTGACTTCCGCCTTCTGCAATCTGGGTTTCACTTTCTGTCAAATTCAACGAACCAGAACGTTTTCGCCTAGATGAATGGTGTAGAAAGAATCAGCAGGGCATGTAGCAGGGATTTCTCCTTACTACAGGGGCAGGAATGGCTCCCTTCCATCTATAGGACAGAAGTGTAGGTTCCTACATGTGGAAAATGCATAAAAGAAAAGTAGAACAGAAAGGAAAGCAAATGGACAAGAAATGGTTGTGAGCCCCTCTGCAAACAAGGTTAGGGCTTCACTCCGAGAACCTGCAAATAACTATTAGAAATAATAAACTTGAAAAAACATGTTAGAGATCAAACCTGCAAACAAATAATGGTCAAAAAACAACTAAACTAACAAATCAAACGCATAAACAAAACTATATTATACCTCTCCTTTGGTGAAATGCGCCACCATGCCCTAGCTGGAAGAAGCACCTCCCTATCTCACTCAGCAATGGAGGAGCTTTGGCTCAATGGGAATATGAGTAGAAGAGAGGGGGATGTGGGTGGCTTGAGAGGCAAAGAGTCTCAAGGAATCCATGGGCAGCATAACAGTATGCAAGAGAGGTGGGTTTTGAGAGTGACCCCCCACCCTCCTTCTATAGCTTTTTGGGGGATTTTTAGGGTTTTAAGCCCTTGGTTAGGGCTTTAGCCCCTTTTTTGGGATTTTAGCCCCTTCTGCCCTAACTTTAGCTCCTTTAGGGTTTTATGCTCCTTTGAGGGGTTTTAGCCCCTTTTTGGAGGCTTTAGCCCCTAGGAGAGTTATTTAGGCTCCTTTTGGGGGTTTTTAAGCCCTTTTCTTCATTCTTAAGCCTTTTTGAGGGTGTGGGGGTCTAATGGAGTGATACGAGGGTCGTGTATGGATGTCCTTGGGTGGTGTAGGCCATGTAGATCTGAGTGAGGGATTTTTTGGGTTAACAGATTGCCCCTGATGTGTGAGGGCAGGAGCTCATCGTATGGCCGACGGACATCATAGGATTTGCTACATAGAGGTGGTGGTTCCAGGGCTGGGGCATGGTGGCTTTTGGTTTTTGTATTAATATGGTTCCCATCAATGGGTGAGATACAAATAATGTGTGACATGTATATGGACGAGGCAAGCATCCCCATGCTCATGACAATGTCAAAAGAATAATTTTATCTATGCTCTAAAATACAAGAGCCAATCATATACAACTGATGGTACATAATGGTTTCCTCAATGTGAGGCTGAATACAATGCTGATCTGAACAAATGGTACATTGGACCCATGGAATTCTCATCGAATGCTATATCTTCATGACTGATGGTCTTCTAGATCTTGAATGGTACATAGTTGTATGGACTCGGTGGTTGAGAGTCAGAGTCTCTGTGGTACAAGTATGCTGCATCAATCATAAATCTATATAGAAGCACTGTTGGGGATTCTGAACACCGTCTCCAACGCAACCCGGAAATCACAAGGGACATAACTTGTTTAGGTCCCATGAATAGACTCCTCAATGTGCTAGAGTCAGGTGACATCCAGGATCTTCGACCAAATACTGCATGGACCAAACCCTGTACAAATCTCAACAGTGCGATGATGTAGTTGGAGTCGAGCACATGAGAAACAACCATCCCAAGAGGCACTAAGGACTCTTCTCAAGTGGTCCAAGGAACTCATCAATGAGGTTAATGAAACCAGGATATAGGGACCTCTGCATCTATCCTCTAGAATATGCGTGTTGTCGTCGACAGAGGGAGACCTGCCCCTATTCAAGGCAATGGTGTTTCCTTGACCAGAAGCGCGAGGGAGATAACCGAAAGGTGTGAAACAATCTGCGGACTGACCCACTGAATTGGGGGGGGAGGGGGAGGAAGAATTGAATAGGGGTAGGGGGAGTGTGGTAGACTCAAACTTCCTTTGTTCAGAGTATGACGGTAGAGAAAACCAGGCAGCAAATGAAACTTGACTCATGGGAATGGGATCATAGTTGTAATATCAGGGGTGTCACTGCAGATGGGAAATACTTGGAGGAGGCAGACACTTTTGATATTGAAGGGGTCCAAGGAAGACACATTGCAGAGTACTCTGAACAAAGGCAACCCAATGTGGGAATGTTGCCAAACTGTTTTCTGTGGGGTGGTGCCTAGGGACACCGTTGTGATATGATCTCACGGATGTTTGGCAAGCTTGAGAAGGTAAATGCTTGATGGTGCTTTCAATTTTAGAGGGTCTGAAAGCACGAAGAAGATTCCAGTGGGGGATCTTTTTAGTTGGTAGTCTCATGTGCCCGAACAAGGATAAAAGTATACATAGGAGAGTTCGCCCATCCTTTGGGGGATGAGAGACTTCTTTGCCGTTGGTAGTCCAATCAGGCCGGAAAAGGTTAAACCTATACTGACTGGACGGTCATTTAGATACTTTTACAAGCATGAATGAAACCAACTTTGCTTAACAATCTTTTCTTGATGAGAAGGCTGGAAAAGAGCTTAATGACAACCTATAGTGAAATTTTTCGTAAGGTGCGTCCCCTCTGCCCGAGAAAGCATAAAAGTATGCATAGGGGAACGGTCTTGGCTTGAGTGTGCCAAGGAGGTCCTTTTCAATTGATGGTCTACATGGTCTGCAAAAGGAGGTAAACAAGATGATGTAGATGCCCTTTCCTATACTTTAGCGAGCAGGAAAGGAAGCAGTTGCACTCGACTCTCTTTTCATTATTTTTAGGAGTCAGAAAAGAGCTTAAACGAAACTCCAATATGGTCAACCGATTGTAGTGGCACAGGCAGTGCCCCATGTCGAGATGGTGGACAGTGGTCCAAAGGTCATCTGCGCAGTATGGACGGAGCAGAAGGCACTCAAACATACCAATACATGCGCAGGATAGATTGCAACAAAGGCTCGTGAGTTGGTGCAGCAAAGGCACGCAAACTAAGGTGGCTCTCAGACAAAGGTCAGGAGAGCTGTGTGTGAGTTGTGGTGGATGGACTTGACTACATGCGATGTGAGTGCAAGTCCAGGGGCATTTATATGCCAAATACGTGCTAAGGAAATGATCCTTTTTTTGGACAATAGTCCAGATGTCTGCGTGAGGTGCAGTAGACGAAGTAGACAACTATGTGTTAAAATAAAAAATAAAAAATAAAAATGCTGGCCTGAAAGACCGCATGAGTAGTGGTAGGCAAGAGTGATACAAGTACAGGTCCTCAGACACTTGCATCGCTATATTGTGGCTCGTAAATTGAGGTAGTTTCCAAGAAGCTATCCCAAAATTTGTTTGTTAAACATGAGACTATGGTCTCATGAGGAGATGGAAATTTGAGCCCGGAGGTGTGAGAGGTGTCTTGAACAGGTTCCGGGTGACTTTGGACTAGCAACTGATGCTGCTGCCCCTGACTTGGGGGGGTTTCTGATTTGTGGTAAAAATGTTGCAAAACAAAAAGGGAGAAAACTACGGTATAAAGGACTCATAGTGGTGGTATTAAGCATAGGCTCTCTTGAGGTGGAGCCCATTGCGCAACTTCTTCAAGAGTCAACCATCTGAGTCAGCGAAGAGGTATGCACACTTGCTGAGACAAAGGTCATTGGAAAGGCAGGGTGACAGAATCTAGTATTTTATGGGAAGAACTGATTCCACACTATGGTTTAAAGGGAATGGGGTAAAATCAGAGACGGTCTTACAGATCTCTCCGTCATCACGTAAGTGGTGTCAGGATAGATCACTATGGATCTTCCACGGCCGATGAGGCAAAAGGGAAAATGGTGCTAGAGATCATGTAAATGGTATTGGTTGTGGTTTTTGTGGCCTTGCCCCCAGTCTCTGTTGGAGGAAGAGGGGCAGGCATGGAGACAAGAGGAGTCTTTGATGGACCTGGAGGTAGGTGCAACATCATCTCAATTGGATGGACATGAGTCAACACATCCTAGGGCCTTAGAGGGTTGGTAGGTGGTTCAAGGTATCACACAGAATCTCCCAGTGTGAAATCCTGTAGATTGCAAATTTCCAAGACAGACTTACTCATGATCATGGATGGTAGGAAAAGGAAAAGGAAAAGGATCATGTTGATCGGGAATGAACCCCACTATTTCTCTGGTGACTGAGGTTGAGGTTGCGACTGAGGTTGCGGCTACAGAAACAATGGAAAAGACAGGTCTAATGGATCGTTGGTGATGGTGGAGACAAGAGGGTCTATAGAACTGGACATCATGTAAATGGACATGGTGTCCGAAGAAGGAGGTGGGGGGTGAAATTCTTCGATCAGGGTGATCTCAGATTCCAGGGAATGTTGACAGAGGTCAGCTAAAGCCATTCAAAATTTGGGTAAGTCATGGAAATGGTGAGAATAATTTCCATACAAACCGCAGAGGGTGCAAGCATGGTTTGTTCTCAGTGACTTGTTTCTGACTATTGGCGCAGTTGGAAGTTCAACCACGGGGAGATTTTCGGTTGTATCCATGGCATCCAAATGCGCACAGATCATTGGAATCTCAGGGCAGTTCTAAGTTGGATGGCCCTATTGTTCATAGATGGCACAAGGTGGTATCTGCCGAGGTTCTATGGTTGCTTTGGAGTTCTTGCCCCTAGCCCTTTTCGGGTGGGGCGGTGCAGGTGCAAGTGTGGTGGTTGGTTTTTGCGGACCGAGTGGAGGATGAGACTCGACCACAATGGGCTACACTGGTGTTAAGACTACCTGGGGTATCGATGGTTGAGATGGTGGATCAAGGTACCACACCGAAATGCCCAATGTAAAGTTGGGCAGGTTGAGGGTGGCCATTACTGGCTTGCTCATGACACCAGGTGGGGGAAAGAGGAAGGAAATTGTATGGACTGGTGAGGAGCCCAGATAACTCCCTGTTGGTTGTATGTGGGGGTGTGGTTGTGGTGGCCTCTGTGCATAATGTTGCAGCTGTGGATGATGTTGCGGCTGCGGACATTGTTGTGGTTGTGGTTGTTGTTTGGGTGCAGCGGTGCTGGATGAGAGCATGCACAAGTACGTAGTCTCATTTTGTGTCAGTGGTGGTGACACTATGGGGAAATGAGCCGTCATGGTGGTATTAGAAAACAACCCAGGACCCACATTCAACAATGGGGAGGCTCGTGTGTTTTCAACCATGGTGTTGATTGCAGGGACAACATTGGCGTGTGTGGTCGTCCCTAGTGGCTCAGAGGTGGTGATGGTAAGGATAACATTGGTGGGTGTTGTTAACCCTTGTGGATCATGATAAGTGATTTGATCAACCATCACAATCTTCCCTTCGTGGGGGAACATCATGAGACGAAAGACAGTTGACGCGACCGCTCTCATGGTGTACATATAACTTCTTCCGAGGAGGAGGTTATAGTCCAGTTGAGCATTGACAACCTCTATGTCAATTAGAGCTGTCTTCCTGGCTAATGTGATGGGGACATGGGGGAATATTCCTTGGGCTTTAGTGGGATGGCCATCATAAGCCTGCAGAGTTGTGGACGATGGTTGCATAATTGGGGATCCAAGTTTCTGCCATACTAGGTTAGACATAACGCACGTAGATGCCCCCTCATCCACTATGCACCGGTGCACAACCAGATTCTAGATAGACATCGGGATTTGAAAGGCAATGATTGATGGAATGCGCGGTTCTCCATTCTTTGTGTCGAATGTGATCAACTTGGATTCGGAGGGGTCTACGGCCCTAAGGGTGGCTAGTAACGCTTTCCGCTGTGTTGGGAATGTTTTGAGTACCTCTATAGCAGACATGGTCATTGGTGTTTGATCCAAATCATCCACAATGCTATAGCTGACAGCAGCTCTAGCTGTGGCGTTGTTGGCCACTCAGCGTATGGGGGTGAGGGAAAGGGGGTAACTGAACAGGTGCATTGACCAATTTGGATGTATATGCCGCTGATGTGTCAGCGGGTTCAGTGGTGGTACCGTACTAATTATGTCTGATTTGTAGGTTAACCTCTTCAGTCGTCATGGCTAGCAGGTGGTGGACACCTATTTCTGCCATGGGAGGTGCCCCCAGAGCATTGGGATTGGCCTGGGGAGGGGGTGCGATTGCCACCAATCCTTGGACTGGTAGTGGGTTTTGAAGCACCATGGGGGGAGGTCCTTATGGTGCTAGGTTGGGTTGGGCTTGGTTCGTAGTGTTGGCAGCCTATTGGGCCTCATTCTGAATGGCCTTCTTAGCGCGACCCATGAGGGGACACTCGAATGTGTAGTGCCCATAGACCTCACAGAGTGTGCATGATTGGTTTGTGCGCAACAGGGCGTTGCGTCTAGGTGCATTTGGTCGTGGGAGTTTTTGGGTGAGTAGATTTGCTGCGGCATTGTTGGGAGCATTTGGTTGTTGACCGACTCCCTGCGGTTGGTTATTGGCTTGGTTCCAGGGATGATTATTTCTAGCTTGCCCTTGTTGATTGTTGGGGGCAGGCTGGTTGGGACGGTTTTGTTGTGCAAGTACTTGTCCCAACGGAGCAGGTTGAGCAGGGGCGGGGGATTGAACCGCTTGCCCTGGTGGTGCATAATAAATTTGGGTGGGCTGTGGTGCCACAAATGTGGGCATTTGCCCCACGTACTGCTGTGTTGGCCATGCCATGTCCTGAGCCTGTTGCAGTGGCGCAGGTTGTTCGTAGGAAGTTGTTGCTCCGAACTGGGACATCATTCTGGCATAGTTCGAAGTTTGGTTTGGGTAAGCAACACTGGCAGCGTTGCTTGGTTGTGGTGGAACTGCAGGTGGTGTTAGATGGTGTTGTGGTTGTTGGGAGACTGAGCCTATGATGCCATCTACAGCATGGGATGTCCCCGATGCATCCTGGTAGGAGGTACCTGGATGGGGAGTGTCTAGAATGACGGTGCAAAGGTATCCAGACTGAGCGTAGATCAGGTCAAACTGTTGGGCGTTCAGTATGGCCTCCTCTTTGGATTGAGGACGTTCGGATGTGACTTCCTTTGCTATGGGTGGGAGCAAGGTTTTGAGAAACCAATCCAAGAAGATCATGTCTTCAAGTTGGATTTTTCACAAACTATGACGTTGTCGCCACTCATGGATGTGGTAGGTTATATGTGTCGCATTGCTCTGGTGGCCGGATAACAAGATCTCCACCCCTTCGTCATATCCGACAGGGAGTTGGAAATACTGTAGGAACATGAAAGCTAAGGAGTTGAAATCTGGGTACTTGGCTTACAGTAGCTCAATGTACCATTTGGCTGCCGCACCTGTGAGGGTGCGTTGGAATAGTCTTAGTCTGATCGAGTCATCTACAATGCTATTTGAGGAGCACCATAGATGAAATGTCATAATGTGATTTTGGGGACACTCCCCTGCCTTGCCTTCAAACTTGGGAATGTCTGATGGCAGCTTGGTTGGCATGGGAGGCCAAAAGGTTTGATGGTGGATGGGGTCATTTGTCAATCAAGTCAAATCAGGCAAGTTAAGATGATCCATGAAAGGCAAATTTGACACCAGGTTAATGTGATATGGGGCAGCAATGGTGGCAAGGTTTGCAGGTGCATAGTGCACCTGCATGGCTAGGGGCACTTGTGGTGGCACCATTGTAGATGTGCCAATGCCCGTAAATGTGGCATGAGGGTTAGTGTGGATGGAAGGGACACTGCCCCCATGTGTGACAGGAGGGACTTTGTATGTGGATGGGGTACTGCCACCCCCTGTGTGAAAGGAGGAGCAGTGTATGTGGAAGGTCAACTGCCTGCAAGTGTTGAAGGTGGGACAGCCTGAGTGGTTACTATGGGTGGTGGCAGTTAACTGATGATAGTTTTCATGACCATGATGGGGCCACCTGTAGGGTTGTTAGTAACAACTTGTGGTGTGTACATGGGTCCAATGGCTATGGCTATGCCAGAAAATGGATTCAGGTTTGCACCAGCCATGGGGTTTGATGGTGCAGTATGGAGGTCTGGTTCAGACTAATATGGGTCTGAATCTAAATCAGAGGTTGTGTGGCCTTCTGATGGTGTGAGAGGTCATTGAGAACGGTTTCGATGGTGTCGGTTTAATGTCCCAAATGGTGGTGGTTCGCCTCCTAGGCGTGAGGAAGAGCGTGGGGGATTAATTGTGTTAGATTGTATCAGACTAGTGGGAATGATGTTTTGACCCTGGTTTCAATGGATTCCTATTGGTTGTAGGTGGTGACTCGGCCACAAAGACTGCCAGAAGACAGCTCTTGGCTTTTTCCTCACGGGTGTTTCTACTCAATCGGTGGGGGTCATTGCCCGTTTCGCTTGGCAATTCCTCTCAGAAGCCAGGTACTTTGGGGTTCCTGTGGTACTCCTCGCAATGATTTTCTAGGCAGAGCCCAAGTACTTCCCACGGTTAAGGCAGTCAGGGACTTATGTCCTCAAAGACTGCATATTTTTTGAGCTTAGTGTAAATTGATAAATTTTAAGGGTTCTCTCAGCGTCATGAACTGAGTTGGGTTGATTTAAGTGGTATGGTGTATATGTCTTTGTGTTTTTCTGTTATCAGGTGCCTGCAAATGGTTTATGAATATGTCATAGAGTTCATATCATTGTGTGTACAAGCAGTAAATAAACAGAAATTTGTAAATAGATACAATTGCTTTTACCCTGAATGTTGATGGCCTAACTAGGTGACTACCTTACACCTATATTCTTCTTCAACCGAGAGAAGGTGTTGGGATCTCAACACAATGGGACTAATCCCATCCGTATATCCACGGGTCACCTCCTGGATGCAAGGTTGGTCAATAGGGAGGACGCTTAGTGCCGTGAGAATCCCTCCTTCTCTACCCCCTCTACCTTCCAGCTCATCCATTTTTAACAGTTTTGAACAATATTCAGTGAAGGGCCTATTACTATACGAGCTCTACACTTTGTCTTATCCCAGAATACCCCAAAGGGTGATGACTGGGTAGAGGAGGAAGGGTAAGCAAGACTATTAATTTTATGTCAATTTTAGTTAAGCTACATTCATTAAGCCATTAAAAAAAAATTTGAATTTACACTTCGTTTGTACATGAAATTGTAGTAAACTGAAATAGAAACAGAAATAGAACTACTATGCTAGACAGAGGCAGCTGAGCTACACTAACAGACCCTAGTAAACTGAAAATTAACCTCTGATTGATAGACCGCACGTTTTGGGTCAAATTTGGTGAGGGGGTCGCAAATTGTTTTTAGAAATAGGCGAGGGGGTCGCACAGATTTCACAGACAGAAGCGGTCTGGATTTCTGAGTGAAGTCACACCTTTCGAGGGAAAAAGGGCGACCTGGTTGTTCCTGTGAGGCCTAAAAGAGCGACATCATCCCCTATTCAGGCCCAATAAGTGTGACCTGCTCTGGATTTGGGGTTTTTTCTGATCCTGAGTCAATTTCGGTCGACAGTAACCTATACTGTGGCCAAATAGACTCAGATTTTCCTTACAGAGGCTTCGGCAACAACAAAAGATGAATTTAAACAAGATTTAACCTAGATTTGACAAGAAATTTTAAAAACTAGGGCATAAACTGAAAAAACTTGAAATTTCAAAAAACTAAACCAAGGATCCTGTGGGATCAACCTGGTATGGTCACCAGTTCTATAGCAAGGATTTCTCCTTACTACAGGGGCAGGAATGGCTCCCTTCCATCTATAGGACAGAAGGGTAGGTTCCTACGTGTGGAAAATGTATAAAAGAAAATCAGAACAGAAAGGAAAGCAAATGGACAAGAAATGGTTGTGAGCCCCTCTGCAAACAAGGTTAGGGATTTGCTCCGAGAACCTGTAAATAACTATTAGAAATAATAAACTTGAAAAAACATGTTAGATATCAAACCTGCAAACAAATAATGGTCAAAAAACAACTAAACTAACAAAGCAAACACATAAACAAAACTAGATTATACCTCTCCTTTGGTGAAATGGACCACCATGCCCTGGCTGGAAGAAGCACCTCCCTATCTCACTCAGCAATGGAGGAGCTATGGCTCAATGGGAAGATGAGTGGAAGAGAGGGGGATGTGGGCGGCTTGAGAGGCAAAGAGTCTTAAGGCATCCACAGGCAGCATAATAGTATGCAAGAGAGGTTTGTTTTGAGAGTGACCCCCCACCCTCCTTTTATATCTTTTTGGGGGATTTTTAGGGTTTTAAGCCCTTAGTCAGGGCTTTAGCCCCTTTTTGGGGATTTTAGCCCATTTTTCCTTAACTTTAGTTCCTTTTAGTGTTTTAGGCTACTTTAAGGGGTTTTAGCCCTTTTTTGGAGGCTTTAGCCCCTAGGAGAGTTATTTAGGCTCCTTTCTGGGGTTTTTAAGCCCCTTTCTTCATTCTTAAGCCTTTTTTAGGGTGTGGGGGTCTAATGGAGTGATACAAGGGTCATGTATGGATGTCCTTGGGTGGTGTAGGCCATGTAGAGCTGAGTGAAGGATTTTTTGGGTTAACAGGGTGGAGATCAGAAATCAAAAAACCAAAGAATTGGTCATGAAGAATGGAGTTTTTGTTTTCCATTTTTCAGGTTCCGCTAAAAAGGCAGAAGCGAAAAGAAAAAATTAGAAAGGCTGAGGCGGAAAGCTAATGTTCAGTTGAAGAAAAATTCAAATTCATGCACTCTGATTTCCGCAGTCCAAACCTTTGATCTCATATCAGCGGTCAAGAAACCGTCTGCACCCAGATCAACGGTCCAGATTGATTCTGAAGATAAAGGTAAATTTGACTGTTGGAAAGCCAAAAAAGATAGTATTTTGAAGGGATTTTGGATTTTCTGCGGACCTCAGATCAACGGCTGAAAATAGATCCGATACAGATCAATAGTGCAAAAAACAAAGGGGCAGAAATCATGATGCATAGGTGGGAAAATGCAAAATTAAACCTTGGAAATACCTCCAACCCGTCTTCCTCATTTTGCAGATCATAGATCAACAGTGCGGAATGAATATCAAGAGAATATCTACTGTCCAAAATGATTTTCATAGGAAAATTACATAGAAGGAGGAAAAGCGTTGTAGGCCATGGTGGAAACCCCTAAATCAGTCATTTTCATCATCCCTGCTGTCAAAAATCCTCAACTGATTCATCATGCACGCTCCTGCGTGTGTTTTCTATTTGGTTTTATGATCATGGAGGATTTTCCAGATCATCATTTTGTTATAAATTTTGTTTTCATGTTGAAACTATTTTTAGCTATGTTTCGAGGTTGGTCTCGAGAGCTTAGGAAACTATAAATATTCCCTCCATTGAGGGAAATAAGGTTGGAACCCATGAGAATTTTTGTGTTATGCTTTACTAAGGTTTTTTCCTAATAAAGTTGCAGAGTCGAATGCTTGTTGTTGTTGTGTATATTCTTGTGTGATTCGCAGCTTACATTCTGCTACTTTCTTTCCTCTATGCGTGTCTTAATCTTGGTAATCTTGCCATTATGTCTTATTCATGCATGGAATAAGTGTATAATAGCTCAGAATTCATCTCATATGCTCTAATAGTATTGTTTTTAGTTATTCACCAAATTTTCCCCTCCAAAGTTGATGCATAATTCATCCTGTAAATGCTCTGTGTTGATGGATTGTTCATGTTCTCTATTTATCACCAGACAAACAACTATTTGACTGTAACCGATTGCTACCCTGCCTATGTGTATCTTCACCTACAAATTGTTCTGTAATCCATATAAAATTTATGACTCCATAGCCAAATTATGCTTGCCATGTTTCAACCATTTCTAAATATGAATTTCTTTTATCTTTAATTATGGCCCTGATATAAATCTGTGAGAGATCCATCTCTAGAAAGGTAGAATCTGGATATCCTTTCCTAAAGTGGTTATGTTGTTACCTTGGGATTCACTCTCCACAAAATTGGGTGTAATTTTGAGTGCTAACAAATTGGCACCGTTGTCGAGGACCAAAATAAAAATCATCCCTGGGAGAAACGACAAAGATTCAAATAAGAAAGGGTTTATGTGGGCAAACAAAGACTCCAACATTTGAGATAGGTTGTATTTTTTCCCTGGTGACTCCACATTGGTTCTGAGTGAATTGTAGAAGGAATCCTGGCTTCCAGGAGGAAACATACAGGAGGTAATCCTAACACTGAAATATTACAAGGTGTGGATAACCCTAATATATTGTTTAGAAGTAAAGGAAAATATGTACTTGGTATTCGTCAATTTGAAAATTTATCTGCTCAAGATTTTCATAGCATTCAAGATTCTGTGTGGGAAACCAATTTTGAAAGGCCGTTACTAATTCTAAATCAGAATATGACTTGAAGAATGTAGAATTGAACCCTAATAGGTTAGAGTCATATATGCTTGACTTCCTTTGGTAGAACCTTCAAAACTCTGAGAAAACTAGTGCAACAAACCCTACTCTCAAGATTTTTCCAGCCTTCCAAGCACCTCCTCCTGTTCAAAATCCACCGAGATAGATGGCTGCTAGATTTACCCCATTGTCCTTACCCGTTGTGTTGCATAACCTTCCTCAGGGTTATGTCCAGAAAATTCCATTCTATGATGGGGAGGGAAATTTCATATCCAGACAACATGTTGATAGGATTGATGATCTTATGGACCTGGAGCTGGTAGATGATGATGATGTTAATATGAGGTTGTTTGTTCTAAGCCTTTCTGGACCTGCTTGTTGGATCCATTAGTACATTTGAAACTTTCCAGAATGCATTTCTACAGAGGTGGGATGATAAGAGAATCCCTCTATAGGCATTGTCTCAGTATAACTGTCTAAAGAAGGGAGGTTTTGAGTCTGTTCATGAATTCTCTAGTAGATTTATAAGGGTGTACAACTCCATCCCTGCTGATATCAAACCACTGGTGCGTGCTGCAAAACTCCACTATGTTGATGCCTTTGACAATGAATTTTCTCTGTTGTTGAGAGAGAGAAAACCAGCAAATTTCCCTGCCATGTTTCAATATGCCCTAGAAGTAGAAGAAAACATGATGGCCAGTGGGAAAATCAAGCAGAGAGTAGAAATGAGAAATGAGAAATGAGGGAAGAACATATACCTTCTACCTCCGTTGCTACTTTTTCAAGCGATATGAAGTTTTAAATGATGATGAAGACAATGGAAAAGTTAATGGATATGCTAACTTTGGAAAACAAACCAATGAACAGAGAACCAAATGAGTCATGGATTAGGAATCCTAACTTCAGAAGGCCTAACCCTCCCCCACCTCCATAGATAAGACAAAGGGATATGAGAAATCCCAGAAATCCAAATGATCGGCCAATACAACCACCCTTCCTTGAAAACTATGTTGATGTTGAAGATGATGCTAAGTCTATTGAAGATCATAGTCACCATTTTGGTGAGTTGGATTCTGAGGTATACCTTACAGAAGAAGAACATAGTGTATTTTCCCAGGAATATGCAAATAAGGAGTTGGAGGAAGAATTTGGATAGTACCAAAGGGGGTACCTACATGCTATTGATGATGTTTAGAGAAAACTGAAATTGAGGAATAGAGATGTCATAGTGAATAAAGGGAGGTTAGATCAAAACCAACCTTCCACCTGTCAACAAAATATTGAAAAGAGAAAAGAAAAACAAAAGGAACATGTTGTGTACAAAGAACCTGTAAATAAAGTAGAAAAAAAGTAAAATAAGTTAGACAACCAGCACTAGTGGATGTAGAGAAAGTTGTTTCCACTTTTAACTTGCAGTCAAAGCTATACAAAATGAAAGTGTCCATTCCTTTCAATGAGTTGTTAAGAAACAGAGAGTACAAAAACAAGATATGAGACATGGTCAAGGACAAGGGGGGTTTTCAGCCTGATATCTTAGAGGTGGATGATGATGGCCCTACCATTGTTTTTGGGTCTAAGTGTGAAAAAGGAAATGATGAAGAAGCTTCTCCTTTTTACTTGAGTCAGAATGTACATGACATGATTGTACATAACATTATGATTGATTATGGTTCCTATCACAACCTAATGCCTAAAAGAGTGGTAGAAATTCTGGGTTTGGAGATCACTAGACCCTATAAATATATGTACTCATTTGATTCTAGGAAGGTACAATGTTTAGGACTGATTAAATATATGGTAGTAACATTGACTAAAATTCCATCCAATACTGTAGTAATGGACGTGGTGGTGGAAGACTTCCCTCCAAAATTTGGTATATTGCTATCAAGGACATGGAATTAAAAATTGAAGGGGAGTTTGCAGATGGACATGTCCTATGCTACCATTCCTAGGATTGGTGGAGATAAAAGACAATACAGTGAGAAAAGGTCCCCTTATGTAGTCAGCATCCAAGAATCACCAGATAATCATGCTATGTATGTTGTTGATACAGACCTAGGATCTTCTATTTTCTTTAATGATGATTGTCCCTGTTATCATGAAACTCCCATACCCATTGAAGTGAAGGAAGAGGAAGATTCTGCAAAATAACAAGAAGCTGAAGAAAGGAAATAGAAATAAGAAGTTCTCTAGACCATGTATTTTGATGCTCTGGACCATGTATTTTGATGGATCAGTGGCTAAGGTTGGTGCTGGTGCATGTGTGTATATCATTTCTCCCATCAGGGACTTTAAAAATTTGTCTTATAAGTTTATCTTTGAATTTACTAACAATGTGGCAGAGTATGAATCTTTGTTGTTAGGGATACATGCTTTGAAAGATATGGGATCCAAAAGGATACAAGTCATAGGAGACTCAGAGCTGGTCATAAATCAGGTAAATGACAGCTATCAAACCAGGAATCCCAGAATGAGGGTTTATAGAAATGAAGTGTGGGACATTTTTAGTAATTATTTTACCGAGAATACAATCAGAGTGGTCCCCAGATAGGAAAAACACAGTGGCTGACTCCTTAGTTGTTGCTGCTGGAAAATTGAAAACTCCCACTGCTGGCCTAAAGAAGTATAAGGTTGACATTATAAACAGACCTTCCCTCCATACCAGATAATTCCAAATACTAGCAGGTATTTGAGGATTACATGCGTATAAAGAGGTTTTTATAATTATCTGGTGAGTTTGTAAATATCCAAATAGATAATGAAGATAATAATGTTGAAAATATCCTAGATATTGAAGAGGTTGAAGAAGACAATGATGTAAATAAAAAATTGAATAATTCACTAGGGGGGAAGACATAGTTCAATTGAAGAGTAATCACATACCCAAAGGCTTGATCCCCCTACAGAAACTGTTTGATCAGAATGATGTGGCTAGAGACCCAAAAATGAAACCTGTTGATGATGTTGTGGAAGAAAAGAATATAGGAACTGGAGAAAATCCCAGAATCATCAAACTGTCAAAGAAGTTTCCTGCCAAAGAAAAGGAAAATTATATTAGTCTGATGAAAAATACACAGATGTCTTTTCCTGAAGCTACGAATACCTGAAGGAGTATGATACATCAATCATACAGCACACAATTCCTATAAAACCAAGTGAAATTGAGAAGAATCAATCCTATGTTATTACCTGTCATTGAAAAGGAGATTAGAAAGTTTTTTAATGCCAAGATCATAGTCACTCTGAGGCTTTCTAAGTGGGTATAAAATATGGTACCTGTAAGAAAGAAGAATGATGAGATCAGGTTGTGCATTGATTTCAGGAACCTAAACAAAGTCTCTCTAAAATACAATTATCCTTTGCCTAAGATGGAGCATATTCTACAGAAGGTGGTGGGGTCTGAGAGGATCTCAACCATGGATGGATTCTTTGGATACAACCAAGTCAAAGAATTTCCAAAGGACTAAGAGAAGACTGCATTCACTACACCATGGGGTAACTTCATGTATGCCAAAATGCCTTTCGGGTTAATGAATGCAGGGGCCACTTTCCAGCGTGCTATGGACATTGCATTTGCTAAGGAGAAAGAAAAAATTGTAGTGTTATACATGGATGACATTACAGTATATTCAAGGTATCACAGAGGGCATCTCAAAAACTTTGAAAAACTTTTCCTGAAATGCAAAAGGTATGGAATATCACTAAACCCCAGAAATTCAAACTTTGCATTGGAGGAGGGAAAGCTGCTGGGACACGTCATTTCTAAGGATGGCATAAATATTGACCTAGAAAGGATTTGTTCTATCATGAAAGTTGAAGAGCCCAGAATAAAAAAGGAAGTACAATATTTAATTAGGCAGGTAAACTTTCTGAGAATATACATTCCTAGTTTTGCTCAAATTTTGATGAACATCAGTAACATGTTAAAGAAATACCATGAGATAAAATGGACCATAGAGGAAAGGAGGTCTTTCAAAGACATCAAGAAAGCTATCACAAAGGAACTTGTTCTGGTAAGCCTATACTTTACCAAATATTTTTTGTTTTTTTCTTATGCTTCTTACCACACAATTGTTGGAGTACTGTTAAAAAAGAACAATCAAGGTGATGAGCAGCCTATAGCATTTTTCAATAAGATGTTGAGGGATGGGGAATTGAAGTATGATATCATGAATAAATAGGCATATGATTTAGTCAAGTCTTTAAATGATTTCAAGGTTTACATTCTTTAGTCACACATCATTTCCTATGTTCCCAGTAATGTACTGAAGAGCATCTTTACACAACCCGACCCAGAAGGAAAGAGAGAAAAGTGGATGGTTGTGTTGTTAGAATATGATATTGAAATCAATCCCACCAAGTTGATCAAAGGGTAAGGGTTTGCTAAGATGATGACTAACTCAAATTGTGAATCCTTGTAGTTAAATTTCTTGACCAGTCATTCCAATCAGCTTGATGCAGAAGTACAGGTAATGCATGATTTATCTGTATCCCCTTGGTATTTTGATAATATATATGTACTACAGAATTTACAGGATCCTACAGAATTAAGCAGGACAAGGGAAATATCAGTAAAGCTAAAGTCTTCCAAGTTCTGTATTTTGAACAAATACCTCTATTGGAAAGACCCGGATGGTGTTCTACTAAACTACCTCTTGGAGAATGAAGCTAAATAGACAATGACAGAATTTCACAAGGGAGACTACGGTGGACATCACTCATGGAAGGTGATTGCAAACAAAATTTTGAGGGCTGGTTTTTACTGGACTTCAATGTTCTCAAATGCCTACAAGGAAACTACTACCTGTCACTAGTGTTAGGTATTTGATGGAAAAAGAAAAGTGGTCTCACTTCCTTTAAACCCCATATCAGTAGAAGCACCATTTTAGTAGTGGGGATTGGAATTTATTAGAGAAATAAATCCTAACTCCTTAGGACATCACAGATGGATTTTTACAGCTACTGAATACTTCATTAAGTGGATCGAGGCAATTCCTACAAGAAGGGCCACAGATGCAGTAATAATGGGTTTCCTTGAAGAGAATATTTTATCCAGGTTTGGTTGTCCCATTAGTATTGTAACAGATAATTCTCCCACTTTCAAATCCAAGAAAATGGTAAGTTTTATCACAAGTACCACATTATCCTAAATCATTCTACTACATATTAACCATGCGGAAATGGGTTGGTTGAATCTTCAAACAAAATCCTAGTAAGAATCATTAAGAGGTTGTTGGAAGATAACAAAAGGGCCTGGCACACAAAGCTGAGATATGCTTTGTGGGATGACAGAATCAGCAATAAAAGATCCATTAGAATTTCACCATTCCAACTGGTATATGGAGCTGAGGTGGTTTTTCCAGCATCCTTGGGTGTACCAGTCATGAAACTATTGCAGGAGCAGTAGGATGAACCTAATCATATGCAGAGAAGGATTAACCAGGTCATAGAATTAAATGAAGTAAGGGACAAAGCATATGATAAAGTACAGTTACATCAAGAAAGAATGAAGAAAACCTTTGACAGAAGGGTAAATGAAGAAAAGTTCCAGATTGAGGATTTGGTCTTGAAGTGGGATCCTCCCAAATAGGATAAACATGGAAAATTTGATCATGTGTGGGTAGGCAGGCCCCTACATCATAGCAGAATATAGAGGAGACAATGCGTTTATTTTACATCATCGGGATGGATCTTAGCTGAAAGGAGGTCCAGTAAATGGTAGATATCTTAAGCATTATTTTTCTTGAAAGAGGAGGTAATTTATGTATCATAGTTGTATATATTTTTCTTTCTTTATATTTCTAACAGCCCGAATGGTGAAGCCAGAATATTTGAAGCCCGAAGAGAAGGACCTAAGATCTGAAGGGGTTTCCATTTTTCTAGTTTTCTTTGATTTTTCACTTACAGATTAAAAAACAGAAAAGTAAAAAGTTTGAAGCCTGCAATCCTGGAGTCGCCCAATGTATTTGGCACATGGTCTATGGGGTTCTTTGCTACCTCGCATGGAGGATAGAATCCTGAGTTGGAGCAAGTTGTTAGCACCATTTATGGGATAACTATTTAGTGAAGGCTTTGGCCATCAAAAGGAGAAATAGGGTTATATTTTTTTTATATCATTGATGAAGTTCTTCAGGTGTTGTAAGGGGGATTTCCAAAGTAAGAATGCAAAAAGGAATTATGATTTTTGACCTTGAAATGTTCATGAATGAGAAAATCTTCCCTTAGGAGAAATTGTTGAAAGGAAATGAATGGTCGAGATGCTCAACACAGAAAATCAACAGCTAAAATTCATTTCTTCCCAAGGAAATTCAGGATTAGAAGTGCAAAATGGGTGAAAATTGCGTTATGAAAGTTAGAATTTCGACTTTCGCCTTCCACGATCTAGGTTTCGCTTTCTGCCCGATCTAATGGTCCAGAAATATTCTACCCAGATCAATGGTGCGGAAAGCTGTAAGAGAGCAGAAATCGAAAAGAGGCAAACCCAAAGTTTCTAGGTATAAAAATTTGAAGTTCCGACTTTTACCTTCCGTGATCCGGGTTCCTCTTTCTGCTAGATTCAATGGCCCAGAACGTTTCCGCCCAGATCAACGGTGCGAAAAGAAACAACAGGGAGGAGGTTGGAAATCGGGAAACCAAAGAATTGGTCTTGAAAAATGGAGTTTATTTTTTCCACTTTGCGGGTTCCGCTAAAGGGCAGAAACGGAAAGGCGGAGGCGGAAAAGAAAAGTTCAGTTGAAGAAAAAGTTGAAATCCCACACTCCAATTTTTGCAGCCCAAACCTTTGATCTCAGATAAACGGTCAAAAAACCATCCACACCCAGATCAATGGTCCAGATTGATTCCAAATATAAAGGTAAATTTGAAGGCCGAAAATCCAAAAAAGACAGTATTTTGAAGGGATTTTGGGTTTTCCGTAGACCTCAGATCAACGGCTGAAAATAGATTCGATACAGATCAACAGTGTGGAAAACAAAGGGGAGAAAAGGATGATGCAAAGGCGGGAAAATGAAAAATTAAACCTTGGAAAGACCGTCAACCCATCTTTTGAATTTCGCAAACCATAGATCAACGGTGCGGAATGAATCTTGAGAGAAGATCTATAATCCAAAATGATTTTCACAAGAAAATTACAGAGAAGGAGTAAAATCATTGTAGGCCATGGAGGAAACCCTTGACTCCCTGCTGTCAAAAACCCTCAACTGATTCATCATGCATGCTCCAGCGCGTGTTTTCTATTTGGTTTTATGATCATGGCAGATTTTCCAGATCATCATTTTGTTATGAATTTCGTTTTCATGATGAAATTGTTTTTAGCTCTATTTCGAGGTTGCTATAGGGAGATTAGGAAACTATAAATATGCCCTCCATAGAGGGAAACAAGGTTGGAACCTATGAGAATTTTATGTTATTCTTTACTAAGTTTTTTTGCTAATAAATTTACAGAGCTGAATGCTTGTTGTTGTTGCAGAGATTCCTGTGTGTTTCGTATCTTACAGTCTGTTACTTTATTTCCTCTATGCATGTATTCTTGTTATTCTTGCCATTATGTCTTCTTGATGCCTGGAGTAAGTGTATAATAGCTTAGAATTCATCTCGTATTCTCTTACTATTGTTTTTAGGTATTCACCAAATTTTTCCCTCCAAAATTGATGCAGAATTCATCCTATAGATGCTTTGTGTTAATGGACTGTTCATGTTCTCTTTTTATTACTAGGAAAACAACTATTTGACTGTAACTAAGTGCTACCTTTCCTCTATGTATCTTTACCTGCAAACTATTCTATAATCCATCTAAAATTTGTGACTCCATTGCCCAATTATGCTTACCTTGTTTCAACCATTTCTAAATCTGAATTTGTTTTATCTTTAATTCTGGCCCTGATATAAATCTATGAGAGATCCCTCTCTGGAAAGGTAGAAGTCAGATCTCCTTTCCTAAAGTGGTTCTGTTGTTACCTCGGGATTCACTCTCCATGACCTTGGTTGTAATTCTAAGTGCTAACAAGAGGTTCAAGCAAATAGTAACATAAGACATAGTTTTGTAGAAGAAGTCCTTAACTATGAAGCAAGGACAATATGAACTATGGAAGGTGGGGTTGAATGGATGACTTCCAAGCAAGGCTAAATGGTACTCCAAGGAGAAGGTAGAGGAAAATTTTCCTCACCTCATTCAGTATAATATTTTGGGGACCAAAATCCTCCCAAAATCAAGAGGTGTGATCCAAAATGGATCAATATATAATTTTTCACCTACTTGGATCTTTTGGGATCATAAGATTGAATGAAATGGATTATAGGGCCCATTTTATGGGCATGTGCCATTTTGCAGATTTGGGGTCCATAACCTTATGAGGCATGTTTGAAGGTATAAATGATATTTTTTGGGGTCAAAAGTTCATTTCTTATGGAATCCCCCTTCACATGATTCTACACTCCAAGACCTTTCCAACGGTCCAAAAATTGCCTCAAAATGAACTTGTATGCAAAATTTATGCATCCCACAACTTCACTTATCCATTTTACCTCCATGGTACTGAGTGGAATCCATGTTTTCTCTCAATTCTCACACATGTAGAGTTATTCACGAGTGGACCTATAAGAACGTTCTAGAAGGACCAAAACCCTAACCCTAATCGAGAGTTGGGGCATGTATAAACCCTATACCTAACCCTAGACAACTATCAAGCTATGTTAAATACCAGGAAGCTAGAAGAGAAGGGGGTTCCATTCATTTGATGTATTATATTGTTCCATAGTTGAGAAACATCATGGGAGTGGATGTTAAATCAGGACAAAGGAGACATGAGATCTTGTGGCAGCCATTCTAGTTGTAGAGTCATAGGTAAGTCCATGGGGAGTACCATTTCCTTTGTATTTTCAATTTGACCTAAAGAGAAAGGAATAGTCCTTTTTGTGGTTGGGGTTTTCTCCATAGTGGGTTTTCCCATGGTATATCTTGTGTTATTGTGTGGATTGTGTACTTATTTTCTCTAGTTATTTATCTTTCAGTTCCATTGTATTTGTTATTTTATGGAATTAAAATAATTTTTAAGATACATTGTGACGATCTATTTCAGTGGAATATCCACGGCAATTTACGAAATACTACATGGAAAAAAACAAAAATACTAAAAAAGACTCGACTGGGATAAATATGGGCACTTAAAAAACCAAAGGGAATCCATCAATGGTAAAGTTATAATTTGGTGAGAAAAACTTAAATTTTAAGCATAATACCATCACAACGCTTTATGCATATAACTAAAATTTCAATGTACATATATTTAATATTTATATGAAAAAATTCAATATTTATTTGTACACTTTATCATCCATACAAACAACTTGAATAGCCAAAGATAAAGATTCAAAGTGTTGAAAATTTCTAACAAACATATAATGAAAGAAAATAAATAAATGATTATGTGCATCTTACCATGATGGATAGGTTAAAGTCATCAATCACAGTACACATATTTGTACATGTACAACAATGTGCATCCACACACATGGGATGAAAATCTATTGTATATTCAACAAGCCTACAACAAAGCTTTCCACATTACTAATGGGTATAATCCGGTCCAATCATGTGTGGTTTCTAACTAGTCACACCCCTAAACATTACCTTTCATGTGTTAGTGATCCTTTGTAATGTACCTATTTCAAACACTAGGCACATTAATTCCAAATTATTTAATAGAGAGTAAATTGACTCTCAAATTTATTCAACAACAGTGAATTTAATATGTTCACCGGAATATGAATAATATGGTGCAACCCACAATGTATACTTTCAAACCATTGTAATGTGTTCAATCAGATCTATTATAACCAGAATACCTTTGTAATATTTCTGATCCAAAAATTAGAGCTATCAACTTGGACTCAACCCCTAAGAACCACTGGATTCTAAACTAGGAGCACTCAGGTTCAACTTCGCTCACACAGAGCACTAGATTTTCAACTCTTCCCTAACACCTCCTAACATACTTGAATATTCCCAAACAGCTTCAACTTGACCCTAAATCTCCCAAATACACCCAATATGACCACTAATAGATTCCATAAAACCTTTATGGAATCTTTGAACACTTAAATTCATGACTACATAGACTCTTCTAACTGAGGGTGCGCAAAGATAAATATACGGATTAACCAACCGGTAAAATGTTCATAAATCGGGCATACACAAACCTTTTTGGGTGAAATAAAAAGTGTTTCTAATTGAAAATACACTACTAACGTAATGGAATAGGTCTCACAACCTAAAAACGCTCAAAAATAGTTGAACTAAAAAATGATTTTCGACCCTCTTAACACCGGTACAAGATTGAGAACACCCACAACCATAGAAATTACAAACACAACCCAAATGCTTCCAAACACATATGAATCAAGAAAAATGGATTAGTAACATACACCATGGACTCATATGAAGGTTTCACACTATAACATTAAGTTTATACATCTGAATTTTAACATATCTACACGTAGATAACAATTTACGCATAGATTGACCCATGCTTGAATATTGAACAACATATGGGGAAAAACATTGAGATTTTTCTTATAAATGGGAAATTATTAGATATTACATCAATGTATGCAACAAAATATTTAAATATAGATAAATATCTGCTGCAAATATAGTAGAGATGGTTGCTAAATAACCACAAAGAAAAGAGGGAGAGTTACTACTCCAAATGAGTGATTTACTTCCACTGTTGCACCCTCCACAAGAAATATTTCAACCCCAAATTGAAGATATGACACCTATTGTAACGTCCCCGACCCTCCAACTGACAAAGAGGACGCTACCAAGCCATTAACCATATGGGAAACCAGCCCTTTGAACATGTGCATTCATAAAAATTGAAATGCTTGAAAATAAAACATGCTAAGATGCATAATCACTCACATACACAGTGGAAGCAAACATACATTCATTCATTCCACATGTTCATCATAATTTATCAACAGTAAATACGATTTCAAAAGTAAGATAGATAGGATTACTTATCTTATGAAGAAATCGTTCTGCAACCAGCTATGTCGCTGCAACGTTCCACCCAACCATAGGCCATCATGCTCCTTAATCTCTCAGCGACACTGCCACCCCCGAGCTGGGCATGATTCCCCAAGGAATAAGGAACAAGCAAACTTACGCATATACAAGGATACACAAAACACATCCAAGCCAACACATTTGGGTTTATCAGGCCATCAACAAGACAGCCAATCCAACACAGTCAGGTTTATCAGGCCATCCAGGAGCTGGGAAAGG
The DNA here is from genome assembly GCA_001517045.1 of Pseudotsuga menziesii. NCBI lineage: Eukaryota > Viridiplantae > Streptophyta > Pinopsida > Pinales > Pinaceae > Pseudotsuga > Pseudotsuga menziesii. The sequence continues at coordinate 257,800 of LPNX011155020.1, read as the reverse complement.
CTAAATGCTAAGCTGGTGAGCTCATTACAGAGCTAGGGACACCTACACCAGAACTAGCCTAACTTATAAGACACCCACACACACCCAACACAAGGAATCAATCCCTTCTCTACTACACAGTCCCTCAGGCCCTGACTTCCCTTCCAGTGCTATTCAGGGGTTGTGGAGAAGAAAGCTAGCCCTCTAGTTTTGTCTGTGTGGTTCCCAAACACACTAGGTTTATCAAGAAAACCAAACCCTCATCCCTACTCCATCAGAGTCTGAAGACCAACCACTGCATACACGCAGTCACACAAGCAATTCATAGCTTGGACAAGAAAAACAACTCTTGAGCCGTTCTTGGCCCTATCGTGGCCAAAACGACTCCAAACAACCTACAGCAGTCCCAAAATGTAAAACAGACACAACCAACAATGTGGGGAAACAACAGTCCATTCTCAACAATGAAGACACTGGGAAGACATACACAGACCACAAATGGGAAAGGAAAATCAGTTTCCCAACCTGGGCGTGAGAGAAATTTACACCAGTCCCCAGATTTCAGATGCAAAACACACCAGATACCACTCTGTGGAAAACGTGAATGACAGTCGAAACGGTTCCCTCTCCTAGCTGCGTGAGACCAAAATAGAAAAATGGATCCTCTGGGTGAGACACAGGACATTTTTTCCTTGCGTGAGAATGAGTGACAATGGAGAAGTAAATTCTGTTCTCAGCCCAGACAGGGGAAAACAGAACACACAAGTCACCAATCAGTAAGGGAAACATGCACACAGCAGAAAAATGTGAATGGCCCTTCACAAGGAAATCATGGGTGAAATAAGACGGCTCCCAGCTCACTGTGTGAGTCAAAAACCAGGAAGAATCCTGTGCGTGAGAAATGAGCAAGAATGGAGTGAATCCCCCCAGTTGTTTTCCTGCCTACGTCAAGATAGAAGTTTGCTGGTGGAGTAGGCGTGTGGGAAAGGACTGATAGTCCTACCACTGACCACTTCCCAGTAATGACTACCCTCAACCAACATCAGCAGTTTTGAATGGGTGGTTGACACATGGCTTTTTCCCCATTGGTTCAAAGTTTAATAATTCCCCCCCTTATCCTTGGGAGAATCATGCCCTTTTCATTATGGTTGCAATGAGCATAGCTGGTTGGGTTCATTTAATTAAAAATGTATATTTACATGATGACAAAACTAATATGTGCCATATATCATGATATAGCATCGACAACGATTCCAATCGCTGAAACATAACACAAACAAATCGATGGTGGGGCTTTTGCCTTTAGCTCCACACCATGATTAATTACAATATATACATCATGTACATTAATGTAAACGGGGTCAAAACCAGGGTGTTACACCTACAATGTACCCTCCATAAAATATGATTGATATACATCCATGAGATCATTCTTCAATATATTTGGATAGACACGGGTGCACCCTCCTGAAGTATAATCCACCACAAAACACAACACTCCTAGATATACCACAAATCACACTACTACTAACTATCTACAATGAATCTCAGTGAAAATATCTAGATTATCTCCTCCTCTCTACCATCTAGGGTGGAATCTTTCACCACTAAAACCAGTTTACAATTGCAAGGGTCAAATCTCCTAGGCTTGAAAAGCCATGAGATCTCTCCTATTATAAAATCAAAATGTCAAAAAAAAAAACCTCCCAAGAGGCTTGCATCCTTTTTATAGACTCTGTTGAACCCTTTCCCCCTCATTCTAGAATTCTCTCACAAAATATTAATAATTATTATTTTCATGAGAGAATGGTACCTTAGAACACATTTGCTTCCTCTCTAATATTATTTGACCAAATAATACCTTCATCTTCCTAGTCAATTTGAATTACAGAAGATTAGCCTGATTTTGGAGAAGTTACACTAACATGTGGGCCTACTCTCTCCTCTAGAGCCCTATTTGGATAAATTTAGGACCTGCAACATGTCATAAGATGACATAAGTTGTCATAGGACTTTATTCTTGTCATAATCTATCATAAGATTCGTTTTGGGAGTTACACTTCCACAAGTGTACTTTCACTAGATATTTTTATCCCATGGAATTACAACTTCATAAGATGCCTTCGTAATGAGATCCCTTACACCATGGATGGGAATTAAAACTCATGTGGGTCCCAGCTCACCCTCCTATGCACCCTCCTTATCCATGTTTTCCTAATGTTGCATTAATTACGAATATTGGACCTCATACATTTCAAATTTATGGCTCGCACCACCACCTTAATAATTTCTCATAAATTTCCAAGTGACTAGGGCCATTGCACTCCCCATTCTAATAGAGTGGTCCATAGTAAAAACTTGGGGACATGACAATTCCCCCGACCCAATATTGCTTGTCCTCAATCAACTTTAATCTGGGTGTGGTAGTGCATGTCTCCTTCCCCAATTTATGCACCATAAGTTTTCTACTTCCTCCCTTATTCTTGAATGTTTATAAGGCTGCAATCTCAATGGATCAATTCATCAACTCTATATCCCCAAAACTGAACCAATCTAAGGTCGTAAATGATTTCATGGTTCCAACCCAATTTAAAGGAGGTGAAGTATACTCTTATCAATGTATGGTCCTGCAAAACACTGACATAGGAATCCTCTTAACCAATGCCAATAAGAAGAGTAACTCTATACTGCAACCATTCAATCAACTCCCCACTAAATTGATCCACTAAGAATATTATCTTGTGAAAAACAATATTGAATCTCACCTTCAATCATGATATTGGAAATATAACCAGCACTATAATTCCAAGATCCCCAACTAATATAAAAAAGGGATGTCCATGTTGCCACTGCACCACTCTGATCATAACCATCCCACTGTCATACTCTAACTACATCCTCCTCTCCTAGATCTCAAATTGAAAAATCTATAAAATTTGAAACTACCTCCATAGATAATGGCATACATAGGCATCCAAGTGAAGGCTACCATCCTACTGCCATACTCTATTATGAATACAGGAAAAGAAAGTTTTTCCTAATCATTGGTCATGATTATGGGTTGCTCATGAACTCTAATGATCCCCTCATTATATAGATCCATCTCCCCTACTATCATATCAACAACCCAACTGAAACAACTGATTCCAATGAAGATCTTAGGGTCCCAAATGAACTTGAGAAGCACAGAGTGCCTACTGCATCCACCTCTTCACTGCTTAATCTCCACATCAAGAACCTCATGTAGTCTCCCCGACCACCAAGTAGGAAAACACTGTATCCATCCACCATAAGCTCTCCCACCTATGAAATTAATCCACTACTCCACATGGATAGGATCCTGAAAGAGTTGGCTAGATCTACCTATATGACAGCTGCTAAATTGTTGAACCAAGTAATACCAAGATCCCACTATATGTGTTGCACCCTTTCGATCATTATTGTCATCCGCAAAATACATCACTATGAAGGATGCATGGATCCCACCACCAAATTGGAAGTTCATCACTCCCAATGATTATTCAAACCTTTGTGAGTCTCCCCAATAGAACATGAAGTTCCTCCTGTGCAACCTGCACACCAGAACTATGGCTCACATCAATGTCATTTGTCCCATCCAACTAACTCAGGTGAAACTCACATGTTCTGCCACAAATAATGAGGTGAGACAACAACCATAGATGCCCCTGTTGTTTCTCACAAGACTACAAAAAAACTGGTGTGTGTGTCAACCCAAAGGGTGTGACCATAAAATATAGAAGCAGATATGTAGGTATCAAGCTCCTCATGTGGAACCATCATAATAGGTCCCTCTATCAACTCACAAGGTCCATATATATCCCCACATGTATTGATTGTCGTAGATCTTTGGGGTGATGTAAAATATGCCAACCTCAACTCCTTGCAAAGTTCATTCACCCCATACATGAAAGCATATACTCCTTTGTGGGCTAGTCCATAAAGGAAATGATCATCTACCTCCTCCATGACTAAGACTCTCTCCCATAGAGGCGGATCATGATCCTCATGATGAAAAACATGTACTTGGTCAACATTCTCCATGTCAACTCTCTCCTCAAGTACCTACAAATATGAATGTTCCTTTTGTGGATCCATCACAAGTGTTCCCTCCATCATACCACATGTTTCATTGCAACGAAGAGGCACATTCTACATCTCGGTAGGTGTATATGTGTAAGACCTTCTATGCTCATCCTAGATCTGACACATTTCCTTTATAAAAATTAATAAAATTTTATAAAAAATAACATGTCGGTTCAATTTAGATTTTAAATATTTTTTAGAACCACATAAATAAGACTACAAATTAAAACCGTAAACTTTACATTCACATTTCCTCAATATTTCCACTCTAAAAAAGGGGTTTGCAGTTAGAGATATTTGATCCCTTTCAGCACTTGGTATATCCTTTTTAAGATGGATCTATGTTGGTTTACATCCCCATTATCCATCCAAAATTTTGATTCTTGTAGGGCCATTTCAATGCCCTCCTGAGAATATCCGGTAAGCTAAAGCTCATGTGTAATCCTATCAACCTCCTCTTCTTCCTCTTGTAGTGCACTGCGATACATCTTGGAAAGCTTGAAAATATGGTCTCTATTGAAAACCAGGTGTAGGTAGTTAGCCTTCATGACTGCTACTTCCTTTTAAATAGCTTCAAAATGTGCCAGGGGAGATTCTCCTTCCAAACTATAATCTATCATTGAAGCTCTCCAAAAACAATATGTCACCAAGGAATTTGTGTCATCAAAATTTGTATGGTTTTCCTAATTTCTTCTTTGTTTACCTTTAATTACCCTACTAAAGAGTGAAACTCAAGGGGAAAATTCTCCACTAAATGTTCTAATTTGTTTCCTTGTAGCCACTCGATGTCCAAGGCTTATGTCATGTTCACATATTATAATGGTTAGGATTAAAAATCATATTACTTGCAACTTGAATCCACAACACATAATTCATATTCAACTTCCAAATCTAGAATGCCAACATTAGAAGACTCTAGAAGACTATCATTCTTACATGAAATAGTTGCTATATCATGTTGCTGCAAGGAAATATGACTACTAGAAAAATCAGAATTGTCTTCAACTTTGTATATGCTATCACAAAACGAATCATCCAAGCCTTCGTCTATTATTTCAGCTCTTTCATCGTCTTCCACCGAAGAAATGAAACCATATTCAGAAATTGACTCTTCTTGTTAGCACTTGTGCTAAATTTTATTGTTGTGCAGATCTCATTTGGTCATTTGGGAAAAATGAAAGGAATCCTGGTGACTTAAGAGGGGTTTACTCATTTCAAAATAAAGTATGAGCATTGGTTTTATATCAAAATTCAGCTTTATAGTCGAATTTTCATGTTTTTTCTTCGAAGTTTATTATTTTTGTTAAACCCATGAGATCTATATAAAAATATGGCCACATAGCGCAACGCACCTGCCACATCAACAAAAACACAATTTAGCAATCCATCAAGCACCCATCTCACAAGGAGTATTATCCTTTCTTTGTTCCTTAATACATATGCAAACTAGTGGGGTATATAAACAATGGAAACACATTCCACCTTATGCATGTGGGATATTACTCAAGAGCCTTGCAAACAAAATAAAATATAAACAATGTAGATCAGACCACCTTTTCATTCGACGCTCCAGAAACCATTTCTCCCAATCAAAGATAAAGCAAGTTAATGACTTGAAGCCACTATGAAATGGTGTTAAGATTTCTCATGAGATCAACGGTCCACATTGATCTCGCAGCGGTAAGTTGCATGAAGTTTAAGTTGTGAAGGCTCAGATAAATATGGTAAGAGATCCATGATCAAATGGCTCAGATCACACTTTATCCCGATCAATGGTCCACAGTTATCTCACATGGGCAAGGTGCAGGAGGTTTAAGCTTTGAAATCCCAATGAAATTTCATGTGCCATAACAAAGATGTTTTTATGTGAAATGATTGTTTTAGTCATTATCTTCCACGACTTGTTTTCACCAATATAAGAATAATTTAGAGAAAATGAGAGAGATTTTTCTTCATAAAATACTCATATAGAATAATCTCTCTTAGTTTTTACACAGGTGCTATGGTTAAGGATAATAGAATCCATCTTCAGAGGGAAATTTTCTAGAATTTCGCAATTCCGTCTGAGTCATCAAATTCAAAAGAATATTATTATGAGCAAGATGGTAAGATGGCCAAATGAAAAACATGATTTTTTTTAGGGACATGGTCAATTACAAAAACCTCTCCCCGTTTTTACACAGGTATCCCCATTTGAGATATGCAGGTGGATCTCTGAGACCTATTTTCACCAATTCGTCTCCTGGAAAGGGGTAAAATGGTAAAAATTGGGGTCAGCTGTATCAGAATGAGTGCCTATAATGAAGAAAGGGTCATTTTCCCTTGTTGCTAAAGAGATATACAAGGATGAGTTAGCACTAGGCCATTGGGAGTGCTTCGACACATCACTTTCAACCAGCAAAGCTGAGTCTTGGATGCCACATTTCCATTTTGATCCAACATGCTTGATTTTTCTTCTTTCCTATTTTTTATATGTAAATCATAGAAAATATTCATTATCAGAGTCTATTGAGATTCGGCATAATGGCTTGAGGATTATTCCCCAACTTTGTAACCAATTTGATGCCCCATTTCGAGACACATCTAGAGGGGCAAACAGTATTATAAATAGAGCCTCCTCAAAGGAGGATAGGGGTTGGACTGGTTTTCATTTTTGAGGCCTCAGCGCCAATTTTTGTATCTCTGCAACATTTTTTCGGAAGCATTAATGAATATATTTCTCTGTGTTTATGAGATTCATCATGGTGGTTGTATTTAGTGTGTGCTCTCTCTATTTATTTCAGTTTCATATGTTTATTCTGCCAATACATTTCTAGATTAGTATGTAGTAATTCGCCCTTTGTTAATCGCTCCTGCATCAGAAATCGTGTTTGTAATGTGACTGTAATAACTTTGATAGAATTCATCCATAGATAGGTGCTATGTTTCAGTTGTTTCTCTTTGTCAATTTTCCACTAAAGGTGTTGCAAGGGATTCTCCCATTGATAGGTTCCCCTTGTCATGCTGGGATTTTATGTTTCTTCTCACTACCGCTTAAAGGATATTTCACTAAATGAAGTGCTTATTTTGCCTCATATCTCCAAAGAGAAAACGCTTTTCATTATATGTTGTAACGTCCTTGTATGTTTCAGACCGTGACTCCATCTCCCAATGGTTTTGATTTTGTTTGTATTTTCAACCTCTTTATTTTGTAACTATCATGTTATTAGCAAAAATCTAGTCTTATGTATTCTCACTAAAAGATAAGTGTGTATGTGAAGGTACCGTGACAAGAGAGAGCCCTCTCTAACTTCCTTGGCTATAGGGTAGTCTAAAGTTGGTTTGAAATGGTTACCCCTATGACTTCCTACAGCAACCATAGGAAAATTACAGGGTGCTAACATCTTGGCACCGTTGTCGGGGAGTGAATGAGCAAATCATCCCTAGGAAAAATGACATTGCTCAGTTCTACGACTTGGTTGAGCAGCAGGTCCTAGATACATTTTTGGTTTCATATTCTCTAGCGACACCACTCAAATCCTTTGAAATCGACTCCACTGGGAACACCAACCACCTAGAAACTACAAATATTTCCAAGGTTCCTATGGCGACTCCATCTGCGAGGAATCCAGTCTTCATAATGTTCCGTGGCAGCCCCACCGTCAAAGGGTTGTAAAGCTCAAAGAGCTGATTCAGTTTCTTCATTATCAAGATGAGTTCTATGTTTGCAAGGTATGCTCCTATGAACCGTACTCACATTCCCAGTTTTTTGAACCGAATACCTGATGTAGATTGGCAAACATGTCTTCCAAAATTCAAAAATCAAAAGAATGATGATGTTGCCCTTCATCTGGTTAGATTTCATATACATATATGTAAGCTAGGGGTGGAATTGCATGAGGATTCTTTAATGAAAATGTTCATGGTTATTTTGGAAGGAAATGCACGGTCATGATATGAGAGATTACAATCAGAAAGTTTATATTCCCTTGCTGATTTTCATTCAATATTTTATGAACATTTTAAATATCAATACCCTTCCTTGCTGCTAGTTCGAGATTGTTGCATGCACGTTAAAAGTTTCATTGAAAACTTGGAAATCCTGTACGGTGATGATGATTTTATGGATGAGGATCTTTTAGATATCTTACAAGAATACTTCGCTCAAAGAGAAAGACAAACCAATTGCCCTGATATTCAACAAAATCCCCAGCAATTGATATTGTCTTCCTTGCCTAAAGTGGACATAAGCTGAAACTCTGATTCAACCAGCCATGATTATTTTCCTGATATTAATGAAAATTTGCAGCATTCTTTTCAATATTTGTGGTACCAAGAGGGAATTTGGGACTGTCAATCAAATCCTTGCTTAGATTATCCAACTTCTAAAATTTGGCTACAAGAAGAGGTTGTCTCTTCCCAATCAGAAACTTCATTTGTGCAACAACAATCTCTTCAAAGTTGCAATACTTATGGGATTGATTACATAGAGAATGTTAAATATGGAAAATATCAGTCATGTTGTCCTTCCACATATTTATTTTCTAAAAAAGGCAATCAACATGCTGAAAATTATGTTAATGGTGTTTTTAAAAAGGATTTCAGCATGCTTACATATGATGAATATGAGGATGACTATTTGGATGACGCGCCTGAAGAACCAGTTTCTTGCAATAATAGATCGAATCACCTAGAAAAATATGAGGGTCCTGAATGGGATATCTCCTCATACTCCTCAAATTCAGAATCCTCATGCCAATAAGAATGCATTTCACCCAATTTTTTTGAAGCAAAGAAGGACCACAAATGGGATATTTCTTTATGTTTTTAAAATTCAGTAAATATTTTGCTTGATACTATTAAAGAACACAATGATATTTCCTTTGAAATATTTGAAAGGAATCAGATTTTAGATTCTGAAATCTTAGATGAGAAAGTTGATGTCTCATTTGAAAATTGTCAGTAGCATTCTTTGCATGGTTTTGTTGAAGAACCTTTTGGCAGGGTGTTGAAGCAGTTACAGTTGGAGCAGCTTGGTCATGACGAACAAATACCAAAAAAATTTGCAGGTTATCAGGACCCAGTGGCAAAATACACGGAGAAGCTTTACAATAACAATAGTTGGATATGCCTTTATAGTAAATATCAAATATTTCCTCATAACTTATTGCCATTTAGTCCTTCATTCATGGACAAGCATGATGAAGGAGCTCAATCATTGGATCATTTGCTTGATTGGCTTCATTGGAAGTCAGAAATTACTTGATTGAGCATTGTTTTGCAGTAAGTAGGGTAGGTAGGAGTGTGTAAATAAGCTTGACCTAGTGAGCATTTCTTTTTCAGCAGTTGCAGTTTGATTTCAGTAGAAGTTTAGTTTCAGTTTAGTTTTAAGTTCATATTTGCAGAGTACAGTTGGTTGTCGTATGGATTGAACAGGTTGAGGATTTCATAAAACGTGGGAACCGCCCAATGGATTTGGCACATGGTCTATAGAGTTCTTTTCTACCTCATAGGGAGGATAGCGTCCCCGAGTTGGATTCAATGTTAGAACTTGTGCCAAATTTTATTGTTGTGCAGGTTTACAAGAAAAAATGATCGCATTTGGTCATTTGGGCAAAAAGAAAGGCATCCTGGTGAATTAAGAGGGGTTTACTGATTTTAAAATAAAGTATGAGCATTGGTTTTATATCAAAATTCGGCTTTATAGTCGAATTTTCATGTTTTTTCGCCGAAGTTTATTATTTTTGTTAAACCCATGAGATATGTATAAAAATATGGTTGCAAAGCGCCATGCACCTGCCACATCAACAACAACACAGGTCAACAATCATCAAGCGCCCAGCTCACAAGGAGTATTATCCTTTCTTTGTTTTGTAATACATATGCAAACTAGCGGGGTATATAAACAATGAAAACGCATTTCATCTTATGCATGTGGGATATTACTCAAGAGCCTTGCAAACAGAATAAAAGATCAATGGTGTATATCAGACCACATTTTCACTCAGCGCTCTAGAAACCATTTATCCCAATCAAAGAGCAAGCAAGTTAATGACTTGAAGCCACTGTGAAATGATGTTAAGATCACTCACTAGATCAATGGCTCAGATCTTATTAAGCATGATCAACGGTCCACATTGATCTTGCAACGATAAGTTGCATGAAGTTTAAGTTGCGAAGGCTCTGCGAAATATGGTACAAGCTCCACGATCGAACGACTCAGATCACGGTTGATCCCGATCAACATTTCACAGTGATATCGCATGGGAAAGGTGCAGGAGGTTTAAGCTTTGAAATCCCAGTGAAATTTTACGTGCCATAACAAAGACATTTTTCTGTGAAATGATTGTTTGTCATTATCTTCTGCAACCTATTTCCGCCAATCTAAGAAGAATTTCGAGAAATTGAGAGAGGTTTTTCTTTAGAACATCCTCATCTACAAGAAATTCTCTCATTTTTTTATACAGGGGCTATGGTTTGGCAGAATCGAAGCCATCTTCAGAGGGCAATTTTCCATAATTTCGCAATTCCGTCTGAGTCATCAAATTCAAAAGAAGATTCTGATGAGTTGGATTGTAATATTGCCAAATGGAAACATGGGTTTTGTTAGGGACATGGTCAATTACAAAAATTTCTCCTATTTTTTACATAGGTATCACCATTTGAGAGATGCAGGTGGATCTCTAAGACCTATTTTCAGCAATTCATCTCCTGGAAAGGGGTGAAATGGTAAAAATTGGGGCCAGCTGTATCAGAATGAGTGCCTATAATGAAGAAAGGATCATTCACCCCTGTTGTTGAAGAGAGATCCAAATATGAGTTAGTACCAGGCTGTTGGGAGTGATCCGACACATCACTTTCAACCAGCAAACCTAAGTCCCGGATGCCACATTTCCATTTTGATCCAGCATGCTTGATTTTTCTTCTTTCCTATTTTATATATGTAAATCATAGAAAATATTCCTTGTCAGAGTCTATTGAGATTCGGCATAATGGATTGAGGATTATTCCCCATATTTCTAACCAATTTGATGCCCTGTTTTGAGACACGTCTCGGGGGGGAAACAATATTATAAATAAAGCCTCCTCGGAGGAGGATAGGGTTGGACTGATTTTCATTTTTGAGGCCTCAGCGTCGGTTTTTGTAGCTCTGCAAAAAAAATTGGGAAGTGTTAATGAATATATTTCTCTATTCTTATGAGATTCATCATGGTTCTTGTATTTAGTGTGTGCTCTCTCTGTTTATTTCAATTTCATATGTTTTATTCTGCCAATACATTTCTAGATTAGTATGTAGGAATTCGCCCTTTGTTAGGTGCTCCTACATCAGAAATCGTGTTTGTAATGGGACTGTAATAGCTTTGACAAAATTCATTCATAGATAGGTGCTATGTTTCAACTATTTCCCTTTGTCATTTTTCCACTAAAGGTGTTGCAAGGGATTCACCTATCGATAAGTGCCCCTTGTCGTGTTGCGATTTTTTTTTTCTTCTCACTACTGCTTAAAGGATATGTTGTAAATGTTGTGATTACTTTTCCTCATGTCGCCGAAGAGAAAACCCTTTTCATTGTATGTTGTAACGTCCTTGAATGTTTCATACTGTGACTCCATCACCCAATGGTCTTGATTTTGTTTGTCTTTTCAACCTTTTTATTTTGTAATTTCTTGTTACTAGCATAAATCTAGTCTTATGCATGCTCGCTAAAAGATAAATGTGCATGTGAGGGTTACCATGACAAGAGAGAGCCCTCTCTGACTTCCTTGGCTAGAGGGCAGTCTAAAGTTGGTTTGAAATGGTTACCCCTGTGACTTCCTATATCAACCATAGGAAAATTGCAGCATGCTAACACTTACCATGATAAGCTCTGCTCAAACTCCCATGCATCTAGTTCCAACATGTCATCACCAGGTACATCCATGTCTACAAACTTTCAATTTTTCGTTAGTTCCCACAACTATCAAGGAACATGCTTTGATACCACTGTAATGTACCCGATTAAAAAAATATACACATTAATTCCAAATTCTTCAATAGAGAGTAAATTGACTCTCAAATTTCTTCAACAATAGTGGATTTAATATGTTCATTGGTATATGAATAATATAGTGCATCCTACAATGTATACTTTCAAACCATTGTAATGTGTTCAATCAAATCTCATAAAAATTGGATATCTCTGTAATATTTTTGATCCAAGAATCAGATTTATCAACTCAAACCCAACCCTTGAGAACCGCTAGATTCGAAACTAGGAGCACTAGTTCAAATCTGCCCACACAAAACAATGGATTTCCAACTCTTCCCCAACCCCTCCTAACATACTCAAAGATTTCCAAAATAGCTTCAACTTGACCCTAATTCTCCCAAAACAACAAATCTAACCACTAATGAACTCCATAGAACCTTTGTGGAATCTTTGAACACCAAAACTCAAGACTACATAGACTCTTCTTACTAAGGGTGCACAAGCATAAGTATATGAATTAACCGATTAGTAAAATATTCATAACTTGGGAATACGAAAACCTTTTTGGGTGAAATAAAAAATTGTTTTCTATTGGAAAAGACACTTCCAACACAATGGAATAGATCTCACCTCCCAAAAACACTCAGAAATAATCGAACTAGAGAATGAATTTCGACCCCCCTAATACTGGTACAAGATTGAGAACACCCACAATTGTAGAACTTCCAAACACACCACAAATTCTTCCAAAACATCAGAATCAAACCAAATGGATTAGTAACAAACACCAAGGACTCATATGAAAGTTTCACATCAGAACATTAAGTTTATACATCCACATTTTAACAGATCTACTCATAGATCACCGTTTACTCATAGATTGACCCATGCTTGGATATATAACAACGTATGGGGAAAAAAGTTGATATTTTTATTATAAATGGGAAATTATTAGAGAGAAAATTAACAGATTCTACAATAGATCAAAATACAAATAAATATCTATTACAAAGAGAGTAGATATGGTTGCTACATAACCAGAGAGAAAAGAGGGAGAGTTATTGCTCCAAATGAGTGATTTCCTTCCATTGTTACACCCTCCACAAGCAATATTTCGACCCCAACTTGTATGTCTACCACCTACAATGCTCCCTCCATCAAATATGAGTGATATACAACCACTGGAGTAGTATTCATGATATTTGGATAGTTGTAGGCGAGCCCTCCTCAAGCAGAATCCACCACAAAACATTGCACCCTTGGATACACCACAAATCACATTGCTACTGACTAGAACTTAAGCACACCAACATGAACTCGAATCAGCTGCTAAAGATGGACATAAACATATGCAATCGGCTCTATAGAAAAAATTGAAGGAGACTTATCCTCTCAATAATCAGCTGCAATGAAGCTCAATGAAAAGATCTAGATGGTCTCCTCCTCTCTACCAGCTAGGGTGGAATATTTCACCATTGAAACCAATTTACAATTGCAAGGGGCACATCTCCCAAGATTGAAAATCCACAAGATCTCTCTTATTCAAAAATCAAAATGTCCAAAAAAAAACCCTCCCAAGAGGCCTTCATCCTTTTTATAGACTCCATTGAGCCCTTTCCCCTGATTCTAGAATTCTCTCACAAAATATTAATAAAATATTAATAATTTTTTATTTTCATGAGAGAATGATACCTTGGAACTCATTTACTTCGTCTCTAATGTTATTTGACCAAATAATACCTTCATCTTCCTTGGCAATTCGCATTAGAGAGGCTTCGCTTCATTTTAGGGAAGTTGCACTAACATCTAGGCCCACTCTCTCCTCTAGAACCATCCTTGGCTAAATTTAGGACCTACAACATGTCATAAGCTGCCATAAGTTATCATGAGTTGTACTACTAATAATATATCATAAGATTCCTTTTGGGAGTTACACTTCCACAAGTGCACCCTCACTAGCTATTTTTAGCTCGGGGAGTTAAAACTTCATAATATGCCTTCATAATGAGATCTCTTACACCATGGATGAGAGTTACAACTCATGTGGGGCCCAATTCATCCTCGTATGCACTCTCCTTGTCCAATTTTTCCTAAGGTTGCATTAATCATAAATATTGGACCTCATACATTACAAATTTATGGTTCATATCACCACCTTAATCATTTCTCATGACTTTCCAAGTGACTATGGCCATTGTACTCCATATTCTAATAGAGTGGTCCATAGTAAAAATTTGGGGACATGACATCCTTGAATCCCAAGCACGTGGAAAGAATGGACAAAATAGAAAACTTTGTAACATATCCAATACGGACATCAACAAGTTCAATAAGCATCAAATCACCAACATCAAAATTAATTGAAATACCACCATGCTCATCATGTCCCTCATCACTTTCAAATTGTGATCAAGGTAGGGTACAAATTTAGAAATAATACTTTAAAGGTTAGCACCACAAAATCAAACCTCTTAGATATGGACTTTAGATGTCGTATTGCATGAAGTGGGAGAAAATGTGTTTATACTCGACCTTCCTTCATATATGAGTATACATCTAATGTTAAATGACAAGTTACATAAGTTGTACACATTGCCTTTACTTGAACCACCCACAACGACACATCCAACAAACATGTACCCTAAGCACTTGCTCCTACACTAAAATATGTTATCATTAATCAGAGTTCAACATACACATGACAAGGACCTCACTAGTTGTTTTGGGTTGTCAAAGAAATATAAAATTCACATTAATCTAAATGGAAAACATTGCAATAGTGCTAGAGAAAGTTCCCATAACTAAAGAGTGATGCAAGGGGGATCATTGCCTCTAAAGAACCAGTGAATGATCTGAGTGCAACTACAAATTATTATGCATGGACCTTATTGTCGCCTTTCACACACCTGGGGGTTAAGCGCAGCAGAAATATCCAAGCTTCTAGGTGTGTCCTTGGGGTCAAGTCTCGAGTCAAGTACTGTCACTTGATCTTAACTCCTTCGTTTGGGAAAAACTCCTAATGAAGCCAAGGGGGTTGGTCCCTAAGAAATATTTGTCTAAGGCTCTTAAGTTTTAATTGTTAATGATGGAAGTAAGTTTTTTAGGAGTTTTTGAAGTAAAATTATTGAGACAAGATTGTTTGCAAATTTAAATAAATGTTCCAGCAACATAACATCAACACACAAGAAAATTGAAATAAATGTGAATCATATCAGTGCCAATGGAGACAAAGTAAAATAATGTTGTTGAAAGGAAATGTTTTGTAATGTGTCTTGGTCAGTTTTAATTATTAAAATATGAGTTGAGTTACGGGAATGGTATTCTCGATATAGTGAAAGTAATAAGAATATGTCCAGAAGATAACTAAAGTGGTTCCTCACTGAGAAGTGTGGGCTGAATCAAAGTCTCTGAGAAGGTTTCCAACACTACACCAACAAGTATGTAGCCTGCATGTATCTCGAGGTCGCTACTCAGTGGTTCCCACTTCCTTTGAAGAATTTTCCCACGATTGTCAACTATAATATGTCGGATTTTCATAATGTTTTTTTGGGTAGTTGATTTTATTAATGAATTATTAGATTAATGTGAAGAATTTAGAGAGGGTCAAAAACCGCTTATGATCCCCCAACAACTAGGCAAAGCCCGCAGAGGGAAAGAGCATACACGAGTTTAAGACAAAATGTTTATTCCAATTTGATGAAGCAAAATATGTCTGTAGAATCAAATACACTAATGAAAAATTAGACCGCAACTATGTGTCACTTTCTGATCATCCACCAATAATCGACAAAAAGCCTTTGGTTGGTGGCAAGAGCATACTTCATGGCAACAAATTGGGTATGGAATTTAAAGATGATATCAAGTAAAAACAACTAAACTATACAACCTTTCTAGAAGGTGGAGTTTGTTCAAGTGTTGATTAGTAAAATTCAAACCATGAAAGAGATTGTGAATCCCCCAATGGGGGGATGGAGTGTGAGCGTTGTGTATCCCACTTGATTTATTTATTAATTAATTTACAATATGATGAAATCTGAATTAAAATTTCACTTTGATCCTTGAAAGGGATCGAAAGGCCTGGGAGAGAAAATCAAAGAAGAAAAGGGATGGAGGATGGAGTTTTTGATGTCCCGGGTGACCTGAAACTCGAAATTTGAACAATATGTCCACCTAATTTTCTCAAAACTTCTAAAAACCAGCAAGTTAAATGTATTAGAATGTTGCAAATTAATCAAAACAAAGGCATAATCTACACTACTCAAAATGCTCAAAAACTTATAAATTTTGATTAAAAATGGCACTTTGAGAGACTAAATCGGATCTAGTTTAAGATGAAGCTTTAAAAATGAATCTAGATCTAAAACATATGTGGAATTAAAATCAAATTTAAGATATCATAATGATTTATCCAATTTTACTAAGCATCAAGTAACCGTAACCAAGAAGAAAGACTGATTTTTTTAAAGAAGAAGAGTGAAAACCCCAAGTCTGTGCTTGAAAGAAGTGAAGGAGAGAGGGATATGCAAAAAAAATATGTTAAGCAAAAAAAAATGGTTATTGTGAAAGAGAATTAGATTCAACCAAGATCCAAGCCCCTTCTACCTGAGATAATCCTGCAGAAACTAGGCAATTTCTTATACAAACAAGGTTAGATCTAGTTAATCTCATCAATCAAAAAAGTAGGAAAGCATAAGTATAAACAACTACAGTCTGTTTCTCCTACAAAAATCTGATAATGAAATTCAAATAAGTAACTTGGAAGCAACAAATACTTATTTAATTTAAACAAGACCTAAACACATTACTTGATAAAAATAATGCATGAGATTCAACCGATTTCACCTCAAATTTGACCAAGTCACAAGCTCACAATGCAATCACCCAAACTAGCCTCCAAAGCCTTTAATATTTATTAACACAATATCATAAAAAAAATTACAATGGGCAGAGGTTCAATACATCATGCTGAAAGAGGTGAAAGACCCTGCTTTTATAGCAAAAAAGGGAGCTCAAACCCCAAGGGAGCAAATTTTCCAAGTGAGAGGTAGTTTTGGGGGTAGAGAAAAAGGTGAGAGGAGATTTGAATTCGTGGGAGAGGAGGTTGCCACCTATCTTGAGGTATCCCACTTGGTTTGGGAAGCCTCCACCTCATGTAACAACTCCTTCCAAGTGGAAAAACAAACCCTCAATGAGAGAATGTTCCCTCCTTCGGTGGAGGTGAGTTGGAGCTCCTCCTTTGATGGTTGAAGATGCTCCTCTATGCTCATAATTTCCCTAACAATATCCTCAACAACCTTGATACCTCAGAGACAAGTCCTAGACAAGCTGCCTTTGATTTAGGAATTGGATTTTCTCCAATTTTGCCATTTATTTGACCCTCTTAGTCATTTTGGAGAGAAAATAAAAATCAATAATTTAAAATTACTAATTTGACTCTCAAAAGTGTGTTTAGGGGTTTAGTGGGGGCTTTGGGTCCAAAAACAAGAATCCCCGTGACCAAATTGGCTCCCTAGGCCCAATTTTATGACATTTTGAATTTTTACAATTAAAATACACCTTATCAATGATTTTATTAAAAAAACTAAAAATTAAAAAATCCTATGAAAGACTTAGCGCATGTCCATGAAACTTTAGGTCTATGACTAGCATGGTATAATACATAGAACCTAGGCTTTAATAACCTTTTAATACATAATCACCAATTTCACCATCCCGTCTTTGGAGGATTTTGAGTGAAAAACTCAAAAATTATATGTCGCTTAAAAATGCGTCACATAATCGACGAGGGAAAAAACACTCGAGGATGATGACCTTGATGACCAAGTCCTGAGAAGGCCAAGCATTTTACAAAAATAAACCATCATGTTATGTCATTTATTGCAATTCCATCGAGGGGGTGTGAACATGTGAAAAAGGAACCACAACTCGTTGTGATGAAACCACGGAACTTCTTGAGCACTAAGTAAGAACAATGATTTGTTCTGATCTTTGGTAGCTCACTTGAAAAATCCCCCAAGTGCAACTTAGTGCATAACAGACCTTATCACCGAGCTTCTCTGTACACTAACCTAAGGGTGGGGTGTGCAGCGATCCCCCACAAAGTCCTAGTTCTTAATTGCATGTGCACCTTTCAATGACATGCATGTGCACAGCTTAACAACACAACACATGTGACTTTAGCAATCTCCCGCATTAATCTAAATTATGCGCATTACAGGGGAATTAGACAGACTTCCCACAACTAAAGAGTGATGCAATGAGGACCATTGGCCTTAAAGAATGTGCAAATGATTTGAGTGTAATTACGTATGATTGTGCATGGACCTTATCACCCACCTTCTATATAAACCAAGAGTGGGGTGTGCAACAATCTTCCATTAGGACCTAGTTATAAACTACTTGTGCACCTTTCAGTGACATGCATGCACACACCTCATTGGCCCTACATGTGTGACTTTAGCATTCCCTACATGCGTGACTTTCAATAGTGCTCGAATGCGTTCACAACCATGAATGTCAACATTCATCGTTGTGGACTCCTAATATTTTACAACTAAGTCTCAAGACACTTATATAAATATTTGTATGCATCCAGTTATTTCTCTTAGATAGCTTAGTCTTCTAGCAAACAAAATCCTATGCCACATTTCTTCCCAAAACTCTAAAACACAAAGTTTCTCAATGTTATAATCCATTTGGTTGTAGTACCTTTTGTGATCTAATTTATATATATGTGTGTGTAAATTGTTTCCCTCAGAGACAAAAGAATGTATTGTTACAAAAGAATGTATTGTTAAGACACTCTATTTGATATCACAAATTCAAACCTCGCCAACTCATACTCCATGTTGGGAGATGTATGTATACACTTAGCATTATAGTAATAACAAAAATTGACCCATAGTCAAATGATAACAAGCCTAACCCAATTATCAATTCCATTGCTTAAAAAATGTAAATTATTCATTTATATTATGTATCTAACTTCCTATTTGTATCAAGCCTAACCCAATTATCAATTCCATTGCTTAAAAAATGTAAATTATTCATTTATATTATGTATCTAACTTCCTATTTGTATCTCACTTCTCTAATTTTCCTTTAGACCACATATCAACAAAATTTCAGAATTGATGAAAGCCCATGGGTCATTTTCAGATTTGTACTGAATTTCTCACGCATTGCTCATGTGTGAATTCTATAAGACCACCTTAATGGAAGAGGTGAGTGTCAATCATAATGCCACAAAAGGTCATGGATTCAAAGTCAGGATTGTGATTGATGGGAGGGCTCGATCAATCTAAACAACAAGGTGTGTATCGGAAAAATATGCAGGTCCCCCGCTCCCACATTGAAAACAGAATTACAAAGTCGAGGTCCCCGCCACCACATGTTAAACAGAATTACAAAATCGTGTGGGGTTAAAGTAGTGTGCACATAAATTCAGGAGAATCTGTTGGTGTATCAACCAATACAGTAAATGTTGCGTGAAACACTACACGGTGAAAATAAATAATAAAAGGAACCCTAATCAGATTAAAAAACCCTAACCCTAGTGCAGCAACCTGGTAGCAATGGCAGATGGAGTGGGAACACAAAGGTATTGGTCGTGGGTAGCAGGTCACATGGTGGGTTGTCACTTCAGAGGTTGACAGAAATATTTGTCTGCTTGTCTCTATCTCTTCCTTACATGCCGTGGAGGCTTGGCTCATGCCGATCTTATAAATAGGCGACACTCGATCTCTCAAACGATTCATTCGTGGAAGAAAAGAAATCAGAAACAGAGGGAGAGTTTAGATACAAAAAAAGAACAGAAAAATTTAAGTACGTTTGCGATTGTTCGATAGCTCGCTTCAGAAATTCATAGATCTCTTTTCTTTGCTGTGAGAGCTTCAGTCCATCATGACGACCTCGACTTATAATTTTCTCATTCGACTGTATGTTTTGCTGGTGGTGTTATTGTTTCTCTGTCGCTTAACTCTGGCGCGGCCTTTCGATTCATCAGGCAAGTGATCTCTCTCTCTCTCTATATATATGCACACTCTTTTCAAACGCAAAATCTTCTCGGCTCTCTTTATTATATGAACAGTAGTCACTCGTATAACTGTAGTTGTGATCATTTCAGGAAGTGACGGCAGACCGACAGGAGGAAATATGGTGGGTGAAAACTCCAGCCACAAGGTGGGCTTTGAATCTTGCTTAAGCTTGAGTGATATTTATACATTGATTCAGTTGAATGTAATGGTTACAGTGAGGATAAATTAATCAGCAGCTAAAGGTGTATAAGCTTAATTTGTTTGCAGGAAGTATTCATAAGCATTAAAGAAAGTGGGAATGAAAGGATGCTAGAAAGCAGAATCATGGACTACGACTACGGAGAGGCCAACCCGAGGCATGACCCCACGAAGGGGAATAATAAATGGGGAGGTGGCGGTGGCAAGAAGCCTCCAGTTAAAGGTGGAAGAGATCCATGAATAACTTTGTTCATGAAATTTATAGCAGGCCTACTGTACATGTACAAATATTTGCAGCTGCCAGATATGGCAGCTTCTCTTTTCGGAAACCTGGCAGCTTCTCTTTTCAGAGGTTTCCTCTCGTCTGGCAGAGCAGAAGAAGAGAAGTTTTATAAGAATTAAAGCTAGCATGTATCTTAGCAGTAGAAACTTTTGACTAGTATAGTGTTACACTTTGGAAGAAGTATACAGTGCCTAATGTAGTCATACCATTTAGAAATTTAATCTGACTGGCAGTGGCAAGACAGTTGGAGCAATGCAATTGAGGTTGTTTCTAAGCAGTGTTTCTAAGTTTCTTTTCGAAGTGTCTCTAACAGTGTCTTTTGCTAACAGTGTCTTTCTGCTAAGATATATTTTTATTGTCAACCAAATTTCTGCTAGCCTGAATGGAAATAGCCAGACAAAAACTCTACGTATAATTGGGTAATCTATTGCTTTCACACTAATTAAAAAATGTAATTTAAAATATTTTTTCTTTTATTAAAAGAAAGAAAGAATGAAGGTAATGTAACTTAGAGGTACATATCTTTTTTATAAGAAAGAATGAATGAAAGTAATGTAACTCTTAAAGTTTATAGAGGTACATATCTTTTTAATAATTTTTAAAGAGAAAATATATGTTTTTAACTATTAAATCATTGAGAATGGTTATTTTATAAAAAAAATTGGCATTGTTGTTTCATTTAAGGTTAACATGATTTTCTTCAATATTTATTATCTAGAGATATCCTTTACTATTCAACAGATACATTTAATTATGTTACTCCAACACTATAAACCATTAAATTAATTATTAAATCAGATGTAATGATTCTTCACATAAAACAACAGCATTAAATACACTGCTGCAAGATGCATATTAAACACCCATTCCGAACCATCTTACTACCTTACAACACTGTAGTGGTACTAAGAATAACAAACAAAGAAAGAGCACATCAAGAAAACAGATATTGAAACACGTCCAACATAGACAAAAGAGAAAGCAACAGACAGTCTCTCTGCAGGGCCCGCTGATTGTCTGTTGTTAGTGGAAAACCCAAGCTGTTGAGCATGTAACGCCCTGTAAAAGTCATTCATCACAGTTTACGAGATGGTTTGATAGTGTCGACTGTCACCTACAGTAAACAAAAGTAATTCATTTGTCCTCGTTTTGTCACGAGATAGACAAATTACTAGTGCGATCCTACTCAAATCACCACATACACTCAATACATCTTGATA
Organism: Pseudotsuga menziesii; assembly: GCA_001517045.1. Lineage (NCBI taxonomy): Eukaryota > Viridiplantae > Streptophyta > Pinopsida > Pinales > Pinaceae > Pseudotsuga > Pseudotsuga menziesii. The sequence goes on along the minus strand of LPNX011155020.1, from coordinate 236,033 downwards.
AAATTATTTTAACATTTGTTAAGTCCATTAATTTATTGTGAGACCACCAATATGCAGGATCACTATGTAAATGGTCACCTTCTCTCGGTGATTGGTTTGTCACTAAGGAAGGAATTGAACCGAAAAATCAGTTGCAGAGAAGGTTGTGAGTAGGGCAACAAAAGCAAAAGCTGGGCCAACTTTTCAGTGTTGCCTCGCGGTGTTGTAACTTGTAAGTATGTGTGTGAGAAAAAAATCAAAATTAGAATCTCTTCTGTATGTTTATGGATTCGTTTCTCTGAGAACCATGTAACCAAGATCTCTTATTCTGGTTTCTCTTCTAATGAATAGTATTAGATTCTTAATATTGAATATGTCCATGTTCTTTAATAAAGGTTGAGGATGTTCACGTGAGCGCCATAGAGCTGTAACACTATTTGATCCATTTTCCTTGAGAAATTAAAGATAGTGTGAAAGTCTGTGATCAATTTAATAAAGTGACATTTAGCTGGCTTTTCCTTGTAAAATGGCCAATCTTGGTGCTTCTGTTTTCGTGAAACTTTTAAAAAATAGTATTGAAAAGGTTTGTTTTCAAAAGGCTTTGTGCCTTCTTTTTAGAAGCCTTCCCAAGAAAGTGCCAACAAAGTTTCGCATAACCAAAAAGAAAAGAAAGATGTTCACATAACCAAAAAGAAAAGAAAGCCCTGGAGTAGGAAATGCATAAGATTTTTATGTATTTTTCATGTTCTTATACCGAGCGATTACATCAAGTTGGAGTTTTAATAGATAGAAAGAGAAGAAAAAAAATTATTAATTAAAAAATGCAAAAATATAGGTGATTATAGGTTTTTATATATTAAAAAATAGGTATTACTAAAAAAATTATAATTAAATTAGAGGTTTTTTCACTTTCCTATTTTACCTCAAAAAAAAAATTGGAATTAGTATTGGAAGAAGAATGTGTATGTTACCCAATTATGATTAAGTTGATTACAAGTGTTTCACATTACCATTTTTAAGAATAAATGTCTTGTTTTTTTTGTTTTTTTTAAGATTGGGATCAAGACGAGTACAATATGGTCTATGCATGAGAGTGATTTCCTCATGTATAAGCTTCTTTTGCACTTATGCATTCTAACCAAAGCCAAAAAACTTCTAATCAACTAACACATGCCCATAGTTACACATCTCCTATTGCATGTGACTTGCACTCAATGTACATGACACCAACTTAAAAGTTACACCTTTCCTAATGCATGTGACTTGCACTGGATGTACATGACACCAACTCAAAAGAAAACTTGACACATCAAACAATTGCTACCTCAACAATGCCTCATTTTTCCATGTTAATGGCATGCCACAACTAAGAGGGTGGGTGCACTCATCCAAATGAGCACGAACAAACTTGCCTCGTACCACATGTTTCCTTACCACCCTAATTTCAAGGATTAATATGATTCTTATTGTACATGACATAGGGATCACCTCTTTGTTCATTTAACCTCCCTTAATCTTGTATAATAATCAATCATTCGCATTCAAGAAATTAGAAATTGGGTTTAATATAGTATTTAGAGAGTTTAACACAAAGATTTGCATTTGTACTCACCTATTGTTCTCTCTCATGAATTGTAATATTTAGGAGGTAGAACACATATTTGTCCCACTATATTAGTAGAGTCGATTGCTTCAATCTTCACCAATTTTGGAGTGCAATGATTTATCAGAAATAATATGCACAATTGAGAAATCATCACTGTTTTCGTTTACAATCTATAGTTTATTCTTCATATAATTTACATGGTTGTTCTTAGCACACTTAAAATCTTATTTTTTATTCCATGCCATTATCATTGTTCATTGTATTCCACAAATATATTTGTAGTTTATATATCTAGGCACACACTCTCTAGTTTTTGTCACGCACTTTACTACTCAAATACTATCTAAATAGATTTTTTACTTCAATGAATGAATGGTTTATATGTTCTTTCATTATTTAAACATCACTTCCACCAGTCCATTTTGTGACAATCAAGCTTCAACCATACTCCTCTATCATGACCTACTTGGTTTCCTTAGCTTATCACAACCAAGACATGGTATTTGTCTAGTTTCCTCATAAATCAAAGAATAATGCAATGCAAAGGTCCTAATTATATCCTTGGACATACCCATGACATACCATTGGTTCCAGAACTCAAAGATGCATTTATACCTATATTAATTTTTCATTTTTAGGTACTTTTCAAACTCATGCACTAACCAAAAATAAAAATAAAAACAATTACTTCATCAAATTTAGCTTGGATCCCAAGGCACACTATGAGTATTGTGTAGTTTATGGTTAATGAAACACTCCATAAGTAGTATGGGGAATTATTAGATCAGCTTTCATAAATGTTCCAATGAATCATGTTGCAAATCATGCCAACCACATTTGCATAGATTATATATAGTGCATTTGGTTGTAAGAATCCTTCCAAGGTGAAGATTGATCATAATGTCCATTTGTAATTCAAAAGAAAGATAAATGTTGAAGAACTCGATAAATATTTTATCATGCTCTAGATGTATTTTAATGTCAACTTCAATGGTCCAATGATCTAAGTGGAATTGGTGGCCACCCAACTTTTCACAGACTCATAACGGTTTTCCATCGTGGTAGTCTTTCTACAATTTTTCAAGTACTGAACTTCTAATGCATTTTTTTGGCCCTGTTATGGCTTAGAGCTTCCATAGGCTTCCCTAAGCCTTGACCAAAATTCTTCTTCTCATCGAGATCCTTCCAATGGGCCATCATGTGCCCCAAACAAAGTTTGGATATGGAAGTTGTAGCCCTAGTAAGTTGAGTTATCAACTAGACTCCTCGAGGCTCACATTCCTTTTGCCACTACATCGCCTAGGGTTAGGATTTTGGATCTTTAGGGTTTTACCTCTTAGGATTTATCACTTTATGTTAAAAGGTCATTTTTGGTCTCTTGTAATGATCCCCTTGTAAATTATCATAGTTGACACATCTCTCTTCAAAGATGAGCTACCACCTTTCTAGCTAGTTGTATTGATTTGTAGTTTATAGTCTTTTTTTCATTTAATTCATTAATAAAATTTGGGTTTTATTGTACTACTATTCTCTTAGCAACATCTTTGTGTGTGCGTGTTTTTTTCCATTTTATATTTCTACATTTATTTTGTTTTGTAAATAATGTAGATCATACAAAGAAGATCTAACTCAATACCATGAAAATGCCATTGATCACCAAGGCTTGGTGGGGCTCAAATGGTTAACAATGTGAAGAGAATGGTACATACATAAGTACATGGGGTAGTTTTTTGCACTTTAAGCATACATTCTATCCTTTGAAATATTAGGTAACAATTTATGGATTGGAAACAACTACATGAAGGTTATGAACAATCAATGGATGATTACATGAGCAAGTTTCATATTGTTATCGTTCATTTGAACATCAAGGAAACATAAACAAATATATTTCTCATGTACCGAGAAGGTTGTCCTAGTTTTATCTCATGGAACTCCTTTCTCTTATTATCATAGTACATAGAAGATGGTTGCTTATATTTGAAATACCTTTGAAATCTCCTCCAACTAATCCATCTTTCCTTAATCCTCTTTACTTGCATGAGATGCCTGTTGGTTTTTGGGAGGCATCGAGAGCTATTCTCTAGGAGAATTGACATCATCCTAGGGATTAGGACCTGGTCAGGACCAGGATATTGATGACATGAGATCTCCTCGTGCAAAGGAGATAACATCAACAGAAAACCTTTCTTATAATAAAGACTTGAAAAGGCAAGTGGACCATTGAAAAGAGGACCAGTATCTAATGCTCGTGTCACAAGGACTTAAGCTAGAAGGTCTTGAAAGACCCTAAGGCTTCTAGGGCCTATTTGATCATGAAGAGCAACAAGGGATAAAAGATAATTTTGTATAAACCTTCATGAGAAATTAGAAGAGGAGCTTTTAATGATCTAATATTCCTTATTTATGATGATGTACTTTGAGTTGGCATGTGTGGACCAAGAGAAGGGTCTAAGATGAATTTATTAAGGATTTATGGTCATGGAACCCCAATGAAGGATCAAAAGCCCACTAATGAAGGGCTAAAATCCCAAGATAAAAATAAATAATAAATAATAAATCAAATCAAATCAAAGACCCTAATTTAAGTATTAAAAGTATTTTTTAATTGGGAAAAATAAAAATTACAAAATATGGTTTTTGAAGGATGGTTTCCCTATCTTATGGACTTATCTCTCAATGGAAAATTTTAAAATAGAGAGCACTCTCATTTGATCAACACGCGTGATATCTTCATCTCTGATCTGGAAGACAATTTCATAGGGTTACATGACGACATCTTCTCTCTCCTTCTATCTTTGTGTGAACCGGTTCATCTTGTGAAGGCAGACACGGGGATTCTTTGTTTTGTTGTGAATTCTGATCAGTTTATGAAGGCAATCACAAGTCTCAAGAAGTTTCAGTTTGGGCAGCAATAAGAAGTTGTCTCAGTCGCTTTCGTGGCCCTAATAGGGCTTGTTTTACAACCCTGGAGGAATCCCTAACTAGGGCTTGCATCATTCGACATCCCTAAGGGCTTGATTAAAGTGAACCAAACCATGCTAGGGTATTCTTCTAGCCACCTGAACCTTGATTGGGGGTTTGTTTCACTCCTTGACATCCCTGCATGGGTTTTCCTCAATGACCTAAGGCTCAAAGAAATGTATTTAAGGTTAGATCTAACATTCACCTAGCTGTCAATATTAAATTCTATGAAGCATAGGATCATTAGCCTACATGAATTCAAATGGAAGAGAATGTTGCAGAAGTGAGAGAAGAAATTTGCATAGGTTATTCAATTAATCATGACAAAACTGCACACACATGGGACAAAATTGGAATAATATGATTGTATTCATGCATCAATAATTAATATGGAATACATTGGTTGTAAATATAGGAGAATTTGAATGCTAAAGATAGGATTCCAATCTACCAACTCAGACTGACTCTGGAGCTAACTTGGTGTGGTAAAATCACCACTGAAGCTCACTAATGCAAATCTGGATACCTAACTTATTCTACAATTAGTTAACTAGTGAGGGTTGGTGAGAAAAGGCACCCACATTCCCTTCAATCTTGCAAATCGACGCTAGGCTAACTGATAGTAACTGGGGCATAACTGAACATAATTACTTACCAACCAAGGTCCACTAACGGAGACTGTTGGTGGCACTCAGAGTGGTCTCCTAAATTATAGGGATTGGTCCTTGGGGCTCCTAAAGTCATGCAATCAGGTGCAGTAAGTGGCATATGCCCCCTAGGTGTGTCCCCCATGCACTATTGGTGTGTTGAAGAACTCCTAAGATAGGAAAATGGACAATTAGACTATGTGGCCAAAGGGAGGAATAATAATAATCCTAACAGTCGACACATCTAGAAGATCACCTGAATTCATTACAGGGCACCGAAATTTAGTTCAGGGCACCAATGGAAGATTTTAGGGAACCTGTGGTCTTAATTCTGACACCGAGGTCATATCTCAGTGATAACGAAAACCTGTTAGGGTTTTGATAGTTAAGTTCACTCTATGTGCAATCAATGAGAACATTAACAGTTAATACCGGCCTAACATGTGCTCAACAATATAGTCAAAAACTGTCTCGTTTGGTTAACAGCAACATCACTCAGTCAATGGCCACCTCTGTCTGTCAATTTTATCTCAAGATCAGTGATGGTAGAGGTCAAAGTTTGGATCAGATAATGATAGGTTGATCAATGGAAGAAATTATCTTGTTAAGGATTGACATCACCTTCCAGTAGGATTCCATGGATATCTTCATTGAATCTCAAGGTTTTCCCTATATTGAAGACACAACAGGGATTCCAGTACAATGTTGAAGAAATCAAGGTCCATATCATGATCCTAAGAAGAGTTTGCATCACATAGTGAAGTATTCAAGTGTTAGGCCTAACCCTGACAAGGTTGTTATTGCTCAGATCTAGGCCACTGAAGGTCAATACAAGACACAACAAGGATGCCACTGCTTTATGTGGATCAAATCATGCACCTACCTAGGTTATCATGTTATCTCTAACTTTAAGCAACCAAAGAAAAGATGAGACAGGGCTAATGTTGTGTTAAATAGGGCTTACATCAGCTAAAATACAAGTACTTGGTTTCTCTGTTTCTGTATACCCTAATGTGTAAAATGGTTTCGATGTTTATGGTAATTTAATGTATACTTGTTCTTCTATCATGAATCTATCATAAGAAATGTTGTTGGATTTTTTTCCCACTGAAGGGGAGAGGGTTTTCTCAAGTAAATTAGGGTGTATATTGTGCATGATTTTTGTGGTGTGATGTGTTTATTTCCTTCTCTAATTTGTTTACTATTATATCTAGTTAGTGTTATACTGCTCATACATATAGTTGATACTTTCATGTGTAATTATGCTAAAGAAAAATTTAAAATTACTTTCATAATTACTATTTTATGAAAGTAGCTATAAATTCAACAATTCTCCCACCAGATGGAAGCTCGTCCATTGAGATTATAGATAACAATTCTAGTCTTTTCATTTTCTAAATAATCATGAATCCAGAAATATTTCTTCATTTTCTAAATAATCATGAATCCAGAAAGAAGTCATGCATCTGCCTCTTGTCTTGTCTTAGTTTCTGTGTCGAATGTGGGAGGCCTTGCCTTTCTAAATTCTCCTTGAATAATCCTTTTGGAAGTCCTTCTTCTAGACTTGTTGGATGTATTCCTTGAGCTACTTTGAGAACTTTGAGAAACCCATGACCTTCTAGAAGAATATCTTGACAAAGATACTCTACACTTCCTACTCACAAAACTCATTCTTGGACTTAGACTCCTCCTTCTAGTGTGACTTCTGGAGTGACTCTCTACATTTATTCCTTCCTGACCCACATTACTTGGATTGGACCCAAAATGAGCTTGATATTACATATCCATTATGCTCTATAAAATGGAATCATTAATATGGTGTTTCTCTTCCTGCGCTTTAATCATCCTTTCATTGAAATTCCTCATTGTTTCAACCAAATTCTTGGGATTAATCTGCTCTCTCCTCCCATCAGATCTCAGTTCTGCATTTTCTTCTTGCACATTTTCTCCAATAGCATCTTCATCATACTCTATAAGGATCCTAGGCGTCATTCATGGGGACCATTTTCCCTATGGGTTTCTTTCCTCTGTCATGGTTGTTCAAAATAGTCAACTACAAGTTTTGTGAATCATAAAAACATTTATTAGACATCTCAAAAATATTTGAAATGTCACACAAAGTATCAATCAAAAAATGTATAGGAATGTTTTTATGCACGTTGAGAAAAACACTATTGTCTATATTTGTCACTCTGAATCATTCTTGCTTTATGTCAATAGTACAGATTTTATGGCCCATACAGTTCTAGCATTACAACCAAAAAAATTGATTCTTTGTTCTACAATTGCAGATCCTAGCTCAAAACAGCCCCACTGTTACAACTGAAGCTCTGATACCACTCTGTATCATCCCCGGTCACCTCAATGGCGTTTGGAGGTAGCGGGGAACTCTTTATATGATCCATTTTTTTTCTTTTTCTCTCATTGTTACCAATATATCATGCCTTCATTGACCAAACTAAGCATCAAAAGAACATTGCATGAGATCGGGTTTCCAATTTTTTCCCAATCCTTCATTCTCAATTCCATAGTAGTTAAATTCCATATGCATAGCTAATCTACACTTTAATTTGGTTAATTAGCTTCTTAATCATACCTCTCTTCAATGTCGATAGTTATAAATTATTCTAATCGACCACTCCACCAGTTCCAACAATTTTCTTCCGATCCCGACACCTTCTATGTCAATCCCAACATCTCTATGTCGATCCCGACTCTTTCATACCTAGGAGTCAAAAGTTGAAAATTAGAAGCACAAAATTGTTCACTCACAAAACCATGTCGACGTTATGATCTTGACACTTTTGATCCCGATATTTCAAAGTTCGGAGTCGAAAGTCGGAACCAACAAACAAGTGTAACAATCATACGCTCCCAAATTTTGATTCCCAGCATCGACACATTGAAATTCGGAAGATGGAACTAGAAAACGAGTGTAACAATTTACACACCTGACTTTCGATTCCTGACGTACGCATGTTGGAAATGGGAATTTGAAAGTTAGAACCAACATCTTCTCAAACTCATTGCCCCAATGTTCTATTATCAACACTTTCAATCTCGATATTTCTGTACAGTTAGGACTCGAAAGTCAACATCGCATAACAACCTTCCACATAATCACCCTAAATTCCTAACTTTGACGTCAGCATTTCAACTTCCCAATGTCAAGAATCAGAATTTGGCACACCACTACAACTTCTAACGAAATCACTCCCAACCTTTCCACTCCAACTTTTTCATTCTGTCCTCCCAACATCAGGAATCAGAAGTCCGCATTGCTCCTTATCATTTTCAAATATTTTACTTCAACTCCAATGTCGACACCGCAGTGTCAGCGCTGAATCAACAACTCTAATTTAGTTCAACACGACGATCGACAGCCAATATTTCTCCAATCTCAGAGGCCAACACTTAGTCAATTTTCCATTCTATGCCACGTCCTCTACATTGAAATCAACAACCCAAATTATCCCTTTGCCTAGTAATCGACGAGCACGATTTCTCCCATTTGCACAGGCCAATACTTAGTCAAATTTCATGTTTGGCCCTATGCATCAACCCGGTTTTTCAGCCATGGAAACTCCATGATAACCTCATTACTCAGACAATTTGCAGCTAGGGGAATTCGTCCATGTTACCTATGAAACCAATTCAACGCCTGATTATGGAGTTCATGCAATATTTCACCATATTGTTTATGACTCTATAGGGATAATAAAAATGTATTCAAGTGCAGCTATAATGCACAGCATGCATACTATAAATTAACCAGTGCAGTTCATGCAAAACACAATCATTTCATCACAAATTTGATAGGAAAAAAACCATGCACAAAGGTAACTTATTAACAACTATGAAAAACCATTTTATTGAACATTCAAGCCATGTAATTTTATTCAATTACCATACATAATTAACCATTCACTATATAAACAAAATCACATTCACTCACAACCACTCATGCTAAGCCAGTTTCCTACTGGATTTATCAAGCACATAGGGAGCCAAAGGGGAGGTGAATGCTAAGCTAGTGAACTCAGCCACAAAATTACAGGAATCTCAAATAGTTCATCTATATTTGGCACCCACAATACCTACCTTACCCAACAAAAAGAAGGGTCCCTTCTCTGTTGCATAGTCCCTCAAGCCCCCTTACCTTCAGTGATCTTCAGGGTGGGCATAGAAAGGTCCATACTGCCAACTCTATAGATTCAAGACTGTGGCTGGGTTTACCAAGCTATTCACTCCTAGACTCTCCCTACTTCCAATTTCTCCTTATTTTAATTCCAAATTACATTGGGCTCCACTGCATAACTCAATTCACGGGGTTTTTCATCAATTCTAGGTTCGACTAGTCTCGCTTCTAGACGTATGGTGCACGCTAGCGATTGCTGATTGTGTGGGGAATATGATGTTTTTCCTCTATCAAGCTCAAATGGGTGAAGTGAGTATGCCTGAATAAGTGAGGATGTGTTCTTTTCCAAGGTAATGGGTCGAACTTCTATGCACAGGGTTTTTACTCTCGAACCAATCAGTGATGTCCACCTATCGTCCTTCCTCTACACTCATTCCATTGCTCCTGAAACTCATGAGTCCTTTCTAGTCGGTGGTCCTTTTCTTGTGACTAAATTCCATAAAAAGGGAAATTAATGAAGGTTTCTTTATTAAATTGAGCACATAGATCTGTGGCCAAACACACAACTCTCATGATAGATCACACAATTTACTCAGTTATTGAAGAATGAAACAGTGCAAAAATGGATTGTAGCTTGAATGCTTTTCATTAATCAAAGAGTAATTAGATAGATTATTACAATGAAGTACAATGGATTTAATAGCCACAAGCAATTGGAATCCACATGAGGAAATTCGAATTGATTAGACTCTACTTGACTGTAGATAACTAGGACCTTGTCTAAATCACTATCGGAGGACTCAATAGTTAACTAACCTTGTCTAAACCATAATCAGAGTTCATCGGAGTTCTAAAACACAACTCAAGTGTTACATTCAGTGTTAACTAAGGCTAATTGACTATGGTAGGTGAGAAATGTGCCCCTCCTGAGTTCAGTGAAGTAAACCTAGCGCTAACTGAATGTAGAGGACTAGAACTAAATGTAACTGACTCCTAACTTAGCTTAACCAGTCATCAACTGAACTGAACTAACCTTGGTTGGTTTCGGCACTCCCAGTGGCTCCTAAATTGTAGGGATTAGTCTAGGAGGATCCGAAACTGATGCAATCAAGTGCAATCAGTGGCAGTGAGCCTCAATTAGTGTTATCCACAATTTAGTAACTGAAACACATGCCCCAATTAGGCCAAGTTGACCCAATGGTGTTAATGACTATAAATAGACTGGATGGACTCCCAATTTAGACATGACTCCCGATTTAGACATATGACCAAATTGGACAAGGGAGGATTAATAATCCTAACACCCCCCCTAAATGCTAACTTGGACAATCTATGGACCCTGGTAACTAAGACCATAGGTCACCCATTACATCAATTAAAGTAAAGTAACTACTCAAAAACAAGGTGCTAGGGAAAAACCACATGGGAAAAAACCCCCCCTCTAATTAAGCAAGTAGAATCAGGATCAATCTGGTTCTTCTATGCACAGGTATCCTGGGGCCTGGAATGTGAACCTCTCCATCATTATTTCTGGAGGAATCTTCCTCTTTGGAAGAAGAATGATATGCTCAACTAAATCAGAAATATAGACAGCTGCCGGATGAGGACTGGACCCATGTAGAGCAACTAAAGTCAACTGATAAGTGAGAAAAGGTTCTTGAGGATTCAGAACATGTGAGGAACACTAAAGAAACTGATATGTTGCAGCCATTAACAGAAAACCATTAGTGGTAAGAACAGCCCCGAGTGTTAGGAGCAAGTGTCCAGGTGGATGCAAAAAATCTTCCTCTTTACTAGTTCTGTGAGGAGATGAGCATGTGATCAATCGTAGAGAAGCACTGGGACTGTTGAGAGTGAATGCTTGAGCTCCATAGTTTGATATATCTTATGAAATAGCTAATGAATCACATAATAAAATATCAGCAACCTCATATGAGGAAACTAACACTAAATCCCCGTAAGCAGTTTTGAAGAGAAAGTGCGGTACTTGATTTTTCACACCGGAATTGGTGAGAGAATCTACAAGCATGACTGAAAGCTTTTGAATTTTTAAATATGAACCAAATAATATCATATCAGAAATTAAATCATATCTAAATAGGTTCAAAACAGATCCAAAACTATGAAATGGAATCAAATCCCCAACAGCAGTTTTGTAGGAGACTTGCGGTACTTGTTTCTTCACACCATTGATGAGAACAGCTACAAGCGGTACTGAAAGATTATGAATTTGATATATTAAACCAAGAAATATCACATTAGATCTAAATTAGACCATATCAGATCCAATAAGGTTAATATCAGATTCAAATAAATGGTTAATCGAGACGGTGGATGCACAGCTTTCTTCTTCTTCAAAATTCTGAATTTTGGTGTATGCAATCCTGCATGAATTTGCTAGAAAATATAGATCATGGGGAGCAAATGGATCACTCTGGTAATCTGATATTTCTTCCAAAATATCCAAGGTATCACATATTTGCACACCGGCAGCAACATTAGAGGGAGAAAAATCAAATTTCTCTTCACTTTCGAAAGCAATTACTGGTAAATTTTGCACAGAATTCAAAGGAAAATCACCGGTGAATGTTTGCATAGAAGTGCAGCAGTATTTTTCTTCAATATCAGAGATTTGAATGTCTTCTTCTATTTCAGCCATATATCAGAGATCTCATAAACTTCTGGAGCATCAGGAGAAGGAGTCACTGCATGGAGACTGTCTTCAATTCGAATTGACTGTGTAGAAGATTCCGCTTCTTCTTCTTCTTGAACAACTTCATCAGAGAGAGTGGAGGCCGATATTTTTGGATCAAGGATGCTTATGGTGCTGGATGTGCTCTCCAAAGTGCTATTATGATCCTCATCAATCATTCCAAAGGTTCTGTCCAATCTTGTCCAGAGTTCCTGTGGATCTTTAATAGATCTACTGAGGTAGCGCAAGCTAGGAGAAAGAGCCAGTTTCATTATTTCAAAAGCTGCATCCTTTGCATTTAGCCAGTCATTTTCACTCTCAAAATAATTTCTACCAAATCCATCAGACACCCAAAAGAGATATTGTCTATTCAGAAATACAATCATCTTCACCTTCCATTCATAATAGTCTAAGGATCGAGTGAGAAGAGGAACTGATGAATTCATTTCGAAGTTGTACCTGCAAAACAAAAAAAAGGCACCGTAAGGTCGGACAGACTGCACTTTTGGAATTTTCTTCACACCCAGCTTAGTTAATCAAGCAAGATTGATCAACAATTCCTTTTCTTGGGGTATTAAGTGGTAAATTCTTCGCTTCTGGTGTAGTGCTGGAAGGAGCAATTTTGCTCAAAAAATGATCCAGTAGGAGATCTGAGGAGGAGAAGTGCCTTGTCCGCCGAGGCTCTGATACCATATTAAATTGAGCACATAGATCTATGGAAAAACACACAACTCACATAATAGATCACACAATTTACTCAGTTATTGAAGAATGAAACAGTGCAAAAATGGCTTGCAGCTGTGAATGCTTTTCATTAATCAAAGAGTAGTTAGATATATTATTACAATGAAGTACAATGGCTTTAATAGCCACAAGCAATTTGAATCCACATGAGGAAATTCAAATTGATTAGACTCTACTTGACTGTATGTAACTAAGACCTTGTCTAAATCACTATCGAAGGACTCAATAGTTAACTGACCTTGTCTAAACCATAACCGGAGTTCATCGGAGTTCTAAAACACAACTCAAGTGTTACATTCAGTGTTGACTAAGGCTAATTGACTGTGGTAGGTGAGAAATGCACCCCTCCTGAGATTAGTTAAGTAAACCTAGTGCTAACTAAATGTAGAGGACTAGAACTGAATGTAACTGACTCCTAAATTAGCTTAACCAGTCATCAACTGAACTGAACTGACCTTGGTTGGTTTCGGCACTCCCAATGGCTCCTAAATTGTAGGGATTGGTCTAGGAGGCTCCTAAACTGATGCAATCAAGTGCAATCAGTGGCAGTGAGCCTCAATTAGTGTTCCCCACACTTCAGTAACTGAAACATGTGCCCCAATTAGGCCAATTTGACCCAATGGTGTTAATGACTATAAATAGACTGGATGGACTCCCGATTTAGACACATGACCAAATTGGACAAGGGAGGATTAATAATCCTGACATTCTTGTCATTTATGGAATAGTATTTCTCACAAGGACACTTGGTAGCAAGGGTCACATCCTAACCCCCTCACATCTCCCTAATGGATAGCATAGCCCCTCATTCATGTTTCCTCCATAGCTAGCCTTGAATATTTATTTTCATTATTTAAATATTTACATGTGTTTACATATCCCACAGCTTGCTAGTACATGGATTACAAAATAAAATACAATTCTTGTCTTTACAACCAACTATTCACTAGTGAGGACTCGGCCTTGAGCTCCACTCTAGGAATTATACATTACATATACAAACATTTACATAATAACAAGCCAATACATTCTAGGGATCAAAATGGGGCATTACAATAGTGGAATTTGGAAAAGACTTATGATGGTTATCATTCAAAGGATGATGGACTTCTTACTTATAAAAATAGAATGTATATTCCTAATGTTGTGGATTTGAGGAGAATTATTAAGGATGAAATACATAAAATGTCATATTTTGATCAACTAGTATACCAAAAAACAATTGATGCAAGGAAGCAATATTTTTGGTCAAGAATGAAATAAAATCATTCATGGGTATAGTTATTAATGTATGAAATTCCAGCAAGTGAAGGTTGAACATCAACACCCATCAAGTTTATTGCATCCTTTGCCAATTTGGAATGGAAATGTGAAGTGGTAACTATATATTTTATTACCATACTTACAACTACTTCAAGAAAGCATGATTCCATCATGGTTGTGGTGGATAAATTGTCTAAGAAAACACAGTTTATTACAGTTAATTCTACAAGAATATTCATGAAAGAAATACTCAAATTGCTTGGGTTACCCAAAGCAATTTTATCCGACCAAGATACAAGATTTACTTCTAACTTTTGGAAAAGTCTTTCTGTAGATTTGGATACACAATTGAACTTTAGTACTGCCTACCATCCACAAGTAGATGGAAAAATAGAAGAAGTAAATTAGGTGATTGAATGCATGCTTTGAATGTTTGTGATGGACAAACCATCCAAGTGGGAAGATTATCTACACTTGGTAGAGTTTGCATATAAAAATGGGAAAACAAGCTTCGTTGGTAAAGAGTCTATTTGAAGTTTTGTATGGAAAAAGGTGTAGGACACCAGTGAGTTGGGATAATCCAGTGAACAAAATTTTGCTTGGGATAGAAATGCTTAAGGAAATGGAACATGATGTTGCAAAGTTTAGGAAAAATTTAAAGGCGTCCCAATATAGATAGAAAATCTATGTAGATAAGGATCCAATGCATAGGAAACTCAATGTTGGGGATCGTTTTTACCTCTGAGCAAGGCTAAGAAAGAGTTTCTTGAGGCTTGGAAGTTGCGTCAAGATATCACCAGTATAATGTTCTCCATTTGAAGTGCTTGAGAGAATAAAACGAGTTGCATATAGAATTGCATTGCTTGCTAACATTATAGCACATAATATTTTTCATGTTTCTTTACTTAAGAAATATTTACATAATCCCCGCCATGTGATTGATTGGAATGTGATCTGGGTGGAACCTAAGGGAGAGTTCCAAACATGTTGTTGGGATTATTATGAATCATCCCTTTGACCACATAGTATATTTGTCCATTTTCCTAGCTTAGGAGGTATTCATCACTCCACTAGTGCATGGGGATCACGCGTAGGGGACATATGCCACTTATTGCACCTTATTGCAAGAGTTTAGGTGCCCTAGGTACTAATCCCTATAATTTAGGAATGCATTCTAAGTGCCACCAATAGTGTCCAACAGTTGACCCTAGTTGGTGTTCAGTTATGCTCTGATTCGCGTCAGTTAAATCACTCTTAGTCATCCTAGCGTCAGTTTGCATGATTTAAGGGAGGTAGGATTGATTTTCTCACCTACCCACATCAATTAGCTAGTTTTGAACTGTTTTAGTGATTCAGAGTTGCATTACTAAGCTCTAGTGGCGATTTTCCCACACTAAGTTAGCTCCAAAGTCAGTCTCAGTTGGTATATTTGAATCATATCATAGGTATTCGAATTCTCCTATATGTATAACCATTGCATTACATATTATTTACCAGATGTGTGGATTAATATTGATTAATGGATTATGGTTATTATTCCAACTATTGGTCTTATGAGTGTTTATTCTCCATGAATTATTGAGTAGAGTTTACTAAATTGATTCTCTCTCTTCTACAATCGTATTCTCCATTTGAATTCGGTAGGCTTGAGGATCATATGCTTCATTCAATTTTACATGGTATCGGAGTTGGTATCAAGGGTAGTAGCAAACCTCGAAAGCTTCCATTGATGCACCAGAAGCAACTGGGTTCCACATAAATCCTGGAATTCTTGCCTTGCTCCCTCTATATTTTGTCTTGAGAAGTCTATCCAAGTGTGATGCACCCAGAGAAAGTGCACATGTCAAAGTAGAGAGTGTTTGGTCTAATTTGATTCAAATCAAATTGCTTTTGCAGTGTTTTTTGTAGGTACAACTTCAATATGGATTTGATATCAGTTCCTCCTCTATCACCATTCAATTATGCTGAGTGCAAATTGAAAATGGTTGCATATATTGAGAGCCATGATCTCCATGATGTGTCTTTTGGAGATGGTAAAGAATATTATGAAGAGGAAAATTATTGGCTAAATTACTGTGATAGAGCATATGGAAGTATGTGTATGGTAATGACTCCTAACATGCATTATCTCATGGAATTTGTTGAGTATCCATTTGAGCTCTGGGGAAATATAGATAGAACCTTTGGTGTGCAGAAAGAAGTAGATAATACTTGGAGCGAATCCAAATCCTCCTTAAGTGTTCTTCCTTCAAATGTCTCGACCTCAATTTTCTCTGATGAAGTTGTTCAAGATGAAGAAATAGCATAATCTTTAACTCCTTCAATTTGAATTATTGAAAGTCTCCTTGTAGTGACTCCTTCTCCTGTTGCTCCAAAAGTTTATGAGATCTTTGATATCTCATCTTCTCGTACAGTTGATCCAGAAGAAGACATTTGAACCCCCATTATTGAAGAAAAACTCTCCTTCCATCCAAATCAGTCATTCTCTAGTGATTCTTCCACTGTAAATTATGTGCAAAGGTTGTCGGTGAAAGCTCGAGAAGTTGAAGAGACATTTGATTCCTCTCTCTCCAATCATGTTGTTGGTGTGAAAAAAAGTGATATTTTGGATGTTTTGGAAGAAATAACATATTTTAGGAGTGATTCATTCACCCTCATTGATCTATTACTTCCAGCAAATTCATACCTGATTGCTTGCACCAATTCTCATAGTTTTATTGAAGAAGGAGAAAATAGTGCATCTGCCATCTAAGTGGTGCACTTGGAACCTTTGTTCCTCATTCTTGGATCTAATATCACCTTATTTTGTTTGAATTTAAAATTTCAAGACCTTTTAGTCATGCTTGTGATTGTTCTCATCATTATTGGTGTGAAAAATCAAGCACCTCATATCTCTTACAAACTTGTTGTTGGGGATTCAATGTCAGTTTCTTCTCATCAGTTTGCTTATATGAAATATTGTGATTTCATGGATATTTTGAAAGCTATATCAGATTATAGAGCTCACACATTCACTCTCATTGGTCTCATGTATTCTCCCCTAATGATCACATGCTCATCTCCTCACAGTAAAGATGGAGACCTCTTGCATTCGCTTGGACATTTGCTCCTCATGTGTGGAGATGAATTTACCTCACATGGTTCAATGTTCAAATATGCGAAATCTCAGTTTCTTAGGTTTACCTCACATGGTTTGAATTATCAAATACTTTTTCTCTTTTGTCAGACTATCTCAGTTGCTCTACATGGTCCCATAATCTATTATGTAGTTGTCTATGTTCCTGATTCAATTGAGCATATTCATGTTCTTCCAAAGAAGAAAATTCATCCAGACATAACCATTTAGTTTGGAGAGGTTCACATGCACAGTCCCAGGATACTAGTGCACACAAGGACCATCACACTGCATTATTGTTCCACGGAGATGTAGATTGCAGAAATGTTTTCACAAGTTTTTACTCAAGAATAAATTTTTTGTCTTAGTATGAAAGCTTGATCATGATTTTCCTGCTTATTTTTAAGGGGGGTTTTCCCATGAGGTTTTCCATGTTTTCCTCATTTTGTTAAGCAGCTCCTTTTGCATTTAGATTGTATGAGTGACCTTTGGTATTAGTTTCCAGGTCCCTGGTTGTCCAACGTCAGGATTAATGGGGGGTGTTGGGATTATTATTAATCCTCTCTTTGACCACATAGTCTATTTGTCCATTTTCCTAACTTAGGAGGTCTTCATCACTCCACCAATGCATGGGGGACGCACCTTGGGGACATATGCCACTTAGTGCACATCTCTTTGATTGCATGAGTTTAGGTGCCCCTGGGAACAATCCCTATAATTTAGGAACCCACTATGAGTTCCACCAGCAGTGTCCAACAGTTGACCCTAGTCAGTGTTCAAATATGTTCAATTATGCTCTAATTCTCATCAGTTAGATCACTCTCAGTCATCCTAGTTCCAGTTTGCATGATTTAAGGGAGGTAGGGTGAATTTGCTCTCCTAGTGACATCAGTTAACTAGTTGTGAATTGTTTTAATGATCCGGAGTTGCATTAGTGAGCTCTATTGGTGATTTTCCCACACTGAGTTAGCTATGGAGTCAGTTTGAGTTGGTAGATTCGAATCCTATATTAGGTATTTGAATTATCATATATGTATAACCATTGTATTACATATTATTTACTGAATGTGTGGATTAATACTGATAATTAATAGATTATGATTATTATTCCAATTATTGGTATCATGAGTGTTTATTCTCCATGAATTATTGAGCAGAGCTTACTAAATTGATTCTCTCTCTTCTACAATCTTATTCTCTATTTTAATTTTGCAGGATTGATGATCCTATGCTTCATTTAATTTTACACGTGTCCACCATTCATCCTTGACAACAAGGTAACATTGCTTTGGAACTGATCCATCGAACATGTAAAGGTGCAGTAGAAGTACTTTGGTACTGATGAGGCTACATTAGAGATGGAGGATGCCATGAGATATGCATATCCATTTTGTTCTGATTTTGAGAAAAACTAAAGACGATGTTATTACAAGGGCAGATGGAGTTGTAGTACCCAAATATTTCACTTTTAATGTATTAAATCAAATCATGTAAATGATGTAAATGTGATAGTATGGATTCCTAGTGTGGAGCTCAAGGGCAAGGCATGACTAGTGAATGACTAGGCATGTATAATGTAAATATTTATATATGTACCATGGGGTTATCTGTTGGAAAGGGGTTGGGGTAATTTGCGCAACATCGCGGATGCTGCGTAAGCTTAAAAGACACCACGCAAGACAAATATAGCGCAATAGGTGGAAGATAGACTACTTTTGATTATTTTGTGTCACTTTTTGTACTTGTTGACCAATTTTGTGGATATTGGTCATTAGTTAGTTAAATCAATTAGGAATTAGTCAGAAGTGGACCATGAATGTAAAGGCGCAATCCTATATATAGAAAGAGGAATTGTGAATGAAGATATCTCAGAATGATTGATGCGATAGAACAGTTGAACTATTGTAGATGAATTGTTATCTGTTTTGATCTATGGGTGGATGCGTAGAAGTAATATCATAAGATGGATGTTGATCTAAATCGATGTTGTCTTGTTTTTTCTTTACTATCTTTATGTTCCTGATGAGGAATGCTAAGTAAATCTGAAATATGGATCTATGTTGCTATGTTGTTCCCTTTATGAATGATGTTATGTTTTTTGATCTGGATCTGTTACAGTTGTGAATGAATGAATGACACGCAATAATGAATGGTTCTGTTGGAAATATTGATCTAATATGGTTGTTGAAATGATGAAATGTCTATCCCATAACCCTCTTCTATACTGCAGAAACTTGGTTCCGTCATCCCTCCCTCGAACATCTCGAGTGAGACCTCATCTGCTCTGCGAGTGTTGCTTGACAGGGTAAAACCTGTTTGGGCCGATGCTCAGGGAGATCATGGTGAGTCGAGTGCTGACAAAAGGGACCCCTGTCGATCGGGTTTTGTTGGTTGAGGGTTGATCCAACAAATGGTTCCATTGTCAGGACCTTGTTGCGACTGAGAAGAGGGGATGTGGCATCGGACGCGACCAGAAATCCAAGATTGGTTTGACCAGAAGCTGCAAGAATTTGTTGGATCAGAAAATCAGAACTTGGATTTACCACAAACAAGTGGTTGGTGAACTACATACACGACGGTCCTCATGACTATTTCTTCTGTGAATTTCGCATTATATTGTACGAGTGGTTGGTGCAGTTTACATACAAGAAGACAAATTTCCAAGGAGGAGAACCAACATCCTGACCCCTGAATTAATCTAGGAAATGCAAGAAACTAACAACAGAGTGTCGTGAGGTGTTGAGGTCTGGCTGGATAGCATCCTAGAAGGCTACATTACATAATTCGCAGTCGACACTACCAAGTCTTACAGTGAAGCAAAAAGAGAGTTTTTCAGCGGGCCCAGAGGTAGGTTCTTGTTATCTCTACAGTTGTCAATTAAAATGCTTGTCTACAAAAAGGGCATACTGAAGATGCACCTAAAGTAGTCAAACTCTGGTGTGCAGAGGTGGTGGATACTGCGACAAAAGGGGGGAGACAAATGGGAAGATAAGGGGTAGATGGGTGCAAGTTTTGATGAGACTGTGAGGGAAGCTAAGGAAGAAAGTGGTTGTACAAGGGGAGGAGCAAGGTTTCGACGGGAAAAGAGGTAGAGGACAGGGAAAGGTCCTGTCATGGTCGAAACGCAAAATCGCAAAGGACAAACACACGGGATGAAGCAACCCAATAGTGATGAAGAGGACGACCAGACCTAGACTACACCCGAGACAGTGGCAAGATCAAACCCTAGCAGCAATGTGCCCACGCCTCCGCGCACCACTTCAAACTTAAGAAGAAACACATACTCTACGTCGGCTTTCCCAATGTGTCAACAACATTTTAGTAGTAGATCAGTGTCAATAGGAAGAAGGCCAAGGATGGTAGGAGACAACACTAAATTACCTTTGTTTCATGGGATCAGGACTGATGATCCTGAGCAATATCGGTTCCTCTAAGAGGAAGTGTGGACTGTTAGACAGGGCACCGACAATGATGTCAAAAAAGGCCAACTGACGACTACCTTGTGGGTTTGTGCGCTAGATTGGCTCATGAAATTCATTCAAGTTCCTACGAGGACGCCTACAAAAACATTGGATGAATTTCGACAGGGACTAATCGAAGAATTTCGGAAGCCTAAGTTTGAGGCTCAATACATTACTGAGTTGAAATTAATGTAACTCTTAATGGTTGAAAGTAATGTAACTCTTAATGGACCATTGAAAAGAGGATGGATATTTAATAGTTGAGTCACAAGGACTCAAGCTAGAAGGTCTTGAAAGACCCTAAGGGTTCTAGGGCCTATTTGATCATGAAGAGCAACAAGGGCTAAAAGATAATTTTGTATAAACCTTCATGATAAATTAGAACAGGAGCTTTTAATGATCTAATCTTTCTTATTTATGATGATGTACATTGAGTTGGCATGTGTGGACCAAGAGAAGGGTCTAAGATGAATTGATTAAGGAGTTATGGTCATGGAACCCCAATGAAGGATCAAAAGCCCACTAATGAAGGGCTAAAAGCCCAAGATAAAAATAAATAATAAATAATAAAATAAAATAAAAATAAAAAATCAAATCAAATCAAAGACCCTAATTAAAGTATTAAAAGTAATTTTTAATTGGGAAAATTAAAAATTACAAAATATAGTTTTTGAGGGATGGTTTCCCTATCTTATGGACTTATCTCTCAATGGAAAATTTTAAAATAGAGAGCACTCTTAATAGATCAACACACATGATATCTTCATCTCTGATCTGGAAGACAATTTCATAGGGTTACATGCTGGCATCTTCTCTCTCTTTCTATCTTTGTGTGAACTGGTTCATCTTATGAAGGGAGACATGGGGATTCTTTATTTTTTTGTGAATTTTGATCAGTTTATGAAGGCAATCACAAGTCTCAAGAAATTTCAGTTCAGGTAGTAGTAAGGAGTTGTCTCATTCGCTTTCGTTTCCCTAATAGGGTTTGTTTAACAGCCCATTAATGTTTGGAGGAATCCCTAACTATGGCTTGCATTCATTTGACATCACTAAGGGATTGACTAAAGTGAACCAATCCATGTTAGCGTATTCTTCTAGCCACCTGAACCTTGATTGGGGGTTTGTTTCGCTCTTTGACATCCCTGCAAGGGTTTTCCTTAATGACCTAAGGCTCAAAGAAATGTATTTGAGGTTAGATCTAACATTCACCTAGTTGTCGATGTTAAATTCTATGAAGCATGGGATCATCAGCCTACATGAATTCAAATGGAAGAGAATGTTGCAGAAGAGAGAGAATAAATTTACATAGGTTATTCAATTAATCATGACAAAATTGCACACACATGGGACAAAATTGGAATAATATGATTATATTCGTGCACCAATAATTAATATGGAATACATTGGTTGTACATATAGGAGAATTTGAATTCTAAAGATAGGATTCGAATCTACCAACCCATAGTGACTCTGGAGCTAACTCGGTGTGGGAAATCACCATTGAAGCTCACTAATGCAACTCTCGATACCTAACTCAGTCTACAATTAGTTAACCGGTGAGGGTTGGTGAGAAAAGGCACCCACATTCCCTTCAATCATGCAAATCGACGCTAGGATAACTAATTGTGATCTAACTGATATTAACTGGAGCATAACTGGACATAATTTCTTACCAACCAAGGTCCACTAAACGAGACTATTGGTGGCACTCAGAGTGGGTTCCTAAATTATAGGGATTGGTCCGTGGGGCTCCTAAAGTCATGCAATCAAGTGCAGTAAGTGGCATATGTCCCCTAGGTGTGTCCCCCATGCACTAGTGGTGTGCTGAAGAACTCCTAAGCTAGGAAAATAGACAATTAGACTATGTGGTCAAAGGGAAGAGTAATAATAATCGTAATAGTCGACACATTTAGAAGGTCACCCGAATTCGCTACATGGCACCGAAAGTTAGTTCAGGGCATCGATGGCAGATTTTAGGGAACCTGTGGTCTTAATTCTAACACTGTGGTCATGCCTCAGTGATAACAAAACCTTGCTAGGGTTTTGATAGTTAAGTTCACTTTATGTGCAATCAATGAGAGCATTAACAGTTAATACCAACCTAACGTGTGCTCAACAATACAGTCAAAAACTGCCTCTTTTGGTTAACAGCAACATCACCTAGTCAATGGCCACCTCTGTGGGTCGATGTTATCTCAAGATCAGTGAGGGAAGAGTCCAAGGTTTGGATTAGATAATGACAGGTTGATCAATGGAAGAAACTATCATGTTAAGGGTTTACATCACCTTCTAGCAGGATTCCATGGTTATCTTCATTGAATCTCAAGGTTTTCCCTAGAAGGAAGACACAACATGGCTTTCAGTACACTGTTGAAGAAATCAAGGTCCATATCATGATCCTAAGAAGAGTTTGCATCACATAGTGAAGTATTCAAGTGTTAGGCCTAACCCTAACAAGGTTGTTATTTTTCAGATATAGGCCACTGAAGGTTAATACAAGACACAACAAGGATGTCATTGCTTGTTGTGGATCAGATCGCGCACCTACCTAGGTTATCATGCTATCTCTGACTATCAGCAGACAAAGAAAAGATGAGATGAAGCTAATGTCGTGTTAAATAGGGCTTACATCAGCTAAAATATAAGTACTTGGTCTCTATGTTTCTGTGTATCCTCGTGTGTGAAATGGTTTCGATGTTTATGGTAATTTAATGTATACTTGTTCTTCTATCATGAATCTATCATAAGAAATGTTGTTGGGTTTTTTTCCCACTGAAGGGGAGAGGGTTTTCTCAAGTAAATTACGGTGTATATTGTGCATAAATTTTTTGGTGTGATGTGTTTATTTACTTCTCTAATTTGTTTACTATTATATCTAGTTAGTGTTATACTGCTCATACATATAGTTGATACTTTCATGTGTAATTATGCTAAAGAAAAATTTAAAATTACTTTCATAATTACTATTTTATGAAAGTAGCTATAAATTCAACAATGTTCCCACCAGATGGAAGCTCGTCCATTGAGATTATAGATAACAATTCTAGTCTTTTAATTTTTTGAATAATCATGAATCCAGAAATATTTCTTCATCCCAAGAAGTCATGCATCTGCCTCTTGGCTTATCTTAGTTTCTATGTCGGATGTGGGAGACCTTGCCTTTCTGAATTCTCCCTACATAATCCTTTTGGAAGTCCTTCTTCTAGACTTGTTGGATGTATTCCTTGACCTACTTTGAGAACTTTGAGAAACCCGTGACCTTCTAGAAGGATATATTGACAAAGATACTCTACACTTCCTACTCACAAAACTCATTCTTGGACTTGGAGTCCTCCTTCTAGTGTGACTTCTGGAGCGGCTCTCTGAATTTATTCCTTCCTAACCCACATTACTTGGATTGGACACAAAATGAGCTTGATATTACATATCCATTACGCTCTATAAAATGGAATCATTAATATGGTGTTTCCCTTCCTGAGCTTTAATCATCCTTTCAATGAAACTCCTCATTGTTTCAACCAAATTCTCAAGAGTACTCTGCTCTCTCCTCCCATCAGATCTCATTTCTGCATTTTCTTCTTGCACATTTTCTCCAATAACATCTTCATCATACTCCATAAGGATCCTAGGCGTCATTCATGGTGACCATTTTTCCCGTGGGTTTCTGTCCTCTGTCATGGTTGTTCAAAATATTCAACTACAAGATATGTGAATCATAAAAACATTTATTAGACATCTCAAAAATATTTGAAATGTCACACAAGGTATCAATCAAAAAAATGTATAGGAATGTTTTTATGCACATTGAGAAAAACACTATTGTCTATATTTGTCACTCTGAATCATTCTTGCTTTATTTCGACAATACAGATTTCCTAACCCATACAGTTCTAGCATTACAACCAAAAAAATTGATTCTTTGTTCTGCAATTGCATATCCTGGCTCAAAATAACCCCACTGTTACAACTAAAGCTTTGATACCACTCTGTAGCATCCCAGGTCACCTCAATGGCATTTGGAGGTAGCGGGGAACTCTTTATATGATCCATTTTTTTTCTTTTTCTTTCACTGTTACCAATATATCATTCCTTCATTGACCAAACTAAGCATTGGAAGAACATTGCATGAGATCGGGATTCCAATTTTTTCCCAATCCTTCATTCTCAACTCCATACCGGTTAAATTCCGTATGCAGAGCTAATCTGCACTTTAATTTGGTTAATTAGATTCTTCTTCATACCTCTAATCAGTGTCAATAGTTATAAATTATTCTAATCAACCACTCCACTGGTTCCAACAATTTTCTTCTGATCCTGACTCCTTCTATGTCAATCCCGACATCTCTATGTCAATCCCGACTCTTTCATACCTAGGAGTCAAAAGTTGAAAATTAGAAGCACAACATTGTTCACTCACAAAACCATGTTGACGTTCTAATCTTGACACTTTTGATCCCGATATTTCAAAGTTCGAAGTATAAAGTCAGAACTAACAAACAAGTGTAACAATCAAACGCTCCCAAATTTCGATTCCTAGCATTGACACATTGGAAGTTGAAAGACAGAACTAGAAAACGAGCGTAACAATTTACACACCTAACTTTCTATTCTCGACATACGCATGTTGGAAATGGGAAGTTGAAAGTTATAACCAACAACTTCTTAAACTCTTAGCCCCAATGTTCCATTCTCAACACTTTCAATCTCGATATTTCCGTATAGTCAGGACTCGAAAGTCAACATCACATAACAACCTTCCACATAATCACCCTAACTTCCTAACTTTGACATCAGCATTTCAACTTCCCAATGTCAGGAGTCATAATTTGGCACACCACTACAACTTCTAACAAAATCACTCTCAGCCTTCCGACTTCGACTTTTTCACTCCGTCCTCCCAACATCAGGAATCAGAAGTTCGCATTGCACCCCATCATTTTCACATATTTTACATAGACTCCAATGTCGGCACCGCAGTGTTAGCACTGAATCAACAAATCTAATTTAGTTCAACACGAAGATCGACAGTCAATATTTCTGGAATCTCAGAGGCCAACACTTAGTCAATTTCCCATTCTACGCCACGTCCTCTACATTGAGGTCAACAACCCAAATTATCTCTTTTCCTAGTAATCGATGGGCACGATTTCTCCCATTTGCATAGGCCAATACTTAGTCAAATTTCATATTTGGCCTTGTGCATCAACCCATTTTTTCAGCCATTGAAACTCCACGATAACCTCATTACTCAGACAAATTGCAGCTAGGGGAATTCGTCCATGCTACCTATGAAACCAATTCAACGCCTGATTATGGAGTGCATGCAATATTTCACCATACTTTTTATGAATCTATAGTGATAATAAAAATGTATTCAAGTGCAACTATAATACACAACATGCATACTATAAATTAACCAGTGCAATTCATGCAAAATACAATAATTTCATCACAAATTTAATAGGAAAAAAACCATGCACAAAGGTAACTTATTCACAACTATGAATAACCATTTTATTGAACATGCAAGCCATGTAATTTTGTTCAATTACCATACATAATTAATCATTCACTGTATAAACAAAATCACATTCACAGACAATAATTTGAACATTCATAACTCAACAGAAATACTTATCTTTTTAGCTAAATTGTTCAAGCCTATTGGATACATGAGTGCAACTTTCCACCCAACCATAGGGCTCTGTCCAGCCTATATTATTTTAGCTAAGAGACCACCCCTGAGTTAGGATATAATATCCATTAGAGATTAAGTAAATAGGATCACTCACAACCACTCATGATAAGTCAGTTTCCTACTGGATTTATCAAACACATAGGGAGCCAAAGGGGAGGTGAATGCTAAGCCAGTGAACTCAACCACAAAATTATAGGAATATCAAATAGTTCAGCCGGCCTTGGTACCTACAATACCTACCTCACCCAACAAAAATAAGGGTCCCTTATCCATTGCATGGTCCCTCAAGCCCCCTTACCTTCAGTGATCTTCAAGGTGGGCATAGAAAGGTCGAGACTGCTAACTCTATAGATTCAAGACTTCACTAGGTTTACCAAGCTATTCACTCCTAGACTCTCCCTGCTTCCAATTTCTCCTTATTTTAATTCCAAATTACATTGGGATCCACTGCATAACTCAATTCATGAGTTTTTTCATCAATTCTAGGTTCGACTAGTCTCGCTTCTAGACGTATGGTGCATGCTAGGGTTTGATAATTGTGTGGGGCATATGATGTTTTTCCTCTATCAAGTTCAAATGGGTGAAGTGAGTATGCCTGAATAAGTGAGTATATGTTTCCTTCTTTTCCAAGGTAATGGGTCGAACTTCTATGCACAGGGTTTTTACTCTCAAATCAATCAGCGATGTCCACCTATCGTCCTTCCTCTACACTCATTCCATTGCTACTGAAACTCATGAGTCCTTTCTAACCGTCAGTCCTTTTCTTGTGACTAAATGCCATAAAAATGGAAATTAATGAAGGGTTCTTGCCATTTATGGAATATGATTTCTCACAAGGACACTTGGCAGTAAGGGTCACATCCTAACCCCCTCACGTCTCCCTAATGGATAGCATAGCCCCTCATTCATGTTTCCTCCATAGCTAGCCTTGAATATTTATTTTCATTATTTAAATATTTACATGTGTTTACATATCCCATGGTTTGCTAGTACTTGGATTACAAAATAAAATACAATCCTTGTCTTTACAACCAACTATTGACTAGTGAGAACTTGGCCTTGAGCTCCACTCTAGGAATTATACATTACATATACAAACATTTACATAATAACAAGCCGATACATTCCAGGGGTCAAAATGGGGCATTACAATAGAGGAATATGGAAAAGACTTATGATGGTTATCATTCAAAGGAGGATGGACTTCTTACTTATAAAAGTAGAATGTATATTCTTTATGTTGTGGATTTGAGGAGAATTATTAAGGATGAAATACATAAAATGTCATATTTTGATCAACTAGTATACCAAAAAACAATTGATGCATCAAGGAAGCAATATTTTTGGTCAAGAATGAAATAAAATCATTCATGAGTATATTTATTAATGTATGAAATTCCAGCAAGTGAAGGTTGAACATCAACACCCATCAAATTTATTACATCCTTTGCCAATTTGGAATGGAAATGTGAACTGGTAACTATATATTTTATTACCATACTTCCAGTTACTTCAAGAAAGCATGATTCCATCATGTTTGTAATGGATAAATTGTCTAAGGAAACATAGTTTATTACAGTTAATTCTACAAGAATATTCATGAAAGAAATACTCAAATTGCTGGGGTTACACAAAGCAATTTTATCCAACCAAGATACAAGATTTACTTGTAACTTTGGGAAAAGTCTTTCTGCATATTTGGATACACAATTGAAATTTAGTACTACCTACCATCCACAAGTAGATGGAAAAATAGAAAAAGTAAATTAGGTGATTGAATGCATGCTTCGAATGTATGTGATGGACAAACCATCCAAGTGGGAAGATTATCTACACTTGGTAGAGTTTGCATATAAAAATGGGAAAACAAACTTCATTGGTAAAGATTCTATTTTAAGTTTTGTATGGAAAAAGGTGTAGGACACTCATGAGTTGGGATAATCTAGTGAACAAAATTTTGCTTGGGATAGAAATGCTTAAGGAAATGGAAAATGAGGTTGAAAAGTTTAGGAAAAAATTAAAGGCGTCCCAATATAGATAGAAAATCTACGTAGATAAGAATCCATTCCATAGGAAACTCAATGTTGGATATCATGTTTACCTCCAAGAGAGGCTAAGGAAGAGTTTCTTGAGGCTTGGAAGTTGTGTCAAGCTATCACCAGTACAATGTTCACCATTTGAAGTGCTTAAGAGAATAGAGCCAGTTTCATATAGAATTGCATTTCTTGCTAACACTATAGCACATAATGTTTTTCATGTTTCTTTAATAAAGAAATATTTACATAATTCCCGCCATGTGATTGATTGGAATGTGATATAGGTGGAACCTAAGGGAGAGTTCCAAACATGTTGTTGGGATTATTATGAATCCTCCCTTTGACCGCGTAGTCTATTTGTCCATTTTCCTAGCTTGGGAGGTATTCATCACTCCATTAGTGCATGGGGGACACGTCTAGGGGATATATGCCACTTATTGCACCTGATTACATGAGTTTAGGTGCCCCAGGTACCAATATCTATAATTTAGGAACCCACTCTAAGTGCCACCAGTAGTGTCCAACAGTTGACCCTGGACGGTATTCAGTTATGTTCAGTTATGCTATGATTCTCGTCAGTTAAAACACTCTTAGTCATCCTAACGTCAGTTTGAATTATTTAAGGGAGGTAGGGTGAATTTTCTCACCTACCCACATAATTTAACTAGTTTTGAGTTGTTTTAGTGATTCAGAGTTGCATTACTGAGCTCTAGTGGTTATTTTCCCACACTAAGTTAGCTCCAGATTCATTCCGAGTTGGTAGATTTGAATCCTATCTTAGGTATTTGAATTCTCCTATATGTATAACCATTGTATTACATATTATTTACTAAATGTGTGGATTAATATTGATTAATGGATTATGATTATTATTCCAACTATTGGTCTTATGAGCGTTTATTCTCCATGAATTATTGAGTAGAGTTTACTAAATTGATTCTCTCTCTTCTACAATCTTATTCTCCATTTGAATTTGGTAGGCTTGATGATCATATGCTTCATTCAATTTTACATGGTATCAGAGGTGGTATCAAGGACAGCAGCAAACCTCGAAAGCTTCCATTGATGCACTAGAAGCAATTGGGTTCCACATAAATCCTGGAATTATTGCCTTGCTCCCTATAGATTCTGTCTAGAGAAGTCTATCCAGGTGTGATGCACCCAGAGAAAGTGCACATGTCGAAGCAGAGAGTGTTTGGTCTAATTTGATTCAAATCAAATTGTTTTTGCAATGTTTTTTGCAGGTGCAACTTCAATATGGATTTGATATTAGTTCCTCCTCTATCACCATTCAATTATGCTTAGTGGAAATTGAAAATGGTTGCATATATTGAGAGTCATGATCTCCTTGATGTGTCTTTTGGAGATGGTAAAGAATCTTATGAAGAGGAAAATGATTGGCTAAA
Source organism: Pseudotsuga menziesii (assembly GCA_001517045.1). Lineage (NCBI taxonomy): Eukaryota > Viridiplantae > Streptophyta > Pinopsida > Pinales > Pinaceae > Pseudotsuga > Pseudotsuga menziesii. The sequence goes on along the minus strand of LPNX011155020.1, from coordinate 206,284 downwards.
TGACTGTGATAGAGCATATGGAAGTATGCATATGGTAATGACTCATAACATGCATTATCTCATGGAATCTGTTGAGTATCCATTTGAGCTCTGGAGAAATATAGATAGAGCCTTTGGTGTGCAGAAAGAAGTAGATAATACCTGGAGTGAATCAAAATCCTCCTCAATTGTTCTTCCTTTAAATGTCTCGACCTCAATTTTCTCTGATGAATTTGTTCAAGATGAAGAAATAGCATAATCTTTAACTCATTCAATTTGAATTGTTGAAAGTCTCCTTGTAGTGACTCCTTCTCCTGTTGCTCCATAAGTTTATGAGATCTCTTATATCTCATATTCTCATACAGCTGATCCAGAAGAAGACATTTGAACCTCCATTATTGAATAAAAACTCTCCTTCCATCCTACTTGGTCATTCTCCAATGATTCTTCTATTCTAAATTATGTGCAAAGGTTGCCAATGAAAGCTCAAGAAGTTGAAGAGACATTTGATTCCTCTCTCTCCAATCACAGTGTTGGTGTGAAAAAAATGATATTTTGGATGTTTTGGAAGAAATAACAGATTTTAGGAGTGATTCATTCACCTTCATTCATCTAGTTCTTCCACCAAATTCCTACCTGATTGTTTGCACCAATTCTCATAGTTTTATTGAAGAAGGAGAAAATAGTGTATCTGCCATCTCAGTGGCGCACTTGGAACCTTTGTTCCTTATTCTTGGATCTGATACCACCTTGTTTGGTTCGAATTTAAAATTTCAAGACCTTTCAGTCATGCTTGTGATTGTTCTCATCATTATTGGTGTGAAAAATCAAGCACCTCATGTCTCTTACAAACTTGTTGTTGGGGATTCAATGTCAGTTTCTTCTCATGAGTTTGCTTATATGAAATATTTTGATTTCATGGATATTTTGAAATCTAGATCAAATTATAGAGTTCACACATTCGCTCTCATTGGTCTCATGTCTTCTCCCATGATGGTCACATGCTCATCTCCTCACAGTAAAGATGGAGACCTCTTGCATTCACTTGGACACTTGCTCCTCACAGCTGGAGATGAATTTACCTCACATGGTTCAATGTTAAAAGCTGCAACATCTCAGTTTATTAGGTTTACCTCACATGTTTCGAATTATGAATTACTTTTTCTCTTTTATCAGACTATCTCAGTTGCTCTGCATGGTCCCATAATCTATTATGTAGTTGTATATGTTCCTGATTCAATTGAGCATATTCATGTTCTTCCAAAGAAGAAAATTCTTCCAGACATAACCACTTAGTTTGGAGAGGTTCACATGCACAGTCCTAGGATACTAGTGCGCACAAGGACCATCACACTGCATTACTTCTCCACAGAGATGTAGATTACAGAAATATTTTCACAAGTTTTTACTCAAGAATAAAAAATTTCTCTTAGTATGAAAGCTTGATCATGATTTTCCTTCTTATTTTTAAGGGGGGTTTTCCCATGAGGTTTTCCATGTTTTCCTCATTTTGTTAAGCAGTTCCTTTTGCATTTAGATTGTATGGGTGACCTTTGGTATTAGTTTCCAGGTCCCAGGTTGTCCAAAGTCAGGATTAATGGGAGGTGTTGGGATTATTATTAATCCTCTCTTTGACCACATAGTCTATTTGTCCATTTATCTAACTTAGGATGTATTCATCCCTCCACCAATGCATGGGGGACACACCTTGGGGACATATTCCACTTACTGCACCTTATTGCATGAGTTTAGGTGCCCCAGGGAACAATCCCTATAATTTAGGAACCCACTATGAGTTCCACCAGCAGTGTCCAACAGTTGACCCTACTCAGTGTTCAGATATGTTCAATTATGCTACGATTCTCATCAGTTAGATCACTCTCAGTCATCCTAGTGCCAGTTTGTATGATTTAATGGAGGTAGGGAGAATTTGCTCACCTACTGACATCAGTTAACTAGTTGTGAATGGTTTTAATGGTCTGTAGTTGCATTAGTGAGCTATATTGGTGATTTTCCCACACTGAGTTAGCTATGGAGTCAGTTTGAGTTGGTAGATTCAAATCCTATATTAGGTATTCGAATTATCATATATGTATAACCATTGTATTACATATTATTTATTGAATGTGTGGATTAATATTAATTAATGGATTGTGATTATTGTTCCAATTATTGGTCTCATGAGTGTTTATTCTCCATGAATTACTTAGCAGAGTTTACTAAATTGATTCTCTCTCTTCTACAATCTTATTCTCCATTTGAATTTTGCAGGATTGATGATCCTATACTTCATTTAATTTTACACATGTCCACCATTCATCCTTAACAAAAAGGTAACATTGCTTTGGAACTGAGCCATCGGACATGTAAAGGTGCAATATAAGTACTTTGGTACTGATGAGGCTACATTAGAGATGGAGGATGCCATGAGATATGCATATCCATTTTGTTTTGATTTTGAGAAAACATTGAAAACGATGTTATTACAAGGGTAGATGGAGTTGCAGTACCCCATATTTTACTTTTAATGTATTAAATCAAATCATTTAAATGATGTAAATGTGATAGTATGGATTCCTAGTGTGGAGCTCAAGGGCAAGGCATGACTAGTGAATGAATAGGCATGTATAATGTATATATTTGTATATGGACCATGTGGTTATCTTGTCATGCTAACTCGAAATCTATGTAAATAATATGTTGAAAAAATAATAAAACACTTCAAGATGGTCATGTAAAGAGCACTATAAGGGTTATGATTACACTCAAGGGGAGGGAAAAATGGGGCAAATGGGAGATTAAATCCTCTATTTCCAAGTGTCAATGTTAGAACTCATCCTTTTACTTCATTTTGACTATTAAATCCAAACATTGAGTGCATGTGTGAGGTTGGTGGGAAAATCCTCTTCATGTAGTTATGGAAGCATGGGATGAGTATACTCCTATGACAGTTGTAAGATTCATTTCTTCTATGGTCATAAATTATATCAGATTTCTTTTCACCATCCTCTCATCTCCTTTGGACTCTACCACTCATTCCTTTGCATATTTTACATTGATTAGAGTTTTTCTCTTGTTGTTCATTCCATTGTCATTACTAGACAAGACTATGAAACAACCTAAAATTTGAATTATGAAGGGAAATTGCAAACATTAGAGGAAAGAAGATGGTTGTAGGTGAGCATACATATTGGGAAAGATAGGAAATTCCGTTAATATAATTCCATCTTCCTCCATGCGTGTTCCTTCTCCCTATTCAACATTAAGGGGGAGTGTTGGAATGTGTAATGTTAATATTTCAAGTGTAATGATGTCCAGTGCGATGGAGTAGGATGTTATGATGTATTAATTAGCAAAGGAAGTCATAATTATCTTTATATTATGTGAAAGGAGCTATCCCACGTGAAGCATGGAGGAATATTCTCCTATTACCGTTAATTGTATAAGGAGGTGGAAAATTATTTATCCCAGATGTAGTATGGGATGTAATTATTCCATACTGCTAAAGCTATATAATAGAGGTGAAGGAGACCATTTGATGATGTTGAGAGATAATGTAAACATTATTGTGCTACATGATAAAGAATATGTGGTGTAGCTTAAGTGTAAGATTGGATATTTATGAAAAATAAAGAAGATCATACCTTCCCATGGATGTTTCCCCATTTGGGGTTTTACCACGTATATCTTGTATACTATTTATTTTTCTCTTGACTCTTAATTACTATTTGATTATTTGGTGCTTGTATGGATAGGAGGATAGACTAGTAGATTCCTGCTATATCAGAAGTTATTGTTGTATGGTTATGCATATTTCTCAATAATATGACATGGTATCAAATCGATTATTATGCTCTACTTTCTTCTGTATTTGTTTGGTTATAATAATAAAAAAATCAAGCACCGTGTTCTTCAATTTTTTTGAGGGAGACCTCCATATCTAGTAGATTTTCCATCATATATGGATAACCCTTTTGGTTTTTCTTTATATCTAGGATTTTTTCTACTTGTTTGGGATTTTTTCCCAAAACCCTAACCCTCACCTTTTATTTTTCAAGATTTTTAAGAAACTTTTCAAGTTTTCTTTGGTGTTTTTTGTAGATCTGAGTTGAAATCCAATGTATACTAACTTGATATCAAGGATCTATATTTATTCAAGTATATCTATATGTGTTTTCATATTTGGTTTTGTTTTGTCATAAGTTCCCATCCAGATAATGATTGCTTTCGCAAAAATTCAGTTTTTGGTAGTTTTGGGCACTTGCACACCTTTCCTTCATAATAGGAGGACACAAATGCACGCTAGACACTAGGAAATCATGTGGGTAATGTTATCCATGCACACTATCCATTGATAAAGCACATGGGACCTTATTTTTTGTGAAAACTTCACTGAAACTTTAACCTTTTTTCATTGTTTTTATTGTGGGTTTGTAAATCCATCGATAATATGTTACAAGGTTTTGTCATTGGTGAGAACCTTTAGTTTTATTTAGTATTCTCTTATGGTCATTAGATTATTTTATTTGTTTGCATTAGGGTTTAGTTTCTTGTTTATCACCATGAGTTCATAAGTATCTTCTATTATTGAGTTAGTTGGTACTAACTATCTTGCTTAGAAGAGAAAGATGATTAATGTTCTCGGGAAAAAGAATCTTGGGCATGTAGTTAAACATGAACAAAAAAAGAAACCGATGCTAAATATTTAGCTATATGGGGATATCATTGTGATCAAGTAAGAGGACTCGTTGATCAGACTGTTTTAGATAGTTTACAGTTACATAGTGAGGTCGAATATAGCCCGATTGAGGTGTGAAAAACTTTAGCTTATCTATTTGATAAATATGATGATGTTTCTACTTGTTATCTTGAAAATAAGATTCATGAGGTTATATGCTAAATGATTTGATAGCATAGGTCCATTTGTTGCTGAAATAAAAACCTATAATGAAAAACTAAATTGATGTGGTAATGATTACAAGAAAAGTGATAATGCCCTTGTTATTGTTGTAAAGCAAAAGTTACCTTATTCCTTTGATTTGGTCATCTAAACTAACAGTTTGTCCATTAAAAGGTTCTATGTCAACTTCCTTTGAATATTTTTGTAAAGGTTTTATATGTCATGAGAAAGATAGCTTAATTTCTCCTGGACAATTAAATAATGGTAAAGCTCTAATGGCACATAATAAAAAGAATAATAATAAAGGTTTTAATAGAAACCCTTTTAATAGAAACCCTAAACCACATACTAAAGGACAAACCCATCACTCTTTTAACGATGCCTTTGATGATGCTCCTAAAAACAAAATGTGTTTAATCCTTGTAAGTATTGTGGCAAAACCAACCACCCTAAGAAGATTTACTTTAAATGGAGATGTGAACTTACTAAAACCAAGAATAAATACTCCAAGGAACAACATGTAACTCTTTGTACCTATTTTTTTCACATAGGTGAATCCTCTTCTTTTGTGGAATGGATAATGGATTCAGGTGCTTCTAATCATATGGCTGGCACTACTTCTTTATTTTCATCTTATGACACTAAAAGGCACACACCATAGAAAGTTTCAATTAGTGATGGTAAACAACTTCCCCCTATAGGATATGGTGATGTTCAACTTCCTAATCTTACATTGGAATATGTTTTTCATGTTCAAGGCATGCCCATCAATTTTATTTCTGTTTACCATGCTTGTAAAAAAGGTTATAAGTTTGAAGCATGACCAAATAAATATGTTCTAAAAGATATCAAACATAAGTTCAAAGTTGCTTCTTCCTGTCATGTTGATCATGATGTTGGTTTATATAAGTTTACTAATTTTAATTCAATTAAAAAACAACCATTCTATTCCTATGTTATTCATACTAATGAAAAAAGGAAATTATGGCATGGGAGATTAGCTCACGTGTCTTATAGTAAAATGCAATTGTTATCTTAAACGGTACTTGACTTACCTTTAATTTCTTCCACTAAAGGTGTTTGTGAAGGTTGTGTGCTCAGTAACCATCATAAGGAATTTTTTATAAAGGTAAATCTTGGCGTGCTAAAGAACAATTGCAATTAATTCATAGTGATATATGTAGTCCTCTCCAAAATCTTTTTTTTTTGTCTCATGTTGTCTATTTTCTTACTTTATTAATGATTATAGTATAAAATCTTGGATTTATTTTTTGAAACATAAAAGTGAAACTTTTGGTATATTTCAAGAATTTAAAATTTTGGTTGAAAAACAATATAGTAAAAGTATTAAGACATTTTAACTTTCAACTTGCTTCATCAACCTTTTTTTTGCATATTTGGCTTATATGGTGTTTTTGGTCCATTCTTTGGGATTTTTTGATAGAAGTGGTCTTAAGAACTATCAGAAATCTTGCAAACCTGTTCTACGACAGCTTCATTTTATCTTTAAGATATTTTTGTAACGTCGGGTTCTTCTTCTTTTTTGAAATACATGCCACACATGTATCTACATAATGTAATTTTGTAATCCTTTGGATATCATAAAAATACATTTTTTTCAAGGAAAAAAATGATAATAAAGGGAATTCACTAAAAACTAATTTAATGCATATTTATCTGAGCATGGAATTCAATATCAAAATATTGTTCCTTATACACCTCAAAAAAACAGGGTAGTAGAAAGGAAAAATAGAACTTTGGTTGAGATGTCTAGATGTATGCTTTATTCTAAAGGATTACATAAAAAAAATGGTCTAGAGTTATTTGTTGTGCTAATCATATTTTAAATAGAGTCCCTACTAAAGTATTTTTTCAATTTACTCCCTAAGAAAAATGGAGTGGAAGGAAACCTGATATTAGCGACTTTAAGCTATTAGGCAATGAATGTTGGGCCCTTAACCCGGATGAAAAATTGAAAAATTTAGAGCCCAAGTCTCGCAAATGTATTTTCATTGGTTAGAGTGAGGATTCCAAAGCTTGCAAGTTATTTGATCCATCTACCCAAGGTGTCATCATCTGGTTAGATGTTTAATTCAATTAATCCACTACTCTACCTGAGTCTATTGAACCTCATGTTACCTTGAATTTGTCTTCATATTCTAGTTGTTCCTCTATCTATTACCCCTTCATCCATTTCAATGCATAATCAAGCTCCTAGTTCAACTTCTTCTTCAAATGGTCTACCTAAATGTTCTAAAGATACTTGAGTGGTTTCCACCACTATTCCTCTTCTTGCTTAGGCCTAGAAAACTCTTGAATATGTTGCTTCTAAGATTGGTATTCCTTTCGATACTCAACGGAATCGATCTAAATTTTCTCTCATGAATAAATTTTTGGCCAAACATGACCCCTCCACATATTCTCAAGCTAAAGATAAACCTGAATGGGAAAAATCAATGACTACACAGTATGACTAATTAATGAAGAACGAGACTTGGACTCTTGTTCCCATTCCTCATGGAAAGAATTTAGTTGTTTGTAGATGGATATACAAAACAAAGTTTGCTGCACAAGGCCATATTGAAGAGTATGAAGCCCAATGAGTACCAAAATGTTTTTCTCAACAAGAAAGTAAATATTATAATAAAACTTTTTCTCCAATTGCTAAAATGAACACAAGAAGAACCATACTTTCTCGTGTTGCATCTTATCAAATGAAATACACCAAATGGATGTCAAGAGTGATGTTTTGAATGACGATCTTTGTCGAGACATTTGTATGCAACAACCACTTGGTTTTATCACTACTGAAACTTCAATATTGGTATGCAAACTAAACAAATCTTTATATGGTCTTAATCAGGAACCTAGAGCTTGGTATTAGAAAATTGATGCTTATTTCTTGAAGAATGTATTTAGACGATAAACTAATACAAATACGTATGTTAAGGAATTTTATGATGATGTCCTCATTGTGGTACTTTATGTGGATGATCTAATCCTTACTGTGAACTAGCATACATTTATACAGGAATTGAATAATAATCTTAAGCAACAATTTGAAATGAAAAAATTAGGCATATTGCATTATCTTTTGGGTCTTCAAAATTTGGCATATCGTTGATGGTATATTCCTTTATAATCCTAAGTATGCTAAAGATTTACTTGCTTGGTTTCATATGATTGATTGTAATCCTTCACCAACACCATTTCAATCCGATGTAAAGTTAACTGTCTATTGTGATAATCCTCTTATTGATGTTATTTTCTATTGTTATCATGTGGGAAGTTTGATATATTTGACACCTAGCTGGCATGATATCTCTTTTGTATTTACCATGGTCTTGAGGTTTATGCAAAATCCTCACTAAATCCATTGAAAAGTATAAAAGAGAATTATCAGTTATTTACATGGGACATTGCATTATGGCGTTTTCTATTCTAGCAAGGCTATAATTTCACTTCTTAGTTATACACATTCTGATTGGGCAGGGGATAATTTAGATAGAAGGTTTGCTACAAGGTACATCTTTTAGTTTGTTTCATGTCCAATTTCATGGTCCAATAAGAAGTTTAGAACATTTTCTCTTTATTCTAGTGAATTAGAGTACAGGTAAGCTAAGGAAGAAGGTAAAGAAGGAGTGTGGATTTGGCACATCTTACAGATCTTGGACAATGAGAGTGCAATTCAACTTGCATGCAATCTAGTGTATCACTCCAAGGCTAAACAAATTGATCTTGAAACTCATTACATTTGATATCTTGTTACAGATGTTTCTATTTGTTTAGAATAATGCCTCATGAAATAACAAGCAATAGATATATTCACCAAATCCATGACAAAATCAAAGTTTGTTGGGAATGCTAGAAGTTTTCATCAAAGGGGAATTTTAATATAATGCCATCCTCCTGCATGTGTATTTCTTCTCCCTAGTCATCATTAAGGGGGAGTGTTGGAATGTGTAATGTTAATATTGCAAGTGTAACGATGTCTAGTGTGATGCCGTAAGAAGTTATGATGCCTTATCTAGCACATGAAGGAATAAGTCTCTCTATTTTATGTAAAATGATTTATCCCACATGCATAATGGATTAATTTGTTCTCCTATTACCATTCATTACATATGGAGGTAGGAAATCATTTATCCCGCATGTAGTATGGGATTTAATTCTTCCATACCTCTAGTTATATAATAGAGGTGAAGGAGACACTTTGATGATGTTGAGAGATATTGTGAACATTATTGGGCTACATGATAAAGCATATGTGGTGGAGGTCAAGTGTAATATTGGATATTTTTGAAGAATAAATAATACCATGCCTTCATGTGGATGTTTCCCCATTTGGGGTTTCACCATGTATATCTATTGTACTAAATTTTTTTGCTTTTCTCTTGATTACTATTTGTTTTTTTATGCTTGTAAGGATAGGAGGATGGACTAGTAGATTCTTGATATTGATTTACATATTAGAAAATTATAGTTGTGTGTTTATGCATATTTCTCAATAATCTAACAACTTTTACACATTATGTTTTTCTACTTCTTAATGCTTGAGAGGCCATGGTTACAAGAGACTCTCCAACAACATACAACATGTTGGACTCTTTTTGCACGCACTGGTAAGCACTGTAAGAGTTATATTTCATAAGGAAACTATGGATTAATGAAGGGAAACACCTTCATTATGATGTGTGGGGAAGTAGAAGAGAGTGCCATGGCTAGGATGGCTGAGTGATATCCCTGTAAATTCTCAAAGGTGAGTAGTTTGGATAATCATGAGAGAAAATGGATTGTGTGCTAAGAGAGAGAAGCCTGTAGGTGTTTCCTTTTCTTTTGTGGCCTCATAACTCAGCTTGGGGGTGGTATCTATAGTTGATACCTATGGTTGTGTGGAAAATATCTCTTACACAGATAGTTGATTGAATATTATTCGTTAAAATATAAGTATTCTCATGTATATGAATGTGGGATGACTTTATTTCCTTCATGTGATGAATATGCTTGTTTATGTATGATGTATATGTGGATAGATTTGTATTACTGTTTTGTTTTACATTTATGCATGCTCACATACACGTCTTAATTTATGAATTCGCATTATGGATCGTGGCGCGAAATTCAAAAACTTGAAATTCCTAAATACCCCATCCTATGGTTGAAATGATGGATGAGGATGTGAAAACAAGTGATTACACTAATGCACAACTTGATTAACAACCTAACTCTTGAGCATGCACTTATACTGATTGGGGGGTGAATCAATATAAGATCATTTTTAACTTTTTCAAACATTCATCAACCATAAGAAAACAATCACATATGCAAAACATGGAACACGGTATTTATGTGGAAACCCTTTTGGGATAAAACCACAAAAAAATCTCTTTAAAATTCTTTATATGCATCAATCTATTGTTACAAATATTTCTATGAACCAACCTACTAGAGACACTAATCACTAGTAGTACAAACATTGGTAGGCACCAACCTACTATTGCAAATATTTATAGGAACCAACCTACTGGAGACACCAATATACACTATTACAAACCTTTGTAGGCACCAACCTACTCTCACAAAACTTTGCAGACACCAATATACTAGAGGCACAAATCCCCACCAATTGGTAGGCACCAACCTCCTTTTATATATCTGTGTACACACCAATCTACTAGAGACACCAATCCCCACCACTAAGAACCAACTTAGCAAGAGACACCAATCTCTTTGTTTGAGTGGAACCAACCTTCAAGTTCCAATTTGCTCTTTAGTACGTATAAATTCTTCAAAATATGATAACATTCATATTTCCTTCACTGAGTATGTTTCTACTTCTTCCTTTCTCGAGTCTAACCAAAATTTTAATTTCGAAATGGTAACTTTCCCAAAGCTTATATTTTTTTCCTCTTCCCAAGAATGAACTTGTATAACACACCAAGTACCCAATTTTTCAAATATGATTTTGAAATATTTACCTGGGGTACTTATGTATGTATTCTCAAATCCCTAAAATTTTCATAGTCTAACAAGTTAGAGAAGAGTTTATAGAGAAAATGTCAATCTTACCTATTTGAAATTGATTTTAGGACCATTTAGAAGCCCTAACTTCCATAATGCATATCTAATAATGTATTTCTCAAACTCTAAAACATTTACCTAAGAGTTGTATGTATGTCTTCCAAGATCCTTGAAATTTTCATTGTATGAATATTCTGTCAGAAGAACTTATAGAGAAAATGCCAAGTGTACATGTTTGAAACTGATTTTAGGACCATTCAAAAGACCTAACTTCCACAGCGCATATATCGAAAAGTATAGTGAACCAAATTATGAAATATGTACTTGAGGTACTTATGTATGTCTTCTAATATCCCTGTAAGTTTCACAGTCTGAAAATTCCCAAAGAATAAGTTACAAGGAAAATGCAAAGTTGACTTGTTTGAAACTAATTTAAAGGCCATTCATAATCCCTGAATTCCATAGAGCATATCTCGAAAAGTATAAAGAACCAAAGTCTGAAACTTTTACTTGAAGTGCTTCTGTATGTATTATAATATACTTGCAGTTTTCATAGTTTGAAAATTCCTAGAGAAAAAATTATAGTGAATATTCCAAACTAGCCTATTTTAGTACCATTCAAAAACCCTAACTTCCATAGGGTGTGTTTCTGAAATTATAGTGAACAATATTCTAAAATTTTTACCACGTGTACTTTGATATATCGCATCCATCTCCTAAAATTTTCATGGTCTAAAACATCCCAAAAAAAAAGTATATTGAAAATGCCAAGATGCCCTGAAACTGGTTTTTAAATCTCATCTAATTCTCCAAACTACTACTATATTTTTGTGTACACACACTTTCTCTCAATACCTTATTTTTTTATACTTTTTCATAACCCTTCATGAAGGGACATGTTTTTTCAAAAAAAACGCAGCACCCATTAATTAAATTGATTAATTATTTTCTTATTTTACTTTTCCAAATACCATGGGCTTCCAAGCCTTTCCCAATATCATGGGAATTCTCTTTTTTATTTCACTTTTCCAAGTACCATGGGAAAATGCCATGTGCTTCCAACCCTTTGCAAATATCATGGTCTTCCAAATCCATTGGTTTGAACCACCATTTCACACTTTACTTTTTCACATACACCCCTTTTTTAATATACATGTAAACCTATATTTAAATCAATATGGAGATTCTCCCCCTTGCCTGCAAATGCCTTAGCATAACATTAATAACCAAATGTTCAATGTAATTCCTTAAGATAATATCAATGACAACATTAATCCTTTGACATCAGTGACAATAATTCCAACATTACCTAGGTGGAAGAAGTTCATGCAAGATGATGCTAACAACATAAATAAGAAGGCATCGATAAGTTACCTAAGATATTAGAGTATATAGTTAATTATCATATTTAATACTTAGATTTAATTAAATTAGAAAGTAAATTCACAACATTATGACATTAGTTTAAATTACATATAATAGTTAATAATTACTCACACAAAGATGTATTTGCAAAATACTATAACTGCCATTCATATGGTTCATTATATCATTTGTTCTCATGCAATATTTACTATTGTTATGTGTTACATTATTTAACATGGTATTAGAGGCACAAGAAGTGTTTCCATTTGGAAATGGTGAATCTTGGAGAGGAAATATCAAATAGATTATATAGTCACATATCAACACTTAGAACAAGGCCAAAGGCATTTAGCACATGTTGAAGCATATTCAAATGGCATTGACAAGCATTGTAACATGAATAAGTAAATCCAAAAAGTGGACAAAATTGGAGCACAATCTGACAAAAAGGATCAAAATAATGCATAGAACATTGTGGTAACACACCCAAAATAGGGTTGATGGAGAAATGAAACAATGCATAAACCAATGGTGTAATCTTATAATAAGCACATTTAGATGCATGTAGGAGCATGCACACATTCTTTGGGAATAGTAAGACAAGAGTGAAACGTGGTTGTAGAAATATTCCTCATACATCCATCTATATGTGTATGAATTCACATCAGCAAGCACATAACATGCAATATGGAAATGAAGGAAAAAGAAACTAAAAAATAACTACATTAATAAGTTTAGTTTTTTTTAAAGAAAGTTTCTAAATTTTTGTGGTGTGTTGTGCTAAGAATTTGTATGTGTTGATAAGTGGGATTTTCAGTTTAGATTCTACAAATTCCATGGATAGCATCTTAGAAACAAGGGTAACAAAAATTTATTTTTGTGGAAGTTCATAGTTGTACTATCATAATAAAATTCAAGGCGGTATAAAGTTCCAAAGTGTGGTGGTGTATAAGAGGTATCCAACAAAAACATAGAGGAAGGGAACATATTTTGGGTGGAAAATATTGTCATGCCATTATTGTATTCTTGTATAAATGAGAGAGTTTTTACAAAAACATCAATTGCAACCATTTACTAATACAATCAGGATAACAAATAACAACTAAACATGAGTATATCTCATCTATTTATAAGGAATAAAAGAAAAATAATGCCCTTGACCCAACTATTATCTATGTGACACATTAGTTGTGCAATTTGTGTAGGATACATAGGTAATTATTCTGCAATACTCATATAGGCTTCATTGTATAACATCCACTCATGAAATTATGTGATATAGTTGTTTCCATGCACACTTGAAGATGAGAAAATCTCAAAAAATCGTGTTTTCACCAATTGGCATGAAGTACTAGACTTAACAAGTCCATTACATGGCTTCACTTTGGAAACATGTTCACTTCCCATAATGGAATTCTCCAAAAAAATATAAATATTGGGATCTCTCATGAATTTCGAGAGTTCCATTAGAATGAGATTATGTTGCACAAATATATTCCAAGATTGAGGAACTTTCTACATCAAGTTCATTGTATCCCATTTGTTTGGCATTGATATTCTCTTCCTTCGCTAAGGATATATCTTCTTCCAACTATTTCTACATTTCAAAGAGAGAAAGAGGAAAAGAGGAAAAGAAGATAGAACTCTCCCAAAGAGAAATCACAAAGCTCATCTTCACAATTTCTCTTAGGTGATATTATTATTTTGTGTAAATTTCTACCCCACTTTTCACTAATGCAAAGTTGTTGGTTTTCTTTCCTCCATTTGAAATATGCATTTCAAATGTTATTAAATCTTCTCATTGGTTTATGCCTACCAATATTGTCAAGGATTTATAACTTCTCTTGCTTGCTTGTCATTGTGTGTAGGATAATCAAGGAGACTTCAATGTGTGGACATACATTATCCTACTCTGTGCCTTGCAATTAACTTGTGAATGATTTATCATAGAGGTATTATCTACTTACCCTTCTAAAATTTAGATATTTGTGTACTAAAGGAAATAAATAACTTTGTTTTCAACATCTATACGTATGCTTGTCAACTTTGTGTTTGCACCAATAGTTCCAACATCTGGTGTTTGTTTGACACACTAACATACCAAACTACCCTCAATATATATGTGACTCCTCTAAGGAAGGAATCATGTGTTTCTTCCTTCAAATGGATTTGAGACATTCTCAAAATAATTAAGCTACCCTAATCACTCACCAATGTGGAATAAACCCTCTAGTTACCTCATTACATAGTTGGGAAACCATACAACTTTGTTTCTATTAAAAAAATATTCTCCATAATTTTTTTAAAATACCAGTGCATGGGAACCGAGTTTAATAGTTTTGCATGTCATCACTGGTACAATTTACAAGCTCTATAATCCACACATTATGGGCTCCATCTAACAATTTAAGCCCGTAAAGTGGAGCTAAAAAGTTCACTTTTGCATTTTTTTCTAAATTTCTTTGTTTGATATTGTATGACCTCTCATTATCCTTCGGAAACATATTATGCAATTTAATGGGTCGAAATTATTACAATTAAAATTTTGACTATATTTTATTGTTTTATGTGTGTTCGCCGTCTCTATTTAATTGGGAGTAACTTGTTCTTTTCTTTAGAGTATTATTGGTTTGGGGGTAATCTCGTCGTTCCATGTTTGATCTTTTCCTTGTGCTCCTTTATGATCTAGGTGAATCAAAGTAGATACAAATATCGCCTTCTCTCCTCATTATTCTTTTATGTTTAGCATACACACAACATACCTAAAATCAACACCTTGATACATTATATGAACCCCTTGACTTAAAAGTAACTTCATTAGTTGGTTCAAAAATATATCACATTTAATTCAGCATAGGTGTTTGGAATAGGATTGTGAGGTTGATGCTCCAAAGTCACCCCAACATTTTAAACTAAAGTTTTACTACATTGATTGTAGGTCCTTTATTAACGAATAATGGTTTCCAAGAAATCGCATCCCATGCATGTGTCAAGCAATAGGTCAACGTGAATAAGTGTTGAGGCCCTTCATCTCAAGACCTAATTAGTGAGTCAACATGTATTAGAGATATTCAATTAATCGGCATGTTACTTGGAGTGAAATATTTTTCCATAGGTTTTGTCCATGGGATTCATCCCACATATCTGTTTACATTGTAAATAGTTAACTATTGGATATTCCCCTAAGCCTTACATCATGAAAAAGTAACTTGGTGGACATTTTTTAGGACTTCTACATAGGTGACTATCTCATGAGGTTATGAGAATCACCTAAGATAGATGGTACATCATATCCTATATTCCATCAACTTGGATTAGGTCACTGCAACTATTTCTTCCTACCTTCACTTAGCTACACCCTAGATGGATTTCACCACCCCCAATAAAAACTCAATTGGAAGGAAAAATTTCTCCTGGATAGATTTGCTTGAGCCATAAGAGATTCATAATGTGTGTTGTCCACAAATTTGCATATCAATTTACTTTTATACTAGTTGAAATATTATGGAACTTGATGTATCAGCACTAAGAAAATTGAAAATACGTGAGTATAAGCCAACATTGCTATCCCTTCCCTCCTAACTATTGTCTTATGAATTGTAGTCTTCCACCATATTCAATATTTTTGGCTAGTAATGTCACTAATATACATATATCTTGTGTTTTCATGGTAGGAACATGAGTATTTATAGGATCTAGAGATCCACCACCCTCACCCTCGCCCCACCTCCACATTTAACCAATCCTCCTAGTAGAGGAAATCATGCCCCTAATAGTATGATATTCATGGAAATTTTGAATAGTCCAAACCTCTCATTACTTATCACTGACCTCATCCCTCATGATGTAACTTGGCCACCGATGCCTATCAAGTTACCTTCACCCAAATTTGAAGGAAAAAGTAGTGAAGATCCATCCAACCATGTAATGACTTTTCATTTGTGGTGTTCCCCTAATAGCATCATAGAATACTCTATTTTAATCTCTTTCAACAAACTCTCAGAAAACTCGCCACCAAATAGTATGTTGAATTTTCCTAAGGTGCTCACACCATCATTGTGTCTATTGTGATTATCTTCTTAACCTTCTTAAAACTACTTGTATACCATGATATTGGGTTTAAACTTCTCACCACATGCCTCTATACAATTACAACACATCTATTGTATTATATCCATGACTAGAATCCACAATGCAACATTTTCAAAATTGACCTCAAGGACCCACATCTCATGTATTGGTTCTTGAAGAACCACCTACCTGTCCTTGAAAAATTATCTCACCATTGTTATGCCTTACAAAGGATGTATCTACTACTATACCCCCTAAATGAGTAAGAATCCATCTTGAAATATCAACACTTTGACCTTATATATGTATAATCATAGTATATTTTTATCGTCATTCTAAATACTCCTCAACGCCCTTATAATGAAGCATCAACATCAAGAACATCTGATGCTAGTAACAAAATTATTGTTTCAATGGAACATGTTTCCAAATTTGATCAGATGTCAATCAACCATAATGATAGACTCTATATAAATCATTAGACTATAGAAATCATCACATATGAGGTTGCGCATCTCATGGAAGACCATCTACCCACCTAGCTTATTCCAATTTTCCTTACAACAAGGACTAAGGGGATAACACCTTGTACACTTACACTCATACTATTGATGGAACTACAAGGAAAACACCTTCTAGTTTATGTTTTTTGTGAACCTTTCACAAAAAATATCCCATTCATATGTTTATAGTGGAGATCACTAGCGAAGGTGATAGGTAGAGGTTTTCAATGGGTGAGCCAGAACATACAACATGCACTACTGCGCTTAAATAAAATATGCATTCGCGTCTCAAAATCGTAAGAGCACCAACCTACAGGTGTACCTCAATATGATGCACACCAAAGACAACATTGCTTGATGCGATTCAAAATATATATTTTTTCCTCTAAAACATGTTGTTGCATGATGTGGAAACAGATGCATCGATGCATGTGGAAGTAAAAAGCACTGAACAAAATACAAAAACATGAATTTTTATTATAAAAAACATACAGTGTTCCACATCTATCCAAACACGCCGGTGCACCAACAAAGTCCATGCACTGGTGCACATAAGTAAAAAAGCATCGGTACCAAAGACAACATAGCTCAATGCAATTTCAAAAATGAATATTTTTCCCTGTCAAAATTGTTGATGCATGATGAGGAAACAGACACACCGGTGTGTGTGAAAGTAAAAAGCACCGACCAAAATAATAATAAAAAAAGCATAATTTTTTACCATAAAAATGAATGGTGCTCCACATCTATCCAGATGCTCCACGAAAGTTACCATTTTTATCATAAAAATGAATGGTGCTCCACAAAAGTTACCATTTTTATCATAAAAACAAATGGTGCTCCACATTTATCAGTAAAAAAAAGCATCGGTGTTGAAGACAGCATAGCTCGATGCAATTTAAAAATGGGTGGTGTGTGATGAGGAAACAATGCACCAGTGCATGTGGAACTAAAAAGCACCGACCGAAAACCAAAAAACATTATTTTTTATTACAAAAAACTTACGGTGTTGAACATCGATCCAGATGCATAGGTACACCAACACAACCCATGCACTAGTGTGAATCATTAAAAAAACATCAATATAAAAATAGGTCAATGGAATTTTTTTATTTATGTTTATCTTTTTTTCTCAAAAAACCTTGTTTGATGCATGGAAATGAGATGAAAGCGTCGATACATTCAAAGTTATAATGCACCACATTGGAAAAAACATGTTTTTAGTTTACCAGTTATGGCTCCCTGGTGCATTATATCTATAAACATGCACTTATGCTTAACATGATAAAACGCACCAGATGATAAATAAAAACAATATTTTTTAAATAGATTGTCATGCAATGATTACTATTCAACACAATGCACCAGTGGATATCCTATAAAACATGCATTGGTGCGCCATGACATCGGATGCAACAAAAAATACAACATGAAAAAATTATTTTCCCCATTTCTCAATTCCTGATACCACCTAGGCCCACCCAAGCACTAGTGTTTCTTTATGATACTCATGCCCCCATACTCAATGTGCCTTAGTGTTTGGATTTCTCCTGCCATTTAATTCGTCAGTGGAGTGGAAATTTTTCCGCATGGTTGGAAAATTTGATTTCACCTATACGAGGAAACCATGCCTCCCACGAAATAAAGAGTCCAAGTATTTTCTTAATTACCTTCTCATTTAAGTTGTTAGTGTATTAAAAAACATTTTTTCTTTCAATTTGCCATTTAAAAAAGGAGTAACCTACTTACCCGACCATTTGCACCGATCGGACGGCTGGCAACGTCAGATGTGACCGCTCATGTGAGCCAGGTCGTCGGATCGATGCAAATGGTCGGGTAAGTAGGTTACTCCTTTAAAAAAAATATGTTGGGTGCACTTTTTCTATTCGACTCACACTGTTCATTAGGATTGATGCAATATGTTTAAGCACATAGCACACCAGTAATGGGTGTCATATTAAAACATTTATACATTGTTCGCGGTGCTTGACCATAAACCTAACGCACAGTTTAGAATGTGTGAACATTAACTCAAACGCACCACTGAACCAAACAAAAATAATAATTTTTAAAAATACACAGTATTATTTAAATAAATTAATGCACTGTTCTTGGTGCTTGACCATAAACCTAAAGCATCGTGCACTATGCATGAACCTAAACCCAAATGCACCTTTGAACAAAACAAAAATAATAATTTTTACAAATACACAGTGCTATTTAAATATTATGACACACCACCACCGGTGCATGCCTCTTCATAATGAATACCATAAAAATTATTTTTAAGACACCTTAATAAATTTAACACCCAAACCATGTAAAATCTCTTACAACATATTGGTGCTCTCTTTAGATACAAAAGCAACGGTGCTAAGTATATATTGACATGATGGTGGGTCTTCATAATAAGTACCGTAAATATATATTAATAAAAAAAAAATTATTGGTACTTTTATTATATACAGGCGCACTAGTGCGTACTTATATACAAAGCACTAGAAGTTATAGAATTAGAAAGAAAAAATTTGTCTTGTGTTTTACAAATGTTCAAGCACCATAGTCGGCGTGTGTTTGGTTTTCTAGCATGACTAGCGGTGTGATTAGTTTAAATAAGCACCAATTACAGTTCATGATTGTTTTGTGGGAGCGTTGCGGAGCTTTGCAATTTTTTTGAGAAAAATATATTATTTTCTACTTTTGATAAATGTAAATATACTTTAGTAAAAAAAATATGTTTTAT
This sequence comes from Pseudotsuga menziesii, assembly GCA_001517045.1. Lineage (NCBI taxonomy): Eukaryota > Viridiplantae > Streptophyta > Pinopsida > Pinales > Pinaceae > Pseudotsuga > Pseudotsuga menziesii. The sequence continues at coordinate 186,702 of LPNX011155020.1, read as the reverse complement.
TTATTTATATATCTTTCTATCTATATGTTTCTGATGAAAGTTATATGTGTTTAATCATAGACAGGAGCAGCGAGAGCAGCAAGAGGACTTGTATAACATTGTATGGGAGTAGGAGATTAGAGAGAGGGAGAAGGGTTTTCTCCCTCGACCTATTACCCCATAGACCAGACATCTCTTACAACATGTTGGCATCCAAAAGTTTTATGAGGAGGATGCATTACTAAGGCAGAATTCCCAATTGCTAATGCATTTAATCCATAGTTGGGATCAATGTCAACAAGCTTTCATGTCAGGTCCTTTTATATGGTTATGTCCCACAGAGGAGGACATATACTTGATAACATGATGATCCAAAAGAGGGGAGGATTTTCCCCATTTCCTCAATGTCCCACATGGAGTCTTAGAATACAATCATATGACATATGTACTGAGATATGTTAGTGAGGATGTCAGTGCCCCTAGTGAATTCCAGGTAGTCAGTAACCAGTTGTCGATATCTTCTTTTCGTGGAGAGTAGGTTAGGTGCCTCTCGCTTTTGGTCATGAGAGTGGCCTATGTCACGATAGATGGGAAATGCATTAGTTTACCCTTATTACATTATGTTGATTATTTAGTGCAGAGACCTATATGCATTAGGTGGTTTAATAATTTTTTGTGATAATTTTGTTTTCTCTATATTTTTGTCTCCCTATGATCGATGGTAGGAAAACCATCCTTCTGGTTCAATGACCAAGGTGCATATGCACGTGTGAGGGAAGATGTTTCCCAAGAGGGGCTAGTCTGATTTCCCTGATATGATCACTTAAGAGAGACTTCATTTACTTGTCAACGAGGATGATAACACCCTAGATATGATACCATACCCATACACAAGGTTGGATTGGTGAGGATGTCCCAACATCCTTTTAACCCTAAATGAACCACCGGATGGTAGAGGTAATATTAACTTTATGTTTTGATTAATCTATTTTCATTTTGTCTACTTTACTACACATATAATTTATTATAGCATTTACTTTAAATTATTTAATTAAATTCTCTAATTATTGTTCTCTACAATTTTGCAAATATCGACAGTTATGTTAAGGACTTGATTCCCCAACCCAATGAGCACATGGCAGACTCAGAGGAGATGCCATAGTTAAAAACACTTTGCTTGTGACACGGGTCTTATGTTATATTTTGCTAAGAGATGGTGGATAATTTGTCTGAGTTGTTGGCTCGACAAGGAGTGCACTTTGTTCGATCCAATGAGATCATGAGAGTCCCATACCTTGTTCGTATTTGGAGGATCCTCCCACGTGATATGACATTGTGGAAGTGTTATATTATGTGTGCAACCAGGATAATAGAGAGGTGGCGGCTAACTAGGAGCGCTAGTTCCAATTCATTTGATGAGGGTGGTGATACTCCACCACCTCCTCCTCCTCCTCCTCCATCTCCTCCTTCTCCACGGGTCAACTGACCACCCTCTCCTCCACCTTAGGTAAACTAACCACCCTTTACTCCACCATAAATCGAATTACCACACTCTCCTACTCACCCACTCAACCCACCATAGGTCGATGAGCCACCCTCTCCTCCTCGCCCAGTTAACCCACCATAGGTTGTCCAACCACCCTCTTCTCCTCACCTGCTCATCCCACCACCTTCTCATCCTCATTTAGTCGACCCAACACCACCTCCTAGTATATCTCTTCCCATTATTTTTGTGGATACGATGATTGGCTTAGGTTATACAAATCTTCATGGGGATATATTTCAAATGTTTTGTTCTTCATTTTTACATGGTGGACGTACTCACGTATTTGGTTTTGTTGGTTGAGGTATTGATGCCTCTGACCTTGCTGGTGGAGGTATCGATCCCTCTAGATCCGGTGGTGGACCTATTAGATCAAAGCGGTTATTGAGCACATCTATATATTTGACTTATATATTTGTCTTGATATGTATATTTATTATATGCTATGATTTTTAGTATTATTATTCATATATATTGTGCTTGTTTCATATCAGTTTATGTTGATGTAGATGTATATCATGTTGTAGATATTGGTCATGTATATTATATATTTGCATGTTATGTCGATGTTGATTGAATTATAAAATGTATTGTGTATCAATTATCTAAATTAGAGCTGCAATATAATGTTTGAATGTCGTTAAGATCATTTAATGTCATTTTTCTACCGTAATTATGTAATGTCATAATAAGATAACTAACAAAAATTTTATTTGAGTAATTTAGATGGATAACTAGTGAAGGTATGATTTTACAATGTTAATAATTTGTCTCCACAAAATAAAAATTAAAAAATTAGAATAGTTTAAAACTTAAAGTGCTAAAATTTATATAAATTTTAAATCAAAATTTATTCTGGGTTCATGGCTTAAAAGTGTATTTTTTGTAAGATTGATTAAGTGTGAATTTAAGGTTAATTCAAAAGATTATGTGGAACAAAAGTAACAATTTGTTTAAAATGATTTCAACGTTTGTGCCTTTTTTTACTTTGTCTTGCTCTAAAAATTTGTTCTCTTCGTATAAAAAGACATATGGGTTGAAGAATGAATAATTTTCTCATTGTCTTGTCATGCTAATGTTACAAATAGTATGAGTTATTGTTGGATGCTATTATTATAATCTCGCTCTTATATTAACAAGATCCACAGTGTGGCATGTCCATGCTCTTTTGATGGGTATGCATTTTTGAATTATGAATAAGAGATCGTGTTCATTGTTTTATTATGATGCCATTAAAACATACATAAAATCATAAAAATGATGTGAATTGTCTTATGCTTGTATATTAAGTCTCTAGTCATAGTAAATGGGATAAAGACCAACTTTTATAAAAATGTAATAGAACTTATTGCTTTTAATTTTAATTTGCATATTTTGTAATGTTTTTTATTTAATTTTTTCAAAAAATATTACACCTCTTATTCAAAATAAAATATTCATCTTATAAAATTTTCCGTCTCCTCAAATGAAAACACAATGTTAAAGCATTCTAAATATATAATAATTTTGATCAAAATTATATAGAGTTTTTTTGCATCAAATTAAATATGCACTAAACAAAGCATTTTAAATTTGCAAAGTTTATATCAAAATTATTAAATGTTTAATTTATATACTTTTATCCTTAATTTCACAAATTTTAATTCAGGCATATAAATACCAACACATTTGGTAAGTTATCCCATAAAATTTCAATGTCTTACTTCAATTATTTACCATTATACTTGGCATCTACATTGATGCTAAAAAACGAGGAAAATGAGCTACCGATTGATGTTAAGAGACCATATCTTACAAATTATTTTCTCACTCCACTAGAGAAGAAAACATATACTCTAGTTAAAGTTTCATCTAATTTCGTGTTAGATATATTGGGAACCAACACCACAACATATTAATTTTTTACCCTCTTGTAAATTTGGTGATATTAAGTTGTGTCAATTGAGTCAATGTTCTTGGAATACAATCTTGATGCCAAACCCCTCAAAAAGAAACTTTAATATACTAATATTCACCCATATTTTTTTAATAGTGTGAATTCTTTTAATTTAATGATATCTATTAGACCAAGGACGATATGCACATTTCCAATATATGTTGTGAATTATTTTTATTCAAAATTCCAATATATATATATATATATATTAATTGAATTTAAGTATACCAAGGAGTCAATTCTTGCTAGCTCACTCAATTAAGGTGTGATTTTCGTTTGCAAGGCAACCTGAGTTAAATACCCTTAGGGGTGTCTTAGTTGGGTGGAGACACCAAAAATTACAACCATGTTAAGGGTTGGTGTGGCCTAGGTCAGGTGTGATCCTCGGATGATTTTGACGACTTAGATGTTCCTGGGTTGTGGTTTCTTAGCCAATGGTTGAAATGCACTAGCCCCAAGTGATGGGCATTTATAAAAAACAAGCAAACAAACTATACTAAGGTGGATATACACATTTTGAATAATATCCTAGAGGCCCTTAGGCATGCACATGGGCTTACTATCCAAAATTTTGATAAGGATTTCATAATCTATTTTTTTACTTTTGATATACAATATTTATGTCAAACCCCTCAANTAATTCTATTGATTCAAAATTTCAATCTATATTATATTTTTCATTGAAATCAAGTAGATCAAGGAGGTTATATAAATTTTGAATAATATCCTCCTAGGGTCCCTTAGCTATTTCTCCAAGATAGGAGGGAAAGGAGGTAATTGTATCATGATTAGAATGGGTTTATGATGAGATTTAATAAGTGAGTAAACTTTGAAGAAGTGAATATGATTTTGTATTTCATAAGGCTTAAGAGAATCCCTTTACATAACCCACACATAACCAATGTACTTCACTTTGTGTAGGGCTATATTTGATTACAAAGTACAATCGATTTAACACTTACATATTGTAAGGAAAATGAAGACATTTACACCCAATCCATGATCAACTAGGAAACACTTGACATAATACTAACCAACTTGTAGATATTGTATAATGAAGATATAATTGAAACACACTTTGATAAGTATAAAACATAGCCATAACGTAAATGTCAAAATAAAACATGTGCATATCACTATTTGTTTCCGTCACCTAGATTATAATCGTCGCTAGGAATGATAACATTGTTTCTCTCAAAAAGATGTTTTGATCTCAAATCATGTCTTAGTATGAACCACCAATCCCTATCCAACACATCTGGGTAAAAGAACACTTGGTTGTAGCGTTTTGGGTAAACATAAGGATCCTTCTTTTCTTCCCACCTTTTTTTAGAAGTCATAAATACTATCCCATTATCATGATCTTCATTTACATTATTCTGATCAAAAGTATCCCACCACTTGCACCCAAAAATAACACATTGGAAAGATGAGAAGCCTACTTGCATGATCTTTTATATATTTCCAATGTAAACTATGTTCCCCTCTATTATTAACTGATCACAATGGCTAGCACGACTAGATTAATCGAACTCACCCTCCACTCAACAGTCAAATGTGACACATCCATCATCGTTATCTCCGGTCTGAAAATGATCTCCATATGCTCACATGGATGGGAACGAATACACCTACAAAATGTGGAGAATGGACATTAATCAAAACATAATACATGTTATAATTTAAACGTGCATTGAAAAATGAACAATGCACATAGAGAGCATATTACAGAGTTGTTGCACCCAATCCCTATGTTTAGTGCATCCTCTTCACCACACAAGTAATGACCGGACATGCCATATTTCTCTCTGATATAGTCAGACACCCACCTCTTGGGACAAATCGTTGGCATAATTTCTTTTAAATGATCGGGATAAGGGATGCTTCTAACGTTTAACTGTATGAATTCTTTCCTATCACTATTCTATTTCCTTCTCTTCTCTTCATTCAATGTTAACCATGGTTGTGTTGCCTCTGAATTATAAAGAACAAAATTATTGATGGAATCAATTTATGCATTCCTTCATGACTACAATTAGGATGAGATCAAATATATATTATCGATTTCACTATAAATAGTTATTCCATAGAAAATTAACAAAATATAAGTGACTTAATATTTATCACACATCTTTTTCCATTCATTTTGAGTAGCTCCCCTTCCCTTTTGTCCTCATCTCATTGGTCAATATCCCAAACTACTTTGTTTGGTGTGTCGTCAATTTGCACTAGCATAATATAATGACTCATATAATATGTACCCCTCCGCCATAGACCCCTAGGGTTTTTCCCTCTATCTAAAAAACCCATTCAGCTTTTTAATGTACCTCTCCAAGAAGGACATCCAACAACATGAGACCTCCCCTGCTAATTCAACCTCATCAGGTAGGTTAATTATAAAATGGACTTGAGTCCATTACACTTTTGGGAAGTTCCTTCTGAAACATAGAAACAATCCCAGTGATCTCTTAACACCATCGTTGAATGTTATCCTTGTGAATCTCAATTGATGTAATCCAGCATACAAATGTAGATCATTTAGATATGGCTCGTCGAAGATCCGAGAGAAGTCGTGATTCACACGACCATGCACGAGCAAAGGATAATGACACTATTAAATAAACATGTAAGAAATTAATTGGAATAAAATTGTGAGTGCATATCATGTTATAACCTAAACTGTAGAAAAAGAAGCATGTAAGCATGTAATAAACGTACACACCCTTAAAAGGTTCAGATGCTCATGCGATTTCAATCTTGACAATTCTCATTCTTTTGTGAAGTGGCATTGAACAATCGACCCAGACAATGAAGGCATCTTCTTAATCAATATAACATAATTTTCCAAAGAAATATCATATTTCTTCAAAATCCATGGGACATCGCCTTCTTTAAACGACTAAGAGGTTTTGACCTCTCCTCTACTTCCATTTCTTAGCCAATGTTTCCTTTTAGTCTTTGAAGAAATAAGTTCACTCCTAATAGACAATGTGTCAATTTTTTTATGATATGTTCATCAATAAAGAATATGAAACATTTTTTAATATATGCATGGGATCGAGTAAGTGGGAAATTCATGCAGGAGCATTGACCCCCCAAAGCATCATCAAAGTTTCAAGCTTCTATGAGGAAAATATAATGTCGGAGGATGTATTTCCCTCATGATTATGTAAACATACACCTTGAATTATAGTGTTTTTTCATTTAATTAGCATGAAATTTCTATTTCAGGTAATTAATTAGATAGAAGATCTATTGGTTGTATTTCATAATTATATGTAAGCATGTGGACTTAGAGTAGAGGGCGGTCAGAATATTGTAATATCAGGAAAAGAATGAGAATAGGAGTGAAGAATTTATGCACAATTTGATTTAATGAAATGTGTGTGTTATTTATGTGTTTAATCTCTAGGTGAGGTTCCTTTAAGCTTGAATGAACATAGAATAATCTTTATGGATTATCATTTGTAACAGGCTAAGATTCCTATGTAGATGGACGAAGGGATTCATTCCACATCTCTATAGTTTAAAATTCATTGATGGCATAAGAACATAATCAATTATTGGCTAAGTTAAAATCCCATAGATGATCAAATTACTTCTTGTTCAGCGGTTTGTTGATTATAGGTTCATTACTTGTACGTAGTGGAAACCCAATGCATTGAGCCATCGAATTAGTTGAGTGGTATTATGGAGTTTAACTCTCATGTGTACTTTGCATTATTTATGTTTAATTGCTATATACATGTATATTCGAGATAATTCGAGGGCCCATAACCCCCAGGTCCAAGGATCAAGACTCATAGGTAGAATCGGTCTTCATCAACAATCTTTAAATGGTCCCAATATAGAATTTCATAAAACATAGATTTATTTTTCATCCCAATAGGCATTGTCTCAACATAAGTGTCAAAAAAATTAGGATCGTTGAACATAGGTTCCCCATTTGAATCAAACAATTCTTCAATTTCCTTCTCCTTCTCTATGTCATAAGCCCTAATCCAGTGTGTCAGTTTCATTATTTCAGGTATTTGGGTTCTCTCTCATTTACCATTGAAAGAAGATGTTTCTGTTCAATAAGGGTGGTCATCTGTGAGGAAAACTTTGGAGCAACTATACATCGATTTTCGTAGTTGGTTGGACCACCTAGCCTTCATTAAAGGTCCACAACATTTACATCCATGATACCCTTTTGTTACAATACATGTGATGTTATTATGTAATTGACACTTTAGTGCCAAATAAGGTGGTTGAACCAAATTAATTTTGTCAAATAACATTACAAATATAAGCACATCAATCAACATGCTTACCAGAAAAAACTCCTAGTCCTAGATAATCATGCGTGGTGTATGCACATATTCCATACAACGTAAAACACCTCTCCACTAAGATGGGTCTTGATACATTGTATACCTGTATCCCTTCCTATAATTTCTTTAATTTGTTGAGCAATTGTTGGAGGTAGACGTCATATTCTTCACTTGTCTTCTACTATGAACTATAAGAGCCAGCATAAGATATTTGTCATTCATGGAAAACCATGTAGGGATATTGTTATTGATCACCACCACTGGCCAAACAGAATAATTGGTGTTTTGGAGGGAATATGGATTAACTCCATCCATTTCTATGCTCAATCAAAGGCTTCATACTTCATCTTCAAATTTATCAAGTCATGTATCATCTATATGTCTCATGGTTATTGATCTGTATGAATCTATATAACTCCCAACTCACTTCTTTGCGAGGCATGCCACCCCTATAACATGGCTAATTCTTTGCAACGAAAAAGCCTTTTAATCCTTGTGATTATAGGCATGCGCCTCAATATATTATCAGGAGGACCATGTTCCTTGCCCTTTTTTATATATGGTACTTGTCATGCCCACATTTAGGACATATCTCTTTATCCTCGTATTTGCCTCTATATAAAATACAATCATTCGAACAAGAGTGATATGACATGTACTCAACACCCAACTTTTTCAGCAATTGCTTCTCCTCTTTGTAGCTGCCTAGGAGAACGTTATCACTAAGAAGTAGTTTTTATCTGAGTAACCTAAAATTAGTGGGAAATATAAATGTACATTGTCATTAAGAATGCAACAAATCTCTTTTCATCATTGATTTAATGGGAACTTGATGGTTAGTTACCTCAATAGTGTTGAGAAGAACACATTTGACATACCATACATTGCTTTTAGGTTATACAACAACGTTGTTATCCCCAACTGGTTAGACCTTGATCCATGCCCAAATATAAGGGTTGTGGAAGCATTTTTCATGGTTTCAAATAAGGCATCAACAATATTAACATTGATCCCAAGATCATCTCATTGGAATGCATTTAACAAGATTCTCGCCATGGCATGGATATCCCATAATAAATCATCCATACTAACCTATATATCATTGTTTTCATCCCCATAATGTGAAGAATTAATGTTACTATAGTTGGAATTGAATAAGTGTTTGATTCAACTGTGCGTTGTAAGCATCCTCTCCAAGCTCTAATCGTTTAGCAACCTTCACTCAATTTAACATCGTACTGGGGCTATATATGGTATACAAGTTTATCGACGTTAGAATCTTAGTTGCAAAAATTTTGAACATTAAATCAATGGTATTAGTAAACATAATGCATTTAGTATGTTGAAACATTATACCAAACATTTATTAGAAGCATGGATTTTTTTTCAATAGTACACATGCAATCAACCACTTCATAAAACTCATGTGGAATTAAGCAATACATTAACATTAATTCCATTAAAAATCCAAAAAATACAATTACTCAATGATCTTTTTTCTATGCCCCAAGGGGACATCTAAAGGTAGTCCTCCGGTGCAAGCCATTTTTTATGAGCATTTGGTGGTCTATGAAAGTTATAGTTTATTAAAAACTCATCACCAAGAGACAAACTGCGTATTACGTGTACAACAACAAATATATGTGGATTATTTTTCATAAAGAACTTTGTGTCATTGGAGTGTTCATCAAATGAACAATTTGCACTGAACAATAAGCAATTACAACTATTTATGAACCCTACAATGTTCCCACGAGTACGTGGACGGCCATCAATATATAATAGGTTCTTCCTATTAAAGGTTCCTAAAGCATAACCATTCATGCACATATTATACATGGAAATACTATGTTTTCATTTAACAATATTTAGGTAGTCAAATCGACTATAAAGAGGACCACAAAATGGCATAAGTGTTACTGACTATTTCAGAGAAATGAACACATGTTAAAGGATAAACAACCCAAGATTTGCATTGTTTATTTAGATTTGGTGATCATGTAATTGTTTCCACGATAAGAGAATATGGTCCCAACATCTCACATAGGGAGGGAAGACAACAAAACACCATACAAAGTGTGATTTTAACAAGTTTTAGTGTTTACTTTGAATATTGATGAGAAGGGAGAAGTAATCACTACCCTCCAACAATTGAACTAACCTTTTTTGGTACTTTGACATTTTTGTTCTTTGCTCATACAAATTTTCAGATATCCTTGTATAGTTGTTTTGGGTAGAATTGATATCATAATTCAACTCACTAGAACTCTCATATGACTTAGTAAAAGGAGGCAGGTTGTGTTCTTTGTACAACATCAGGAATCATTCACCGGACTTGTGGTTTGTATCAAGTCTTGTATATATCCTCATGTGTTGAGGTGGGATGCTAGTATTGAAGTCTTGTGGTTTGTATCAAGACTGTAGACTTGTGGTTTGTATCAAGTTGGGACTTGTGGAACTTGTATCAAGTCATTTTAATTCTCATAGATGGTACACTATGAGATGGATATCCTTAACTGGAGATGGGATTGTGAGTTATATCAATCAATGATCCTAATGAAGTCATCCATAGAATGGATACTCATTCGGGTGGACCTCCATTTGTTAAGGTAAGGCAAACTTTACTTGGTAAAGTGTTTATACTATGTGATGTATTACTAGTCATAGTCATTGAGTGCTAAGTATCCTTTAGGGATTAACTACCCCTAGAGTGAATTAATTTAGCATATGACTATATGACATGAGGTAATATATATGATCATTAATATGGAATAATTATTATGAGTGTGATATGATAAGATGGATAAATAAATTCATATATGGACCATGTAGTAATTAATTAATGATAATGAGATAAGCATAGAGAAACAGAATGGATTTGAATTGCCTATATTTAACTCCAAGTGAACTCAAATTGTAAAGGCTTCAGTAAAGCGCCAGTTGTAATAAAGCATGCATCAGTTAACTCAAAAGATCCATGCAAAAGTTAATAATATAAATTGAGCATGGATAACACTAATTGTAAAGTACTAAAGACATTTAGTTAGACTCCTAACTTTATGGTAATACACTCATTTGAAGATTGAGTTCAGTTCAGTGGGTTCACAATCAGTTTAATCAATTCACATATATTCAGTTCAGTTAGCTTACATTTAGTTAAAGTTAGTGAACATTCAATTAAAGCTAATTAAGGAAAGGAGGGTGCATATCTTGTGCATGATGAAGAATCTTAAATGCCAGCTTGACACTAGTGTTAGAGAGGGCACTAATGTTTGCATGGGGGGGGTTCTATTTAATACTCCTACTTGTGTATGTGCGCTAGGTGATGCTCCTGAGAGAGTTATTGAGCCTTCCATTCACTACCTTTTGAATGATAGGTGTTTTTCCTTGTTATTAAAGTGTTGGGCAATTGGAAAGTTTATTACAGTGTTGTATTGGATCTCTCTTCTCTACTGGTGAGGTGATATCTCTTATCGTGCAATTTGCTTTATGTGTTGCAAACCATTCTCTGCAAATCTATCTATCGTACTCAAAGAACTTATGGGTTTTTCATCCTCCATGTTTGGAGGGTTTTCCTAGGTTTTCAAGTTTAAGCATCTCCTATTTTTCTCAAACATTCACATGGTATCAAATCATAAGGCATGAAGGAGCTTAGTTTTATGCAACAAACTAAGCCTACATATATCTTGAAGAGTTGAGCAAAATATTGCAGCCATGACATCGATCTTCATTCAACCAAAAGATCGGCTTGAAGATACTTCCAACTTCAACACATGGAAGGCAAGAGTCTTGAACATTCTTGAGGAGCATGATCTTGAATCATTTGTGACTTCGGTGATAGAGGAGCCTACCACTAATGCAGGAAGATTCAAGTACAAAAAGAATCAAACAAAGGAAAAGAGGATCATATTTGACTCGGGGAAGGAAAATCTCATGTTTGTGATCACTCCATTGAAGACAGCAAAGGAGTGTTTTGAAACACTAACAAACCTTTATGAGAAGAAGGCCCCTACTCAAAAGAGGGTTTTGAAGAAAATGTTGTGTAACCTAAAGATGGAGAAGGATGAGACTGTAGCATCCTTCTTCACAAAGATTTCACAAGTGAAATTTCAGCTTGCAAGCATTAGTGTGGTGATGGATGAGGATGACCTTCTTCAAACCGCCATCGATGGGATCCCTTCCTCATGGGAGACTTTCTTGGTTGTAGTAAACAAATGAGAATAATATCCCAGCTTTGAAATATTAAGGCATGATTGCACTCAAGAAGAGGGGAACATCCAAAGCAAGGTTGTGTGCACTAAAGAGGAGAATCTTTCCCTCACGGCAAGAATGAACAAAGGGAGAAGGCCATTTTCTCCCAAGAAGTCTTTCCGTGCAAAGAAGAAAGAGTTCACCAAGAAATTTGACAAATCAAAACACTTTTGAATGCATTTCATTACAGTCATACAGAGATTTGTATTCCTGGGATTCAGAATTATGTTATAACATGTTGAGCATATATATTGTTTTCTATATTTTATTAGCATGTGTAGATCTCATGAAGTCCATATTATGAGATATAATATAGGACTGATATATGGATGCATACTTTTTTTCATGAGATATGAGATGAAAGGCTGCATGATTATCCATGATTTATGAAAATAGGATTGCATGATTATTTCATAAGATATGAATATGGGGCTGCATAAATCCTTCATGAGATAGGATTGATATAGGATTGATATGGGACTGATATAATACTAATATAAGGTTGCAAATCATTACATGAGATTTGAATGGGTTATGTTAAAAAAATTGGTTAATATTTCTACATAGCTATGTAATTCATTATCAATTTATTGAAAGTATTCATGTAAATAAAATTCATGGGTATGAAATGGTTCTAACCATTCGAATATTTTGTCTTGTAGGGAAAACCCATATGCCCTGACCTACAAGTAAATAATGATATGAATGCGGATTCATTTCGATGGCTGATCCTGAAAGAAAGCAGATCGAGAGGTTCATATGTTTCTTAGGAAGAAGACATAATAGAAGACTTAATACTATTCAGAGAGATGTGAAGACTCTTGAAGATAATTAAATTATCTTATTTTGATTCATATGTCAATAAGAGCTTGAAACATAAATGAGCATGAGACTCCTTATTGGAGGACCCATATTATGATTCTCACATTTTGATGGTGAGAGGGAGAATCTAGATTTACTAGCTCCCGAGGAACCAATGAAACTGGATGATGTATCTTTTGTTAAGAGGAGACCTGCATGATGCTCATAATTTAGAAGGAAGCTCATAACAGTATTCAAGAATCTTAATTCTTAATATTAGAGGTGTGGAAGTCACCAGATAATATTTTCCTCAATTAAGGAAAATGTGCAACAGAGTTCCTAAAGGGTTTTCAAGATGATGGACTGCAAGTCCATGGCCACACATATGAAGATAGATCTGAATTTAATAGTTCATAAATCAGATTTGGAGGTTCTAAAAATTTTGTTGAGATGTATTTTATTAGTCCAAGGATCGATTATATTCCTTGTAGATAGTACATAGACATGCGAAAGAAAGCATGTGGTGTAGTATCTTCTCGGTACAAGTAAATGTGGACTCAGATATTCCTCAAACAGTGAAATAAAGTTTCAAGAATATATGGATTCTGACTAGTGAAGTGGTCGAGGAAGATCACACACGTTGCTCCAGATAGAACATGTTGTAAATGAACAAATTCTTTAAAAGGTTCCCAGTCAGTTATATTTGATACATGGTACATATCCACAAATGAGCAGCATTGCCAACATTCTCACTAAGCCTCTGTCCGGGACAAGCTTTGTATAGTACAGAAACACTCATCTAGTTGAAGAGGGAGTATTGATGTGTCTTCACAGGAAAGCACAGATAAAGTCCACACCAGTTAGTAATGACTCAGGTAGCTAGGGGTTGTGATATCTTGTGGAGACAATCCATGAGAGTAGAGACATGGTCAAAGTCTCAGAGACTATTGATACTCAATAAGAGTTATAGTATGGACTATCAGAGAACAGTTAAACCTCTTAAAGAGGTAGTAGGGGTGATGCAGTATAAAAATAAGTATATGGAGTCACTATGAAAGTGGTCAAGCCTTTAAGAACGTCATAGAGAATGGAAAGTTTAGAGGGATCTTCTCTAGATAACATAAGATTCTAGAAGTCAACAAATGTTGAATATTGAAAGAAAAGATTAGACTTTATTTCTACATGTTACTACACACTTAATGTGTTATATGTGATGGATTTGAAATCCATGGTTTCTAGTTAGAGAAACTGCATTCTGGATTGGATCCAGATGATGCTACTATGTATAAGTAGTTGGTTGGTCTCTTAGTAGACCTGTTGTGTTTAATGCTTGTTACTAAGCATATGTTTGAGTACCTTTGAGGTACATTAGAATAGGTTTGGTATTGTAATTGATACATGGTAGACCTATTGTGTTATCCATATATTTTCTTGGCCTGAGATAAGTTATGTAAATTGTGTGTTAGATTTTTATCATTCAAGCTAGCATTATGATCTTAGGATCTTTAACTGAGAGAATAACATGCACATCAATAAACACAAGAGACAAGAGACACAAAGAATTTTCCTCGGGGAAACCATAAAGGATAAAACCCCGCAACTTCCTCAGAGATAGAATCAGCACCAAAAGTAAAACCTGAAAACATAAAGATGATCTCCCGACAACAATAGTCTCTCTCTTGTCCCAGCAACTTCTCTCTCTCACTCATGTGCCCCAATGAGTGAGTATGTGTGTGATAAATAGAGAGGCCCGCTCTTTATTTATATTCTTTCGTTCACTTAATGTCCACTCCAACATGTCAGCCTCACTTAACAATTACTTACTAGAGCTGACATCTCTAGGAGAGTCTAATAACCCTAGTGCCCCACAACTTGTGGGGACTTTTCCCCTCCGACAAACAAGGAAGGTTATCCTTAACACAATGGTGGGGACTATTTCCCTGACTTACAATAACTCACCTAGGGTCGACTTATCTAGGATATTATAATAACCCTAGGGCCCCACAACTGCAAGGACTTTAACCCTTGATCAATAGGAGGGTTACCCACAATGACTTGACATGACTTGTTTACTTTATTGAATCTCCCGATCAAAACATCGGGGCATGACATGACTCAATTACATTATAGATACTTCCCATAATAAACATCAGGGTACAATACATAATATATACAAGTGAATACATTCCAAAGTTACAAATACATCAACACTCCCTCTTAACTAGGAAGGTATTCTCTCGACACAATTTATCAACACAAGTCTTCTTCTCTGTATCATCTGGATCATCATCAAGTCATCTTCATATTCAAGTCATCTTCATCTTCAAGTCATCTTCATTGTCAAGTCATCTTCATCGTCAAGTCATTTTTATCTGGATCTAGATCATCACTCGATATGGATCATCATCACTGGATCTAGATCATCACTGGATCTGGATCATCATCACTGGATCTAGATCATCATTGTTGGATCATCATCACTGAATCTAGATCATCACTCGATATGGATCATCACTGGTGCTATCTCTTGATTCTTCTCGTCACAAGAAGTTCTACAGAGCCAACCCTTTTTCATGTTGGTTGTAGGCCTAGCCTCCATGTAGGTATTCTTCAGCGCTTATATCTGGCCCTAAGTTAGAATGGCCCACCCAACACTTACATCTAACCTTAACTCGTCAGAAAGGCATGCCCAACACTCACATCTGACCATGAGAGGAACACATCCACCATCATGTCAGAATGGCCCAGCCCTCACATCTGACCATGGAAGGAACCTAATCCTCTCACCATGTCAGAATGGCCCAGCCCTTACATCTGACCATGGAAGGAACCTAATCCTCTCACCATGTCAGAATGGCCCAGCCCTTACATCTGACCATGGAAGGAACTTAATCCTCTCACCATGTCAGAATGGCCCAACCCTTACATTTGACCATGGAAGTAACTTGATCCTCTCACCATGTCAGAATGGCCTAGCCCTTACATCTGACCATGGAAGGAACTTAATCCTCTCACCATGTCAGAATGGTGCTCAGTCCCAGACTGAGGGTTCCCGGTAACTGACCAGGTGCCTCCATTCTCCCAAAGAATGGCATCACCCCTTATATTTGATCAAGTGGGAACACATCCCTCAATCACATTAGAATGGCCCTGCACTTATATCTGATCATGTGAGACTACATCCCATAGTCATATCAGAATGGCCCTGAGTCCCATACTGAGTATTCTTGGTAACTAACCAGGTATCTCCATTAAGAGAATGGAAACAACCCTTATATCTAATCATGTAGGAACCAATCCTACAGTCATATCAGAATGGCTCAGCACTCATATCTGACATGGAAGAAACCAATCCTCTCACCATGACAGAATGGCTTAGCCCTTACATCTGACCATGGAAGGAACCTAATCCTCTCACCATGTCAGAATGGCTCATGGACTCATCACTTCCCCTTGGAGGGAACCTCGATCTGGAGAACACTAAGATTCTCCCTGAAGTACTCAAACTTCACTCTGGCCAATGGCTTCGTCAACACATTAGCTATCTATTCGCCCGCCGTAACATACTGGAGCTTCACTGCTCCTCTCTACACCATATCCCTGATATAGTGATACTTGATCTCGATATGCTTCAACTTGCCATAGAACATCAGGTTCTCCGACAACTTCACACAACTCTGGTTGTCACAATATATACAAGTAGCATCTAACTGGAGATCAAATAAATCAGACAATGGCTTCCTCATCCATACTACCACACAACTAGCTGAACAAGTTGCGACATAATCTGCTTCAGTTGTACTCAGTGCCACACAAGATTGCTTCCTACTAAACCAAGAGATCACACCTAATTCCATATTGAAGCAACACCCTGAAGTGATCTTCCTATCGATGGCACTGCCTGGCCAATCCGAATCAATATAACCCTCTAGGTTAATCTTCTGATTCACTTCATACTTGATCCCATAATCAACTGTACCCTTCAGGTACCTTAGAATATGCTTTGCAACCATCATGTGAACATGTCTCAATGTGTTCACAGCAAAGCAAATATATGGTCTCGTGTTCGTCAGGTACATCAAGGACCCAATCATCTGACGATACATCGTAGCATCAACCGCTTCTAATGAAGCATCACTTAATAGCTTCAGGTTCAATGCCATAGGTGTGGTCATGGCCTTGTAGTCCATCATCCTGAACCTCTTTAATATCTCTAATGCATACTTCCCTTGTCCGAGGAAGATTCCATTTGCATTCAGCCACACCTCCATGCCTAGAAAATAGTGCATCGACACATAACAGGAGCATCACTGGTCTTTCGCCTTCAACCTTGAAGCAAAGGTTGGAATCCACTTTACTCTCAGTAAATCCTAGAGTCATCAATAATATATCCATCCTATCGTACCATGTCGAACCTCAGGATCTTCTGCAGTCACTCCGTCTAAAGCATCATACTCCCTCTGTCTTTCGTACTCTATGTACTAAAACATTCTGTACTGGAGTGACAAGTAGCTTCCTCTGCTACTAATATTCTATGTATCCATCTAGGGTCACTGGATACCAAGATCCTCTATCTTTGAAAGTGTTCTTGCACCCATCTGTGAGCTTGTCATCCTCTATAGGATTTCATCTTCAACCTTGTAGCAAAGGTTAAGATCTTCATCAAGCTCCTCATGTATGTGTTATCCCATGGGTGTCTTCTGAGCTCGTACAAGGCTTTCTTTCATTTGCACACATGATTATGCCTGTCATGTGACTTCACTTGCAGTGGCTGCAAATGTCTCTTCGTAGTCTATGTCTTCTTTTATTGAGAAGCCTCGTGCTACGAATCTTGCCTTGTATCCCACGATGTTTCCATCTACTGCATGATGGATCTATGAACTTCCCTTCATGTATCAATACTGCATCCTAGACATCATTCTTCTTGAACTAGTCTTCCCTTTCTTCTTGGTTACTTCTTCATGGCTGGAGATTCTACATCAATGATGTCGCTAGATTCATCATATTATTCTTCATCTTGAACTATCGTCACTTGTTCTTCAGAGCAAGTCTCATCATTCTTTACTTGTAGGCGATTTTACGCGATCTTTCCTACAAGTCAAATGCATTAGTTGTATGGTTAGAAACATTTCATAAGGTATATTCATAATGAAAAAATATTTTGCATCAAGATATATGATTATGCAACTATTTTATCCAATACAACATTCATCCATATCTCACAGAAAATTTTCTAGATGCCTTCCACCTCCACTAGGACAACATTGAGATTGTGCACTAATCCAATATGTCAGCAAAAAGGTTTCATTCTAGATAAGTAGCAATGGAGAGTTGTATAGCACCATGAGCTACTTACCCATCACATGCATATTAGTAGTATAGTGTCATTAATGAAAACATTCTATCATGCATAATACATCAATTGAATATAAACAAATGCATAACAAAACAATATCATGAAATGACAATTGAATACTTATCTTTATTTGTTTCGTGGGTAGACTCCTTCTTGAGCCTTCAGCTTCATCATCTTCTTCATTCATAATAGCATAGTTTCTTATCCAAAAGATAATATGGATAAGAGGTTGAGTTCTTCATATTCCTCATCATTTGAGGGATCTTATTTGGATGGTAAGAGCTTGATCTTCAGTTGCTCCCATCTTCTCTTCTCTTATTATGAGTCGAGCTTCTTCTTCTTCCCAAAGCCTGCTAAAAGTAATCACTTCCTTCTGACACAGATTTATTGCATGAATGAATCCCATGATCTTGGGAGGTCATTCAAGGTGGCTATCACCACTTATGCATTCTCCACTTCTTCTTCTACTGCTACAAGTTGTTCTTTGATTTGAGAACCCCGTAAAGTATGACTGTATGGTCTCTGCATTCTAGATCTTCACATTCTTCAACTGTTTTCTCAAAGTCATATTCTGATTTATGTTCTTCCCTTCAAATAACTTGGTCAAGGAGTCAAACATCTCTTTCGGTGTCTATAGGGAAGGCACTTATGGTATAAGGTGATCCGTGATTGAATTAGAAATGATCTTCTTGACCTTGACAAAGTTCTTCTTGTGTAAGGATTTTAGCCTCATCTCCCTCTGGAACTGGAACCACTCTACTTGTGTAGGTGCCCAATTCATTTTCTTTAGAGAGATCATATACTTCCATGCTTGGAAGTTGTCAACTTCACCAAGATTATCATCAATCTGATGTGATAGATCACTTTCAAATGAGAACCTCAAATGAAAATAGCAAAAGATTAGATCTTACATATTTGAGGTGTCCGTCCTGGTTTCGGAGCCGGCTGATCTAGGGTTTGTCAGAGAAACCCTAATTTTCAAACCTTGGAATCTTTTAGATCTGATTGGATAGCAATATAGACCTCTTCAAGGTGAGCTGTCCAATGTACTCATTTTCTGAAAACAATGGAGGAAAACTCCTGGAACATGAAGCCCTAGTTTTCCAATTTCTTCTACAGAAATTCCTAATACTGTTTCTATGGTATCTCTGAAATTACTGATCCTATGTGTCTAAAACTTGGCACTCAAGTAACCTCTCCTGTCCCTGTTCCAACACAATAGGTTTCATTAGAATTGGTTTCACCAATTGGGACTTATGATCGTTTTCCTAAGGTGACATGTTTCAGGACTGTTCAGCATAGCGAAGTTGTACGGGCTGCCACATGTCACTGTTTTATCTTTGGGGTCTAAAACTTGGACCACAGAAAGTAAAATCCATTCCCTTTTTGGAACATCTTCAAAAACTTCATTTGGACCTTCGTATCCTGAGATATAGAAATTCTCCCCAGGTGTCCTGTTTGGGGATGAATCATGGGAGAGGATGGAACCCTAACTTGGAGGGATCATATCTCCTAGAATATAGTGAATATGAGGCTAAATTTTGGATGCAGTGTAAATTAGTATTTTATCTTCGTCCTGTGAAAGTTTAAACTCCTGATCCTTATCCGATCCTGAGATATAGTGAATGTACCAAAACTTATCAATTTTAGTATTTTAGGGTTTTTCCGGCTCAAGGTCAAACTAGGGTTTGACTTTCCCGGAGTTTCACCCAACCAAAAAATCTCAACCCAGGTCTCTAAACTTTGATTTTGATGAGGAGAGAAATCCTATGCCGGGCTCACTCAAAAATTCCTCTTCTGTAAGAAGCCCTAATTTCCCGCACCAAAAACTGAAAATGCTCGGAATCGAATTCCGCTTTGACTGAAAGATCCGCCCTTCAATGGAGAGTCAGCCTAGCATACTTTTGTTGATGGATTGTGGAGAGAGACCCAAAAAGTAAGAATCCATAGATTCTGTAGATGCACAATGTCTTCTTCTTAGGTTAGCTCTAATACCATGTTAGATTTGTATCATTCAAGCTAGCATTATGATCTTAGGATCTTTAACTGAGAGAATAACATGCACAACAATAAACACAAGAGACAAGAGACACAAAGAATTTTCCTCGAGGAAACCATAAAGGATAAAACCCTGCAACTTCCTTAGAGATAGAATCAGCACCAAAAGTATAGCCCAAAAACATAAAGATGATCTCCCGACAGCGGTAATCTCTCTCTTGTCCCAGTAACTTCTCTCTCTCACTCATGCGCCCTAATGATTGAGTGTGTGTGTGATAAATAAAGAGGCTCACTCTCTATTTATATTCTTTCATTCACTAAATGTCCACTCCAACATTTCGGCCTCACTTAACAATTACTTACTAGAGCCGACATCTCTAGGAGAGTCTAATAACCCTAATGCCCCACAACTTGTGGTGACTTTGCCCCTCTGACCAACAAGGAGGGTTATCCTTAACACAACGGTGGGGAATATTGCCCTGACTTATAATAACTCACCTAGGGTCGACTTCTCTAGGATAGTCTAATAACCCTAGGGCCCCACAACTGCGGGGACTTTAACCCTTGATCAATAGGAGGGTTACCCACAATGACTTTACATGACTTGTTTACTTTATTGAATCTCCCGATCAAAACATCGGGGCATGACATGACTCAATTACATTATAGATACTTCCCAGAATAAACATCGGGGTACAATACATAAGATATACAAGTGAATAGATTCTAAAGTTACAAATACATCAATATTGTGGCTAGTACTACAAAATCTAAGTGTATTACAACTAGTACTATAGAAGCAAGATGTATGTCAAAGTGTACTACAAAAGCAAATATGTTTTGCGAATAGTACTATCGAGTGAGAATCAAAGTAGCTAAGAAAGTTACTTGTGATGGTTGGAGAGAGTGACCATACTTGTGATTACTGCAAAGCGTGACCAAACTTTGTATGTGTATCCAGTAGAGTATGAGTATCCAATCAAGTATGTGTATCTAGTCAAGTATGCATATACAATCAAGTTGTGTATATAGTTAGAGATGAGTTATGATAAAACACATTGAGATGAAGTTTTACTTCATTAAAGACACGGTCATGTAAATTAAAATTTCAGTACATAGTTACTAATGAGCAGATTGAGAAAGTGTGGACAAGTCGTTGTCGGTGACGAAGTTGAGATACTTTAGAGATAGGCTTGGTATGGAAGAAAATTCCTAGTAAAGCATGGAATGTCTCCCTTGCTGAGAGAGACTGTTGTTTTTACAACATCAAGAGTCATTCTATAGACTTGTGGTTTGTATTAAGCCAGGACTTGTGGTTTGTGTCAATTCCTATCTATATCCTCAATGTGTTGAGATGGAATGCTAGTACCAAATTCTTGTGGTTTGTATTAAGACTGTAGACTTGTGGTTTATATCAAGTCATTTTGATTCTCATATATGGTACCCTATGAGATGGATCTCCTTAACTAGAGATGGGCTTGCGAGTTATATCAATCAATGATCCTAATAAATCCATCCATAGAATGGATACTCATTCAGGTGGACCTCCATTTATTGAGGTAAGACAAACTTTACTTGGTAAAGTGGTTATACTATGTGATGTATTACTATCCATGGTCACTGAGTGCTATAAGTATCCTTTAGGGATTAGCTACCCCTAGAGTGAATTACTTTAGCATATGACTATATGACTTGGGGTAATATATATGATCATCAGTATGCATTCTTTGAATTGACTCAAAGGAGTTAAATGACTCACGAAAGTGGATCGACTTAGTGACAGGCTGAATACCCAACTGTTTAAAATGAAAATGCAGACAAGTGCCATGTTCACGGGTAAACTATGAGATTTCATTAATACAAATGAAAAATGTTTCCCATTCCCTTAATTTCCCCATCTCAATGGACAAGTACCTCTTTTCTTTTTAACGAGCTTGAAAAGGGTAACAAACGCTCGATGCAGCTCATCAAGTGATGAGTCCATTCCCATATGTTTTATGAACCTGAGAAAGGAGGGGTTCATTCACAGAAAGTGTCCTTCATCGTTTAATTTTATGAGTCCGAAGAAGGTAAACTCACGTGTCGTTTCATGTTTAGAGAGTCTGAAATGACTAAGAAAACTCCAAAATGGACTTTTTCATAGATTTAGTCCCCAAGATCTGAAAAAGTATAAACTGATACCTAGGAAAACTCTTCTAGTATCGAAGAACTAGAGTATACCTTTTTCATAAATGATTATAATCAGTTTGAAAAAGGTGTAAACTATCGTCGACTAGATGACCTTTCAAATACTTTTACAAGCGTGAAAGAATCAAGTTCGCTTGGCAATCTTTTTGTGTTTAAATAGCCTAAAAAGAGCTTAACGATGACTCTATAGAGTTTTCCCTTTTCCGTAATCCATTTTAACGAGTCCAAAAAAGCAAGAAAAGCACACTCGATACCTTTTCACTAAATATTTAACAAACACGCTGAGGGTATAAAAGGTGGTCGATACTTTTTCAACTTAAGGTAGAGTGTGAAAAAGACGAAAATAAACTCGATACACTTTTCATGTTTTAACCAGAGCATGAAAACTGTAAAAAGTAAGTTGAACACCATCTTACTGTTTTTAATGAGTTTGTAGATCAGTTGGAAGAATTCTCAAGGTATTTGCTTCATTTTTTAACGATCTTGACACATAATAGGAACTATGCTCAATATGTCGTTTCATAGTTTAGCAAGCTCGAAACCAAAAAATAAAGTATGCTTAAAATGTGTCCCATTGATGGGTGTTTTCCCAACATGATGTCCAGTGGTTGATACTTTCCCCCAGTATAATTGTCAAGTATCTTAACTCCAACATAATTTAAAAATGTTGGATACATGCCCCCTAAGCTTCATTTTGTCTACTTACTCTTTTTTTCATCCAACTAAATCTTGGGTTACTCCTAAGACAAGGTTCACCAAAGACAGACGAAGAAAGAGGATCAAGTGATACAGGCAGATGAAATGAAGGTTAAAGTACTGAGTCTAGTAAAATACTTCACACAATGGAAGAATATGTTTCATTTTTTAACGAGCTTGACATGAAAATGAAACTTTGCTCATAACGACTTGTTTCATTTTTACAAAATATAGAAACATAAAATAACTATGCTTGTGGGGACTTGTTTCATTTTTACACAAGCATGAAACATAAAATAACTATGCTTGAGGTATCCCATTTTATTTTTTAATGATCTTAAAAAGGAATAAAACTATGCTCAAGGTTACTTTTATTTTTTAATGAGCTTTAAACCATAAATAAACTTTGCCCAAAGACATTTGTTTCATTTTTTAACGAGCTTGACACAGAACGGGAACTTTTCTCACGGACATCTGTTTCATTTTTTAACGATCTTGACAAGGAATGGGAACTCTGCTCATAGACATCTGTTTCATTTTTTAACGAGCTTGACATAGAATGGGAACTTTGCTCACATACATATGTTTCATTATGTTTCATTTTTTAACGAGCTTGACAAATAATGGGAACTTTGCTCACAATCACATGTTTGATTTTTACACAAGCTTGAAACCGAAAAGAACTATGCTTGTGATAGCCCATTTCATTTTTTAACGAGCTTGAAAAGGAATAAAACTATGCTTAATAACATTTGTTTCAATTTTTAACGAGATTGACACTGAATGGGAAATATGCTCGCAAACATCTGCTTCATTTTTTAACGAGCTTGACACATAATGGAAACTATGCTCACCTTCAATTCTTATCCAACATGATATCGAGAGGTTGGTGAGTTGCCCCATTACATAAGAAGCTAGTGTCTTAACTCCATAATGGTGTCTAGAGACTGGAGACATGCCCCCAAAGCTTCCCCATGATTGGAAGAAGCTATCAGTTTTCAAACAACTGAACTTCGGCATGATGTCCAGAGTCGAGAGACATGGCAGATGAAGGGGAGGGAACCATAAGAACATGTGGGACATTTAGGGAAGTCTGATGACTAGGAGTTATACTATGATCAGGTTTAACAAAGGAAAGTTGATAAATGGTTACAATCTTCCCATCACGGGGAAAATGCATCACTCTAAAAAGTGTTGACACTACAAATTTCATGCCGTAAACATAATCTCTTCCAAGTAGCATATTAAAATATAAGGGACCTTGGACTACCATAACATCAATACAAATAGTTTTCCCTCCTAAGGTGATAGGTAAATGAGGAAGGATCCATAAAGGTGCTGTAGGTCTTCGATTAAAATCAAGTATCTGATTGATAGCTAGCACAAGTTGAGGAGAACCTATAGCTTCCCAAGTAGTTGAGGATAGAATACTAACAGAAGCCCCTTTGTCAACAGTAGTGTGGAGTATGCTCTTAGCGGTAACTCGCACATATATATGGAAAGGAACACTCGAATGAATATGAGATTCTGTTAGATTAATCCAATCAAAGGAAATAACCTCAGTACTTGGAGAGGGTTCTATTAAAATAGACATGATTTCCCCTTGCATAGAACAATCTGAACTGACTAGGAAAAATTCAGCGGGTTTCAACTCACTCTCAACTAGAAGAGAAGGACAAGGCGAAGACTGTGTCAAAGTGACTACCTCAGTATTAACACTCTCTAATGAAAGAGTGGGATATGGTGGAGATGGCATCGACTCGACCACTTTAACTTCACTCTCCAAAGGAAGAGTGGGATCGACCAAGGACGAAATGGGATCAATCACTTTATCAACCAATAGGAGGTCAAGGGACAACTTACGGTAACCTGGTGGAAGCCATTTTTTAGGAACAGTAATATCCTCCAACAACTTTGAAGCTTCATCAATGTGAGGACAAAGGTAAGTAAGGTGCATGTCCTTACATAGCAAGCAAGGATATATGACTTTTTCTTTCCGACTCTTAACTACAAAGTCACTGGTTGACAGGATATCATCATTGTGATGACCAGAGGTTGATGGGTTGTTGGGAAGCCTCAGACCACACTTCTTAAACTTGGGGCATACCATGACAATCGTTAAGAAGATGGTCACCCTTGCAAGTTATACAAGGGAACTTAGGCTTATGAGGTGTTTTGGTGGGAAAATCAACACTCTCATCACTATGAGGAGCAGTTGGTTGAGATTTGGTTTCTCATTTGTCTTTCTTATTCTTAATATTCCTTTTCTTCTTCTTCTTATCCACCTGATTACTAGTGTCACAACTTTCGATAGGCGAAGAAGGAGAAAGGGGAGAAGGCACATTTGACGAAGAAGGGGAAAGATCAACATGATGTTGATGCTCTTATGACGGAGATTCAAGATTTGAAACAATCGATGCACTTGGGATAACCGGACTGGAGAATAACCATACAGGTAATCCTATAGTCAATCCAGTAATACTTAACGTAGCCATGAGATGAGGATCAACATTTCTAAATGAAGGAATAACAAATGGTTCCCCTTGAGAAGGGGTCTCTTAGTTGGTAGTCCCAGAAGGCATGGACATAACTATGTAACAAAACTACCGCTTTCTCTAATACTCTTAACTATACAGGAAACAAGCGCTACATAATCTAAAGCGATAATCAAACATGTGAAAGGAAAGGATAAAAAGTTAGGATCCTCACAAGATTGTCAAACCATCACAACTCATTGTATACCGCGGGGTCCAACAGTAAAACACGAAAAAGGAGGACTGGGACTGTACCCTTGCTTGAATACTTGACTACCTAGATGGTACGTGCGTAGTATCTCCCCTAGTGTTGTTCTCGGTGTATTGTGATGATAGGATGACAAAATGGCTTTTCTCAGATGGTTTCAATATCCCTAATGGTGTCTCCCGATATACACGAGGTACATGGGAGCTCAAATCCGTGTTAGTGATGTTCGATGCACAAGCGTTCGAAAGGGGACCTCCGATGTACTATCGAGTACGTGAAGAACTTTTCGATATACCTCGAGGGTACGTGAAAAATCCTTTCAATATACCGATTGGTACGTGGAAGAACCACACGATACCTAGGTTGCAGTGCAAGAAAAGAAACGACAACTAATATGTTTATAGACGTTGGAACACGTCTCTAACCTATCACACATTTCTTGCTAAGAATGTTAACCTAACTAGTGCTTATTTTATCTGAAATGGTTAAGTGGACATATAGAGTGAAGATTGACTCAAAAACCAAGCAAGGATGAGATGCAAATATTTCACTCTTTCTTTTAATGGATTCCCTACTTATGAGAGAGTAAGAGGTTCTTTTCCCAAATGCAAAAGTTGAATAACATACACCCAAACTCGAAACTAGAATTTCATTTCTTATGTTTCCAACAAAATTGAAAAATAGATCTCTAAGAAGAAAAAGATCTGATTAACGTTTCCAATCAAAAACCTAAAACAAAGAGTCTTTACATATTGAAACTTGAAATCTTTTCTTTTCTTTTATATAAAACTAAGATGTAACAAAAGAAAATTTTGAAGTAAACTAAAACTAAAACAAATTGTTTTTTGATTTTCAAGTATTTTTCAATATAATAAAAAAGATCAAAACAAAACTTTCTCTTCGAACTTTGAAGGAAATGAAAGGTCATTTTTCCTATACCACAGTGATTGAAGGAAACAACTAGTATTCCCGATACAAGATAACTCAAGACAACCCCAACACATGCACACAAAAAATGAAATGCAAATTTTCCTATTTCAATGAATACAATTCAAATAAAAGAGCAAGAGGTTTCAAGAAACAAACCAAGCGTAAAATTCAATGCAAGAAACATAAGCTCTTCTTTGAATGCAAAGAGAAAATAATTCAAAGACACTGCAGAATATACGATTCTGGGATTTTTTTTCTTTCAAAAATACACTTCATTTTGCTTAAAAAACAAGCTAAAAACACCCCCAAAATCAATTAAAAAGGGGCACTAAGTACCTACCTCGACACACTCTAAAGGGTTACTCGCGACGTTTGTTAGTCGCCGCTCCTTGTCTGCTACTGAACTGCGTCAGTAACACACTATGCCTGAGAAGAAGAGGTGTTAGCGGCACTAGATGGCAGTAAGCAAGAGGTGTCGGCAGGGGTTTGACGCTCTGTCAAGCACACCCAGGTGTGTCAACGGATCTAGAGAACCAAAAATCCAAATAACCTGCATGATAAACCAATGTGGATCAAACTGGAATGAAGGTAAGCGAAAACACAAACCAAAGAAGGCAAATGAAAGTGTAGTGAGGTGGATCACTCACCTTAAGTCTTTAAATGAGTAAGAAAAAAAATTCACAAGTTTGTAATCAAAAGTGACATAAAAAAATTCACAGTTTTGATTGGATCTGCTCCAGATCTAATTGGATATGTTCCCCAATATGGTCGCCAATTTTGTTATCGGGAATATTTCAATCAGTGTGGACACACTTTGTTCCCCTAGACTGCTTGGTGCAAGTCTAGAACAAAAGGACACAATGATGTATCCCCTCCCTAGATGACTGAGCTACTTGAATGTCAAGATCTCTTTACCTTGAGTGTGGGAGTTTGTCCTTGTTTTGTAGATCCTTGTGCAATCAACTGTACCTGCAAAGAACACACACAAAAATACAATAAATGAGAGAAACAAGATATATCAGTGATCTATACTAATGATCAAGGAAACTAGTAATAAACAATCAACATTAACATGAATCATTTATGGGAAAGGGAAACATTTTTGTATTAAAGATGAGAAAAGAAAGCTACAACCAAAGCCTTGATGTCGAATCTTTGCTTTTACAATATCTTTGACTCACTCACACACACTTAAAACTATGCAACATCTTGCTCACAACCACTCTCTCTTTGCCTCCTATACCAGACTTGAATCCAACGGCATGAGGATGTTATCTTGGTCTCTCTTTCACATGGTCCATGTAGCTTGCTTTTATAGGCCAAATGAAGTCCAAATGGGTTGAGATATTTTGGGAGGAGGATAGGGAATGATCCTTAGGGGTTAGGAGGTCGAGTACCAACTTTCCCAAGTAGTTAGGATCATCCTCCACGAGAGATTTCTCCTGGAAGCGTCTCGAATATTCTCTTTTTTGCCTTTTTTTTTCCTGTTGACAATCCCTGCAAACAGGCTAAGTGCATCGATGCTCTTTGTGGTCATGTGACAGGTGCCACCAGTGCCTTATGTCAGTGGACAAGAGGCGTCAGGCCTATCTAATGCCCTGTGTTAGGCAGTAAGGTGCATCAGACTACCTAGGATTGAGCAATAAGGCCCCAAAAAGATGTTTTGGCTAGGGACTTTAAGGGATTTGAGCATTAGGACAGTTTTTGGGTGTAACACTCCTTTGTTACTAGTCTAGGGAAGATATTTAAAACCTCCAGTATTTATGAGTTTGGGAATCTCAGAGGAGCCTTGAAGCGTGAGTTGAAGTGGTCTATTGCTGCCTTTGATTTGTCTTAAAAAGACTCTATTGTTTCTCCTTGTGAGACTTTTATTTCAACTATGGTATTTATGCTCTTTCCGTGGGAAGATAAGCGATGAAAAACTTGGTGTTTTTGTCTCCTTATGCTATCCATAAAGCTCTACTCTTCAAATGCTAGTGTTACTCTTATTTAACTAACATGGTGCTTCTTTTCATTTCCGCTGCTTTTAATGACTCCAATTCTTCATTGGTGAAGGTTCCTGCTTTATTTGAGTTGTAAATTTCTTATATCTTGCTTTCTGTTTCTCTCAACTCTTTATAGGCAAGGTCATTGTGCTTATTTCCCTCCTTTGAGATTTTCTTTATGCCATAAAGGTTATCTACCGGTTGCTGCATGTAGGTGGTCAGTGTAGGGTTTTATAATGGCGTCTAGTTGTCTCTTACCATCTTTCGATGCTCTTCCTCTTCCAACCAAGTTGGGTTAAATTTGAAAGGGGATGGTGGCTTCTTTTCTGGGATTGTTATTGAAAGAGTAATTGGTCGATGATCCGAGAGCCCTCTTGTTTCCATAGTCGATTTTAAAACAGATGTTCTTGAATCATACTTCTACTACAATGAAGCGATCTGTCCTTTTTTATATTACTCGTTCCCCACTTTGCTTATTCATCCATGTGGGATCCAATTTTACCGGTTGAATAACAATTAGTTTTTTCTCCTAGAAAAGTGCACTAAAAAACTTGCTTAGAGCATCATTGTGTGCATTCTTACCCCATATTTCTTCTGAGGTGAGTGTTAAGTCATATCTCCTATTAGTATTATATTTCAATGGTCTAGCATGCATGAGTTGCGTAAGGTTTCCCAGAAATATCTTCTTCCATAGAATGGTCCATTAACATTTTGGAAGGTCATGATTGTCGATGTTTCTGAATCCTCCACCTCAATTCTTATTGTTTCTTCATGAAAGGATGACGAGTGGCAAATTAATTCAGGACTCCATGCTGTGATTAACCCCCCTGAATGTCCCTCTGCATCTATTTCCACCATCTTTCAGTCATTTAAGAAACCACTCAATATTTCCTTCGCTCTCTTCCCCTCCATCATTGTTTCTTGTAGAAGCACAACCTTTGGTTTTAGAATGTTGATCATTATTTTGAGGGCTATTAATTTGGAGGCCCTCCCCTAGCCCCCTCGTGTTGAAAGAGAGGGATAACATTAGGGGCCCTTGGACAAGGATTTTTTCACTCTAAGAGCCCTTACAATGGTTCATTGTTTCCCTTCTTTAATATCTTTAGCCGCTTATTTTTGTGCCATGGTTAGCAGTGATTTACGCCCTACTTGAGCCTTTTGTAATACCCTAGTTTTGACCCCGTTTGCATTAAAAGATACATGATGTATATTTTGTAATTAATTGTGGTGTGAAGCTAAAGGCAAAATCCCCACCATCGGTTTGGTTGTGTATTTTTCGGCAATAGGGATCGTTGCCGATGGTATATCATGCTATCCGGCACATTATAGTTTTGGGCATCATGTAAATATGCACATTAATTAAAATAAACCTACAGCCAGCTACGACGGTGCAACGTTAAATGATAAGGGCATGATTCCTAAGGTTAAGGGGGGGTTGTCTAACCCGTGGGGGCCATTGGGAGTTTTCCATGTGTCGACCACCCATTTAAATTTCTTTTGTCTGGGAGTAGTTATTGCTAGGTAGTGGTGGGTGTGGCAGCACTGTCAGTCCTTACCCACGTGCCCACTCCACCAGGGGACTCTTCCTCTTCACATCACGTGGGTCAGAAGAAAAAACTCACTCCACTCTCCCACGATCCCACTTATTCAGAGGTTTTGGTCTTGCTCACTCTCATATAGGGCGGTTTAGGTTTTTCCTCCCACAGAGAGCCGATCTGTTCACTCTTCTCACGCACCACTTGGGGGATTTCCCCATCGTTTTGTTCATCCTCATGGACAGATCAGAAATCGGCATGGTTTTCCTCACGCAGGGGTTGGGGGACTGTGATATCACGCGACGAGCTGGAAGAGCGGCCTGAGAGGCACGATTCTGCTGTGTATATGCTTTCCCTGTCAACGCTGGGAGTCCATCTCCTTCCCCATCTGCGGACTGTGTAAGGTTCTCGTTGTTTCATTATGGGATTTGGTTGTTGATATTTCCCTAGTTTTGGTTGCTCCGTGTGCCAATATCTTGTGGGGTTGCTACTGAGTTGTTTTGGCCACGCTAGGGCCAAGAACAAATCTGAAGCGTCTTGTTTGACTTGAGTTGTGTTCACCTTTTCATTTGGGTTGTCACCCTGTTGTCTTTATCTTCTTCACAGAGCTGTGAACTGCTTGTTTTACTGCGGGTATGCAGTGGTTGGTCTTTAGAATATTTAGAGTAGGATTAGAGGCTGGGTATGCTTGAGAAACCTGGTGTTTAGGAGCCATTCAGACAGAATTAGACTGCTGGATTTCTTCTCCACAACCCTTGAAGAGTATTGGAAAGGGAAGTCAGGGCCTGACGGACTGTGAATCAAAGAAAGGAATGATTCCTGGTGTTGGGTGTGTGGATGTCTTAGAAGTTAGGCTAGCTCTGGTGTAGGCATCCTTAGCTCTCCATTGAGACCACCAGCTTAGCATTTAGCC
The DNA here is from genome assembly GCA_001517045.1 of Pseudotsuga menziesii. Lineage (NCBI taxonomy): Eukaryota > Viridiplantae > Streptophyta > Pinopsida > Pinales > Pinaceae > Pseudotsuga > Pseudotsuga menziesii. The sequence goes on along the minus strand of LPNX011155020.1, from coordinate 155,537 downwards.
TTTCCTAGCTCCTTGACGGCTTGATAAAGCCAACTGTGTTGACTTGGCTATTTTGTGTAACCTTGGTTATGTGTAAGCCTGCTTTGACTCTTAGTCCTTAAGGAATCATGCCCAGCTCGGGGGTGGCAGTGTTGCCGAGAGATTGATGAGCACGCTGACCTATGGTTGGGTGAAACGTTGCAGCGACGTAGCTAGTTGTGAACGAGTTCTGTACAAGATAAGTGTTCTTGTCCTTTTTGCTTCTACGTTTACATTTGTTGTCTAATGTCTAATGAATCATGAGGAACATGTTGATGCTGGAATGTATATGTTTGCTTCCGATGTATGTTGAGTAACTGTGCATTCGTGTATGTTTTATGCATCTTAGCATGTTTTATGTTTTAAGCATTTTATTTCAATTTATATGCATGTTCATGTTCATGGGGCTATTTTCCCAGAGGTTGTTGATGTTTTGGTAGCGTCCTCTTCGTCGGTTGGAGGGTCGGGGACGTTACAGTGAGGTATTAGAGATTTGGTTGCAGCAAGGGCCTGAATGGGCTGCAAAGATGTAGTGACAGAGCCATCATTACAACATTCGACCTCAGAAGGCCATGAAGAACCAGTTAGCAGAGGCAGGTTTCCCTCTGCCCAGAAGAAAATTAATGACAACAAAAACTTCAAAGAATTTTTTTATAAGTCTTAGGTTGTCAGATCATCGGAGGACTAAGTGAGAAGATCCTCCGATACAGCGGAACGTATAGGCTGAAGATCACCCGACGACGAAAGAAAATTGCGAAATTCCTCTAAGTGTTCGTCGACCGACGGTGAAACTTAGAGGAAGTGAGCGCTGAAACGTCGACGGAAGAGACAAGATGATAATAGGTTGAATCGCTGACAGCGACGACAGAGAAAAAATTTTGATTTTTTTTTCTAAGCCGTGAAATCATCGACGATCGGCGATGATTAGTTGATTGAATTGTTTATGCTTAGATGATGAGGTTTCCGATGACACGTCGGCGAAGGGAAGAGAAGTTCAGTGATAATTAGTTGTTTTGGTCGTCAATGAACATCGAAAAGAATTAGTTGATTACGTGTCCGTCGTTGCAGCTGGCTAATGGACTATCCACCCGACGGATAGTTGTTTCGATAGTCGATGCGGCGGAAGACAGAGGAGAAAATTCTCGAAATTTTTCTAATTCACGAGACCATCGGCGATTGGAAATGTTTAGCTGTTGGGATCGCTGATGACTAGAAGATGGGATCGCCTACAGATAGAGGATGAAGATGCCTAGTGAAGTGGATCGGTGATTATTAGTTGAAGGGAGAGCCGATGCAAAGAAGAAAATAAATTTCAATTTTGTTTTTCTAAGTGTCGAACCCATCGGCGATCGGCGAAAGTTAGTTGATGAGACCACTGATGCCACAGTAATTAGTCCTTCTGACAACCGATGGAGTATTAGGATCTGCGAAAACCACAGTAGGATCGTTGCCCGCTGTTGCAGCTGCTTAGAAGACTAACCCCCCGATGTTAGCGCACCCGAGTGCCTATACTGCAGAAACAATTGTTGATACCGCCGACGCGAAGGACAAGGAAAGAAAATTTTCCGGAAAGGAAATTTTCTGAAAAGGAAATTTTCTGAAAAAATTTGTCTAAGTAATGGAGACGTCGGCAAAACTTAGTTGTTTGGATCGTCAATGCGGTGGCAAACGTCGAAGAAGTTTAGAGGATCAGACCGCCGATGGACGTCATCGAAAAATATTAGAAGATCGGAGCGTCGATCGACGGAAATTAGTTGTTTGTGTCCGTCGTTGTGGCTGTTTAGTGGCCTATCCTCCCGATGGATAGTTGTTCCGACCACTGATTGGAGAATTATAGTTGATGAGGCTGCCGATCGGAAAAGATTAACGGTTGGTGAACCCACTGTTGCGGCCGCCTAAGAGACTATTCACCCAATGAGTAGTGCATCCGACCACCGATGCCGCAGCGACTAGGGGTTTCGACCATCAATAGGATTGTGGCCCACGAAAACTCCAAAGAATTTGTTGGTCGTCGTTGCGGCTGGCCATGGAACTAGCCGCCCGATGAGTAGAGGATTCGATCACCGACGTGGTAGTGCATAGTGGATCTGATCGTCGATAAATGGCTTGGAAGCTTAGACCACTATAGGCATGACATGCTGGAGAAGGATAGATAAACAGACCGCTGATGAGCACCGGAGGGAACTTGTTGTTTAATTCGTCGAAATGTCGAAGTTTTAGTGTAAAAGAGACCCGATCTAACAAGGGAAGTTTGGGTTTTTCCAGTGGAATTTTCAGCAAATTCCAGCTAGTGTTCCAGTGGGTTTTGCAATGAATTTCTCATTGGGTTTTTCAGCAGTTTCAGGACTGAAAAGGGAGAAAACTCTAGGTGGCTGAAGTTAGCATTTCAAACCAAAATACAGTGGTGTGTTTTGCCATCATTCTAGAAGTGGTGTGGTTTTCACACCCGAGGTTAGAATGAAGCATGTGGATAAGCGTTGGAAAGCTTATCCAGCAGGGAACAAGGGAGAGTCACCACAATTTGAATGCAGAACAACGAAGTACTAGTGATTGCTTGAAAAATAAATGTGTTGCTGTCAATATGGACAAATCTGGAAATTGCATGCCTAGAGGTAGCAAGACCATGAACTCAAACCAGCTGTTGTGTGGAAGAGGAGTTCCATGCAAAGATGAGGGGCTTGAAAAGGGAAATTTCATTAAACCCTGTCTTGCTAATTATAATTACATTTTATAAGTTTTGTACATAAAATGTATGAGGATATGCCTTGCATGCATAGGATATTACATGTTGGTGAGAGTAGTGAGAATTATACATTTATAATGAACCACTAATGATGATTATTGCATTGAGGTTGGCGTTAGTGGAAAAATCAACAACAACATGGACATGGCTGAATATGTTGCGGGTGTTGACGAATGTGACCAGCAACCCTATGGGGAAAGGGATAAGGCAACAAGTCTATAATCAAAAGTTGGTGAGCAAATTCTACAATCTCCTGCAAAGGACCAACCAAACTGGTAATGTCAAGGGTGTAAGTAGGACCCATGAAGGTAAGGGTTTAATTATGACAATTGCATGGAGTGGTAAAAGCAAGAGATCTCCTACCATGTGGGTATTTGAATTTATACTACATTCATACAGAAATGTGCCATGCTTGTATATGTTGTTATGAACATAGTAACTCAAAGGAAGTGAGTACTGATGGTCTTGATTATAGTAATGCATCCTGTATGAAGTAGTCTTGGTTAGGCCATGCATGGTATGTTTGAATGCATAAGTATTCCTAAATCAATGCAAGGTAGCATTGAGTGGATATGCATTAAAATATTTTATAAATCTTGTAGCTATGCATTGAATGGATGCATATGAAAGGTATGAGTAAATGTTGTAGATATGCATACATAAGTATGGGTGTAAATGTTGTGATGCATTGCATGAATGCATCGAGATAGTGCATGTGTCATTATGAACAACTAATGGCTGAATTGATGAATTGATGACAATTATAGAACCATTTCAAGCGTTGTTATGAATGCAGGATAGTAAGTGCATGAAGAGGGTAGTCAAGATCGATTGGCTGCCGAAAATGCTCTATGGAAGGGCAAGGTGGTACAAGGATATGCTTGTGAAGTAAGGAGTATCTAAACAATTCATTTGAATTGCATAAATGATGTGACTGTACCCTGTAATTTAAAGTATGATAATGATTGCGTGAAGTAAATGAGTTTTGGTAATATTGATGTGATTAACAGCTAAAAGTATTTGAATTTTATAAATTCTGCAAATGCTTCAGTGATTGTGGCAGCAATGAAAAGGTTATATGCATCAAGACTTACCAAGTGTTTGGCTGATTGAGGTTTAGGTTTCAGGTAGATTGTTTGGGGCATGGCAATGAGGGTAAGACCATGACAAAGACCGGAATCTACCATGTGAAAGAGCCAAACCTCGTGAGAAGAGTCTCATGGACGCGAAAATAGTTTGTATGCATAATGAGTTGTCAAATTTGAATTTGTGAATTTTGGATCGAGAAATTACTGACAACTATTAATAACTATTGGCTTGCATAGAATTGTGTCAGGAGGACGCATTGTAAGTGGGTGTTCATGTTATGCTAGTAAGTATAAAATTATAATGGGCATAGTGGTGCTGCTTACAAGAGACCCACAAATGAGGAACACCTCATTGCCAAGCAAATCAATTTCTGTAGTAGATAGAGTTGCAAATTCCTATTGAATTGAATTACTAATGTCATCGTTTGGTTATGGAACAATCAAATTTGGATTGTATTATCAGATAATGATTGACTGTTTGGCTACTTGATGAATGTGCTAGGGGTACACATTGCAGGAAGATCATGTGTGATGGCCTGCAGGAACCAAATTTTATGGGGAGGTTTTCCCCTATCTTGGAAATGGGTTTCGGGTGAAACTCCATTGGACATTTTGGAAATGTCTCATCTGCACTACATGTTTGGTAAGCGACATGAGTGAGATGGTATAGATTATGTCAGTAAGACATGTGTGGATATGAAATGTAAAAAGGAGTTGGGGTGGCAAACCGAGGGACTGTCAACTCAGAGAAGGGAGCCCCCATTCCCCCTTAACGAATGAACACTGCCTCGGCAAATGGATAAGTGTTGTGTGACCCTAGCTAAGAATATGCATGTCAAATTGTTAAATTCAATATGCAGAGAATGTTTTGATTTCATTTCCATTAT
>LPNX011155020.1:124527-149782 GCA_001517045.1 Pseudotsuga menziesii | reverse complement strand
AATGGACATGAATGAGCTCATGTGCCTGTTGGGAAGGCATGAAAAATATGAAAGTCTCCTTGATGAGACTTGGACTGTCATGCCAATTGGGCAATTGATTGATTGATTTTAGTGCCTATATTATGCTTGGTCTAACAGAGTTTCAATGATGCATTTCACAAGTGAGAAAAGTGAAATCTAGTAGTGCACATTGATCATGGCACCCAACCAAAAGCTGTTGGACTTGGCTGGAAGTCTCCTTCAAACGATTTCCAAGACCCAAGAGAATCTTGGAGAGATGCTCAAGATACAGAAAAGGCAGAATGAGATGAACTACCAAATTTTGCAAGACTCTATTTGTTTGCAAAAGGAGGTAAAGGAAAGGAAAGTGGATCGATGATGGGACATTCGTCCAAGCGATCCGTTAAGAAACATTCCAGGCATGAAGACTCAAAGGAAATTGAGTAGGTAAGGATGAAGCAGCCAACGAAATGTTGGAAATACAGAGGACATCATTACCACCGGGACTGCCCAACGAGGGAACATAAAGGGGGTAGCAGCCACAAAGTTCCTAGACTTGGGTATGAGCCAAAAATTGAGAACCAGTGGGAGAAGCTCGTGGAAGTCGAGGGGCTTGGTCCTGAAAGTTTAAAGTAAATAATTGAACATGGGGCAGATCTGCAAAATTTTGAAATTTTGATTGTGCAAATGGTATATGCATTCCTATGTATTGGAACACCGAGGGCGGTGTTATTCCAAGGGGGAGGGGATTGTAATACCCCAGTTTTGACCCCGTTTGCATTAAAAGATACATGATGTATATTTTGTAATTAATTGTGGTGTGGAGCTAAAGGAAAAAGCCCCACAATCGATTTGGTTGTGTATGTTTCGGAAATAGGGATCGTTGTCGATGGTATATCGTGCCATCCGACACATTATAGTTTTGGGCATCATGTAAACATGCACATTAATTAAAATAAACCTACAGCCAGCTACGATGGTGCAACATTAAATGAAAAGGGCATGATTCCTAAGGTTAAGGGGGGGTTGTCTAACCCGTGGGGGCCATTGGGAGTTTTCCATGTGTCGACCACCCATTTAAATTTCTGTTGTCTGGGAGCAGTTATTGCTAGGTAGTGGTGGGTGTGGCAGGACTGTCAGTCCTTTCCCATGTGCCCACTCCACCAGGGGACTCTTCCTATTCACATCACGTGGGGTAGAAGAAAACACTCACTCCACTCTCCCACGATCCCACTTCTTCGGAGGTTTTGGTCTTACTCACTCTCATGCAGGGTGGTTTGGGTTTTTCCTCCCACAGAGAGTCGTTCTGTTCACTCTTCTCATGCACCGCTTGGGGGATTTCCCATCGTTTTGTTCATCCTCACGCACAGATCGGAAATCGACATGGTTTTCCTCATACAGGGGTTGGGGCACTGTGATCTCACGCGGCGAGCTGGAAGAGTGGCCTGAGAGGCACGATTCTGCTGTGTATATGCTTTCCCTGTTAACGCTGGGAGTCCATCTCCTTCCCCATCTGTGGATTGTGTAAGGTTCCTGTTGATTCATTATGGGATTGCGTTGTTGATATTTCCCTGGTTTTGGTTGCTCCATGTGCCAATATCTTGTGGGGTTGCTGCTGAGTTGTTTTGGCCACGCTAGGGCCAAGAACAACTCTGAAGCATCTTGTTTGAATTGAGCTATGTTCACCTTTTTGTTTGGGTTGTCACCCTGTTGTCTTTATCTTCTTCACAGAGCTGTGAACTGCTTGTTTTACTGCGGGTATGCAGTGGTTGGTCTTCGGATTGTTTAGAGTAGGATTAGAGGCTGGGTAAGCTTGAGAAACCTGGTGTTTGGGGGGCATTCAAACAAAATTAGACTACTGGCTTTCTTCTCTATAACCCTTGAAGAGTATTGGAAAGGGAAGTCAGGCCATGAGGGACTGTGAAGCAGATAAATGACTGATTCCTGGTGTTGGGTATGTGGATGTCTTAGAAGTCAGGCTAGCTTTGGTGTAGGCATCCTTAGCTCTCCATTGAGACCACCAGCTTAGCATTTATCCTTTCCTAACTCCTTGACGGCGTGATAAACCCAACTGTGTTGACTTGGTTGTTTTGTGTAACATTGGCTATGTGTAAGTCTGCTTTGACTCTTAGTCCTTGGGGAATCATGCTCAGCTCGGGGGTGGAACGTTGTAGTGACGTAGCTGGTTGCGGACGAGTTCTGTATAAGATAAGTGTTCTTGTCCTTTTTGCTTCTACGTTTACATTTATTGTCTAATGTCTAATGAGGAACATGTTGATGCTGGAATGTATATGTTTGCTTCCGTTGTATGTTGAGTAACTGTGCATCCGTGTATGTTTTATGCATCTTAGCATGTTTTTTGTTTAAGCATTTTATTTCAATTTATATGCATGTTCATGTTCATGGGGCTATTTGCCCGGAGGTTGTTGATGTTTTGGTAGCATCCTCTTCGTCGGTCGAAGGGTCAGGGATGTTACACCTTTTGGTTTAGGTTGGGAGCTATCCCTCCTGAAGATATTTGGTCAATTTCTATTTTTTATTTGGATCTTAGGCCATAGTCCCATCTTCCAATTTGGATTTTCCTTTCTGTCTTATCAAAGTACTGTTCAGAAGACTGTGTGTAACTTTCTTATGTTTTCCTTTCAGAGTTGTTTAACCCAGTTTTCTTATGAAATTGAATTTTAAAAGAAAAAAAATAGGATTTTGAACAATATTACCTTCTTTTTCCGTAGGAGCACTTGGACCAAGTTCATGGCTTGTCATGCCTTTCTCTGCCACCTTGAGTTGGCACCCGTCCTCTTTATCCATTTATTCTTGGATATTTTTTAATTTCTGGTCTATCACCTTTTATGTGTAGTCGACGTGCTTTTCCTTGTCTTTCGCAATTCTATCTGACTCTACCGCATGTGAAATTGGGCCGGGTCTATGTTCACTTTCACTAGATTTTCTAACCCATACCTTTTTATGAAACAATTTCTTTTGTTGTATATCATGGTTTAGCTCGCAGTCTTTCGGTAAATGTCATACTTTCCTGCATTTAAAACATCTAAATGATAGCTTCCAGTAGTCTAGTCATTGTGTCCATATGCTTCCATGCAATTTTATTAGAATTTCTTCAAACAACCTTTCTCTCATGTCCATTTCTACCAAGATTCAGGCACATCTTATGTCTACCTTTGCCTCCCAATATTCTTCTAACATAATAAAATTACCCAATTTGTTTTCAATTTCCTCGAGAATATGTTTTTGCCAAAACATCATTTGAAAACCTGACAGGATTACCCAGATTTGTTGCACATTATGAGGTTCCTTCATAGTGTTAAATTTACATGCCATTTTCACATAATCAATGCTGAAGGCCCCCAATTCCACCTATGGTATAGTAGTTTGGTGTCGTCATTTTCCTCTTTTACTGTGAATAGAAACCAACCTCTCGGGAGGATGTGGAATTCCGAATTGTAACCTATTACATGTTACCAATTAGTTTCCATCCACCTTGCTAGAGTAGTTCTGCTTGTCTCTTTCTCACAGAATCTGCCTACCAGGGCTACCCTCATGTATAGTGGAATGTTCGTCAACTGTATGTCCCTTCCCACTAAAAGTTCTGGATAACCTTTTTTGGGCTTGATCCCCTTAGCGGTATTCCTACCTTGTTTCGACTGCTCTGCCTCGTGTTTAGGCTCTTCAATGTCTACGTCGGTGTATAGGATGTCACGCATGGGAGAGGTTGGCGTGTCTTTCTCTCCATCCTGTGTCGTCGACATTCGCTTGCATGGACTGTTATTCTCGTCAGTCAAAGACTATATGTACTTCGTATATTGTTATCCAAACAGAAGATCGACCCTCACATAGGCTCTTATTCGTAGTCGATGATATCCTCGTACGTCATGTTGTAGATGATTGCATTTTCTATGTTGTAAAAAGACCGTAAAACCTTTCACCAATCTTCAAACGCTGAGACTTTTTTCCTGGGTCGCAGAGCTACATCGCGCCTATCATGTAAATGACTCTGTATATATATATATATGTATTGCATGTTGTATGTGATTATGCTAAAATTTGGTCATGGGAATTTGGTTTCCATGTCATGTTATCATGACCTTGTATAATATGTTGCATTTTATTGTTTTACATTATGCTTGCATTTAATCAATTCATGGCCTCCACGAGAGACCTTTTCCATTGATATTATGGCGAAATGGTTGATTATCAAATTTTCAATGGTTGGTTTATGGCTAATTGTCCCATGGCTAAGAATGTTGGGCGAGGAGGTCACAATTCAATATATACCAATATTGGCCTCAATGCTAGGCTAAATTAGGTAGTTTACGAGAAGGGAATGACATGCTTCACGCTTGTATGTAGTCATTTTAGTGTTTGGAATGTTGGGAAAATTGTAGAATAGAGTTAGGTAATATTGGGTGTGCTTAGTTTCAAACTTGTGTGAATGACTCTACCCATAGTTCTTAAGAGCTAATAATTCACTCATAAAATATTATTAAAAAACTCCCATTTATCAACAACAATTTATGAATTACTAGATCCAGGGTTCCCTAACTTGCCCCAAACAACTAAGAATCACTTTGACAGTGAGAAATCAATGATGAAGAATCTCTTGCAACATTTGGTAAGTGACTCAATAAGGGATGTCCAACTTTCTTGTGAATGGTTGAGATTTCTCCCATTGATCTAGATTGACAATCCACAATCTATCATGGCATTTTGAATTTTCTCAAGTGGATAAGACCATTTTCACCATAAATGTGTAGCATTTGTTCCCCTAGGGACGCAAGGATGCCCTTGATTGCAACGACTAGGTGTTCTCATTGTAATGCAAAGAAGGTGATTATCAATAGGGAAGGAGATTCTGACTATCCCATCATATAAGAAACCATGCCACATGGAAGGGCCTAAGGGCATAATAAGGCTCAAGGCCCATAAAAAATCGTGGGAGTTATATTCAAAGGTTGTTGGGATAAGCATGACTAACACATACACAATGTTGTGATGGTCTTCAACCTACATAATGTGGACCAACTCATGGAATTCAAGGGTCTGATCATCCAAGTAGATTTGGTCTATGCAAGGACTTAGAAGATACCAAAAAGGGGATCATGCAACCAATGGAAAGACAACATGTGATGGCTTTATTACCCATTGAACCCTGAAATGTCCCCCAAGGTTTGAAAAAACCTGTGAAAATTTTCCTTGATTCAACAATAACAAATGGAGAAGACCCTTATGTTGTACTGCACTCGATTATCATAGGTTGGCTCACAAATTCATAAAATAATTGTTGTGGTAATGATTTTGTTGTTTCGTTTAATAGAATTGTTGTTGTGCATATTTCTTGTAGTTCAATTTAGGTATTAAAAGTAATAGGAACATTATAGAAGTCGTAACTTGCAATGAACTTGTAAACCTATAAATTTTGCTTTGATCAAGATTGAGAAATTTTTTAGTGATTGGAAATATATTTCGAGGAGCAATAGAAATCAGGATTCAATTATTGCAGATATCCTTCCAATTCAGCAAAATAATTAAAAGGACATGGCCTTAGTCTTGATAAGACCATAAAGCCATGATCATAGAGTATGCACAAAACCTTGATGATTTGGAAACAAAAGCCATGGGTGAATATTTGTAGTTTGGAAATGCATATATAAAGTCTAGTGGGTGCAAAAATCAAGAGACCCCTCTAGGTATTTCAAAGACTATAAGGAACTCGAGGGTGGATCTTTAAAATTACATAGTAGACAAGGAAAGACTAATCAAATCTTAAGAAGAGAAAAACCAACTAAACACAATGATGCTTCAATGTCTGACAAACATACAAATGCAAATGCATTATGGATAGAATTCAAATAACGTAGTGTGAGTAGAAATAACTCAAGAAGATGTTCTCACTAAAGGTCTCATGGTGCAATAAGGACCTCCTGAGACGGGACATACAAACTATATCCATCAAAATATGATGTTAGTGAGCCATGTACATTTGAAAGCTCTTTTTAAGTAGCCCGAAATATTCTCTCAGCATTGATAGGAGGAAAAGGCCTTTCAGAGATAGATTACGGGGATAAATTATAAAGGGAAATCCACCCTTATTTTATGGCGAAGTTAAACATGAAGTTAAGGCTTGGATTTTTGGGATAAAAAATAAAATTCAAGCTCATGAATATTATTTTTTGAATATAAAGTACGGAGGTGTCATGTTCAGTTTAGATGAAATGGCTTCAATTTGGGGGGATCACCTCCAATTGTATGTAAAAATGATCACCGGGAGGAATATTGTATGGAAGTAGTCTAAGAAATAAACTTTTAGTAGAAATACCTTTCTGATTGTTACTATGAAGGTAATATCCAATAATTATATGGGCTACATTGGGGAAAACTACCATAGATGAGTATGTGACCAAATTCTTGGAATTGTTGAGTTGTGCCAAATATATCCAAGACGATAAGGTAAAAAATCAACATTTTCCTATGTGGATTGTCTCAATCATACAGGGACATAATTGAATTTGAACGTCTCACACTTAAATATGTTGTGGGAATATAATAAACCCACTTCATAACTTAGGATAAAATATTTTAATATTTTTTTATTAAATTCCTACCTACTAGCCTCGATAGTTGGCATCCACTTGCAAAACATGGTCAACACTTGCCATATATACCCCGAGAACACTTTAATCCTGATTCCGGCTTGATTCTGGCTTGACCCTGTCTACTTTATTGACTGTCAGAATTAGTAACTATGCCTTCCTGCAAATTCTGTCTTTATTCTGTTTTATTCCAACTTTTATGTGGATAAGGTAAAGCTAGTCAACTAGGAAACTGTTATCCTTTGTTGCCAACCCATCCTCCATTATTTTCTCTCCATATTCCAGGATTAGCATGTTTTTTACATCATTCATGACAACTCACTCATGCTTTAGCTAATTCATGAGATCCTTGACTGATTTGGGAAGTGCTTTAGCCACCTGTGGGGGTTTATCATATTTGGTAACTCTGATTTATGAGTTAGCCACCAACTCAATTTTCCTTTATAAGGATGTATTACTATTGTAATAATCAATCAAGTATTTGGTTAATCAATCAAGTCATTGATTCAATAATCAATTATTCATTGGATCACTTCTCTTGTATTCAGTCTCTTTATTCTTCTCTATATTTTCCTTGTGCATACTTGTGAGAATTATCTTAGTATAAAGATCTACCTCTTGTGCTTCTTCTTTGCATCAAGGCTCCTTTTCTAATGGTGTCAGAGCTGCAATTTCTGCAAATGTAGTTATAAAATGTAAATTATTGTTATGAATAAAACAAAGACAAGGCATATTTTCAAAAGAGATGGAAGGATAAGAAAAAAGAGAATCCCAATCAAAGGAAGAAAATGTTTAGTTCTCCTTACTTTATAAACTAGCCAAGGACATCCCAACAAAATCAACTAGTTAAAAGTGAGAACAAGCCAATTGAGTTAGTGGGGGGAGAACAAGGAATCATATTTGACGACAAGGATGTGTACAAGATCTACACTCATCAGAAGGATGAAAGTAGGAATCTTCACAACATACAACATCCAAGAGGCTACTTCCTTGAATTATGTGGCATGGACAGTTCCTTGGGTTTATGTTTCATTTGAAGATCACCAAGGAAATCATCAATCAATGGTGGTTGAAATTGTAGATGGAAACTCAAGGTTAGTGAGAGCCATTCCAGAGATAGACTATGTTAGGTATATTTCAACCCAGCAATCGAATAAATTTTTCAGGAAATGATGTCAGTTGTATGCAACCCACATATGGGAATTGATGAAAGTAAAAGTCCAACACTTGAAGTGTATTGCAAGACTTTAGTGATGTACATCTGGAAAAAGTGCTATGAATTTCTCCAAAGAGGGACAAACAATCATGTACCTAGAACTACACTATTGTCTAAAACTCCTTATAAGATAAGTAACCCAAAATTATTGGAGATGAAAATGCAATTTCAAGAGTTTCTAAAATAGGGATATCCAATGGGAATCACTTGTATTATTTGTGAATAAGAAGGACGTGACACTCTAGTAGAGTATTGATTACATGCAATTGAATAACATCACAATGAAGAAGTATCCATTGCCTCAAATTAATTAATTGTTTGACCAAATGAGAGGGACATAGCTATTCTAAGAGACTGGTTTGAATTCAAGATTAAGGAAGAAGACACCCATAAGACAAATTTTAGAATGAGGCATGGCTAATATGAATTCATGGTGGCACCATTGGGTTTCGTAAATGCACTGATTACATTCATGTGTCTTATAACTAGTGTTTTTGGTAAATACTTTTGCAAGTTTGTATTCTTTTTTATTTATTTATTATGGATGATACATTGATTAGTTAAAACAATGAAGAAGAGCAAGACAATTTCTTAAGGGTGGTTTTGTGAGGGTTGAAGGAGGATAAATTTTATGCAAAACTAAGTGTGCTTTTTATAAAAAACAAGTGTAATTCAGGTCACATTACTTATGAGGAAGGAATCTCAATGGATCCATAAAAGATCTAGGCCACATTGAATTGGCCCATTGCAAGGAATGTAATGAGGTTGAGATTGTTTGTGGCTCTTGTTGGTTATTACATGAGATTTATTGAGGGATTTTCCAGAACCACATACATGATTACTTCTTTGTAGAAGAAAAGGAAGAAGTTTGAATGGTCTTAGGAATGTGAGGAAAGCTTTGAGTTTTTGAAAATGATTCTTGCAAGTGCCATAATTCTTAAAATTGCAAACCCAAACAAAGATTTTATTGTATACATTGATTCAAGCATTGAAGGAATTGGTAGAGTTCTCATGGAAGATAACTATGTAGTATGTTGAGTTACATAAATCGAAATAACGTAAGAAAAACTCTATTACTATGACTTGGAACTTGTTGCAATAATGCATGCTTTGAAAACGTGGCACTACTTGATGGGCATGATGTTTGACCTCATAATTGATCATAATAGTGTGGAGTATTTATCTGTCCAACTAAACTTAAATGGCAGGTGAGCAAGATGGTTGAAATTTTTATGTGAATTTTATTTTGAAATAAAACACATAAAAAGAAAAAAAAACAATGTTATCAATGCAATCAACAAAAAGATGCATTTGGTTGCTATTAGGATTTGAAATTTAGACTTGAGAAGGAGAGTTATTGATTCCCTTGCCTATGATGAACACCATAGCTAAGTAAAACATGGATTGCTTCAAAAGAAATAAAAAAAGAGATACGTGGACTACTAGTTGAATGATGATGAGTTTCTTGTTTATAAAAATAGAATGTATATTTTAAATTCTTCAGAGTTAAGAAAAATTAGCATGGATTAAATACATAAGATGCCATATTATTGCTAGTTAGACTATAGGAATGATTGCTCCAATAAAGAAGCAATAGTTTTGGCTTTGGATGCAGAAAGATGTCATTAAATAAATTGCCATATGTATGGGATGCTAAGTTAATGTTGAATATCAACATCCTATGCATTTTCCGCTTTATTAATGGAAACAAGTGGTGATAACAATGGATTTTGTTTTTGGATTTTGAAGAACAATGCAGTAGTACAATTCTATTATGGTTGTGGTGGATAAATAAACCAAGATGACTTAATTTATTCATGTTAAATATATTCACAACGCCATTGAAAAGTTTTTTAGATTGCATGAAATACCCATTACAATTGTTTCAAATGGGGATACAAAATCTACTTCCAATTTTTTAAAGAGTCTTTTGAAGACTTGGATACCAAGTTGAATTTTAACATTGGCTACCATCGATATATAAATGCATAATGAAAGAGTGAATAAGGTGATTGAAGACATGCTCTGCATGTATGTGAAGGACAAACTATCCAAATTTATAGTTGGTAGAGTTTGTGCATAATAATAGGCGTCATTCTCCATTAAAAATGAGTTTATTTGAGGCTCTATGTGGTAGAACATGCAATTTGAGTGAGCTAGGATAACCCAATAAACATAATTGTGCTCGGGCAATAAATGCTTAAGGAAATGGAGCAAATAATTGTTAAAATAATACAAATTTTGAAAGTAACTCAAGTCAAGGGGAAATGTTATGTAGATAAGAACATAATGCATAGATATTTTAGTGTTGGGGATCATATTTTTATCATAATGAAGACAGGGAAGAGATCTAATAAGCTTGGGAGTTGTGACAAGTTAGCATGTAGATAGTGTAGGTCATTTGAATTCCTTGATAAGATAGGGGAAGTTGCATATAGACTTGTATTGCCTGTGAAAATTGGAGCTAACAATGTTTTCCATGTTTATTGGCTTAAAAAATATGCACATAATCATAACCATACGACTGATTGCATTGTGATATAGGTGGAACAAGGGAAGCAAAGCCATTGTGTACCCTCGACAAGAAAGTAACATTGTTATGGGACTGAGCCATCATATAGGTAAAGGTGCAATAGAAACAATTTGGTCTCAATGAGGCTTTGCTGGAGCACTTTGACATGATCTAAGTTGCACTGAGGTTGTTGTTATTCCTATGGGGAAATAAATGTAATATCTCTATTTTGACTCTTAGAATGTATGGAATAGATTATGTGTAAATTGTGAATGTGTGGTTATAACAATGAGAGTCAAATTATGTGAGCATAAACAAATAATCCCATGTGTAAATTACGTAACTAATTTTTTTATGGATTCATAGTGTGGAGCTCAAGGCCAGGGTCTGGCTAATGAATGGAAAATCCTGTATAAATGATTCAAATATACTTATGTGGACCATATGGTAGGTTTGTCGTAGTGAACTCAACCAAGTAATAAATAATTAACATTGAAATATAATATATAATGGTAGGGGCGACAGGAGGGGGAGGAACAATCACTCATCTCAATGAAACTATTGAACTGATGTAGGCTTGTGGACTTGGAAATGCAACTGACAATCAAGCCAAAGCTCTGGTGCTTCTGCAGGGAATTAAACAGCTGAAAAGGAAAGGTATTATGCAAGCCTGAGTCATCGGAGACTCTCAAAGCCTCATCTATCTAATGATTTCTATATCACTCCCCAAAGAAATTCAATTAAAGCAAATAGTTTGCAGAATACAAAAACTTGCCTCCAAATTCCAACTTCTTCTTTTCTTCCACGTCCTTCGCCGGAATAATTCCGAGTCTGACTCCGCTACCGATAGGGTGGTAGCTTTAAACCCTAGAGCTCTTATGTTGGATGACCATGTGGAGCTCTTACACCCTCTATCCTAGTGGGACTTAAGCCTCCTTGTGCTAGGTGTCAGATGCATGAAGGTATGGGAAGAGGCGCATGGCGATGGGATGTCACTTGGACTTGCAGATGCTGTGGTTTGAAGGTCGTGCATGCGAGCACTCACCACCTGGTTGCAGACCGTATTCAGAAGAGGGGTGAGTGTCAAATCTTGGGTACTATTCACACCATGCTCAGCGGTGGCAGGGATTGGAGTTATGGCTCTCGCAATCTCGTAATCTGGCCACACGAGCCCAACCCTACCTCGCATTGATAGGAAGGGAATGCCCTGTTATTTTGTTATCATATATGTTGAATTTCCTCTCTCGGATCGTGAAGGCAGACAGATTGAAGAAGCTCGGCTTGTTCTCATAAAAGCTCATTATTTTCTTAGGATTATGGATTATAGAGAGGAAAGCCAAGACTGTTGCCCAGAGCATGCGAGGGTTGCCATGGGAAGAAATATGCGACAAATCAAGGAAGATTTGAAGGCTCAAAAACATAAATTGAGACACCACTAGGAGGAAACCAACCATAAGTTGGAGCAGCTTGAGGAATTTGTCCACAAAACTAGAGTTGTCCAAAAAGAACACAAGGAATCCACTACAACCCAGCTGAAGGAGCAATCTTTGACTTCTCAGGATTTGCGAATCGATTTCTGCAAGTTGAAATTCAAATGGATGCTATGGCATTTGAACACCGTGTTCTTCATGAAGTGGAGGAGAAGCAAAACATAACGGAAGGGAAAGGAATCGAGCCCTCCCGTGACAACATATCGAGGGCACTAATTCATGTATTTTCATTTTATGTTGGGTCGGGTCTATCTTTTTCGGTTTTATTCTAGTTGGACTATATTTATAATTACTATTTACAAGTTTCCGACATTATTAGAGCACTTATGCTCCATTTTGTCTGTAAGACCTCTATTTTCTCTTCGATTTGGATGTTTTGCTACCCTGGTTGTACTTAGACAAATGCTTTCATTTGGCTTTTTTTGATAATATAAAACTTCTACCCATTTCTGTAATATATATATATAGGAAGACACCTATAGGCCTAAGACATCTATAGGAAGCACACGAAAGGTTATGATTCCACTGTAGTAGAAGTGGAAAACGGGGCCTATGGGAGAGTAATCCTCTATTGCCAAGGTTTAGCCTAAGATGTTATATATTTTTCATTGTGTGCATTAAATGACCCATCCACCTTCATTTGCTTAGAAACACAATCATTTAATGCATGCATAGGTTGGTAGGACAATATTTACCCCTGAAACCCTTATCGAAAACCGACCTTCAAAATATATCTTCCATTAACCTTCACCAATCTATTGTTACATGAGGCATTTTAAAATGGAGTTCTTAAAGCCTTTAAAAAAGCTTCATCAAATGCCAATACCGTGGGCCTATAAACTAACAACTTGGTAAACCCATTAATGACCAAATACATGTGAATCTAATTACTATTTTACAAAGTCAAGATTAACCCAACACCCCCCTCTTTTAACTCAACTTGGGGTACAACTACCTGCTCAAATTTTATAACTAAGTATTCAAGAACACAACATGCCCCTTTTTAATTATGACCTAGGTTTACAACTAGACTTTACACATAGGATCCAAAAACCATCCAAGAATATGAATGCCGAAATAGGTTTTACAACCATATGCCCATTTACAAATTTGATTAAATCCAAATCCATAAAAATGCTTACAATTGTATGCTCAAGTGTGTGATGCTTGAAGCATCTACTTGCTTTATTATCCGCATCCCTCGTGCTCCAATAACAATAAAATAAGCCTAATACTTCTTTATTGTTCACAACCTATCTTACCATTTGCCATAACTCTTAACTCTACACCTCCACAACTCTTGTCTTTTGATCAAGAGATATAATTAAAATAAATATGAAGCAAGCACATAAGTACACATGCACATAACAATAACCAAAATTTACCCTAAACACCCTTTATTGGGAAAACCAACATTCAAAATATATCTTTCATTACCCTTACCAATTTGACCAACACATGCCATATAGGCATCTGACAATGGAGTTCTTCAAGCCTTTAAATAGGCATCATCACGTGGTAATACTGTGGCGAAATACCATGGCCCTATAAAGCAAATACATGTTGATCTAGTTACTATTTTAACAAGTCAAGATTAGCCCAACATGAATGTGAGTGATCATTCCCTCATATCACTCATTGACATTCATTATAGGATTCTCACATGGAGGCTTTACACCTTTTCATGCCGCATTCTTCCTTTCTAACCATGAAACAATATGGAAATTGACAAAATCAACATTGTGAAAGAGGAATCTTGTAGACCTTGGATGGGAGATAGATGGTTGTAGGTGAGCGCATAGGTTGGGTAAGATATGAAGACATAACCCATTGGTATTGGCTCTTTGGATGCTTGAGAGCCAAGTGTTATGATTGCATGCTATCCCTGGAAGGCATTCAACATGTTGAATTATTCTACCTACATTGAGGATTTATGGAAGGGAATACTATTCTAATGGATTATTGAGCATATGAAGGGAATATCTTACTTTTGTTGCATAGGGAAGTGGAAAGAGAGTGCCACCATTGGTCGGTGGGTATATGAGATGCTCACTGGTAACATCATGACTTGGCTTGGTGATGACATTTACACTCGATGCCTATGATTGAGTAGAAAATTGCTTATACATGACCAATTATTGGACTATCTTCCATTAAAGGATAAATTATATGTCTTTGTTTATGAATGTACAATTGAAATGTTATTTATTGTCATGAAAATATACGTAGTTCATGATCGAGAGCCAAAGAAATAAGTGTCAGACAATGATTACTTATTTAGTTTTTCTCATTAGGTGTGATGTTGAAATTTGGTCATGGGCATTTGGTTCCCATGAAATCCTAATATTCCATACTTGTATATTTGACCACATTTTATTAGTTTGCATTGTGCATGCTTTTAATTAATTATGGGCATCCATGAGAGACCTTCTTTATAGAAATTATGGTAAAATAATTTTCTACTTACATATTTAGTTATATTTTTATTAAGTTTATTTTACATTGTGCATACATTTAATTAACTACACATAACAATGAAAGGTTTCTGTATACATATTTTGTTAAAAATTCATTAAATATAAGTTGAGTAGTTGGAAAGAATAACTCTTACCCCCTCCAATACCATTTTAACCATAAATATTGATCGAAGATTCCACTCCCTAACTTGTAGCTAGCTAGAGGATCAATGTCAATGGGTACAATAAGGTTCCATCAATCAATAAAAGAGCTACCTAGAATACTTTGAATAATAACACCATAATTCCCTTTTTATTTTTCTTAAAAAATTCAAGAGATGTATTATAAGTCACTTTTGTGATCTTAAAATTACAAAAATATTGGGTTAGGCACCAACTCAAGGCCTACCTAAACCCCCGCTCCCAGTCACATGTCTTAGCACATGACCCGAGGCGTCCCACGGGCCATATATCCGCCTATTTCAAAAAAACACTCCAATCAGAGCACACGATTTCATAACTAACCAATTGGTGGTCAAGCCACGTCATCGATCCGCGGCAAGACCCCTAAACCAATCAGACAATCGCTGGATCTCAAAAGGCAATTTAGTCCCTTTCCTTGCCCTCTAAATAGGCGGGCCGCTCCCGCATTTCTCATTCGTATTTTTGTGAGAGTCCGAAGGGTTTCAGGCACACTCGAGGGTTTGTTTTCAATCTCTGCTGTAATCCGCTTGCGGAGTCTGAGCATTTCGTGAGATTTAGTTCCTGCGTTTGAATCGCTGCAAACATGAGTTCCTCTGCTGCAAAGGGCGGTCGTGGGAAGGCAAAGTCCACAAAGTCCGTGTCCAGGTCGCAGAAGGCCGGTCTGCAGTTCCCGGTGGGAAGAATCGCCAGGTTTCTTAAGGCTGGAAAGTATGCAGAACGTGTTGGGGCTGGTGCTCCTGTGTATCTCGCTGCTGTTCTTGAATATCTCGCGGCCGAGGTATTTTGCTTACTGATGCTGATAATGGCGCTTCTGTATTCGTTTTGGAAATATTGTATTTGCTTTTTGAGATTTTAGGGCTTTGCATGTCGTTTTTATGAGATAGGGCTTTTTAAATCCTTGTGCCCGCGCTTTTTTTTTTTGTTTTTAAAATTTCCCCCGTATTTGTATAGTTTTTTATTATTAAGTAATGGCTCAATAGATTTTTATTTAACCTTTCAAGTGGTCAGTTTTGTATCGATTTAGTACATTTTTTATGACTTTTCCGTTTGAAGAAATATTGGTTTGCCTGAAATGATCGTCTTCCATTTGTTTTTTTCTGTTTGGATTTTGTGAATTTCTACGATGAGATCGGGCATATTGTTCTGTTTTCCTCCGTTCGAATACGTATTACTTAGTATTTTTTTTCTTTTGAAGATTTTGTATTTGCTTTTAGGGATTTTAGGGCTTTGCATGTGGTTTTATGAGTTAGGCTTTTTAAATCCTTGTACCCGCGCTTTTTTTTTTGTTTTTAAAATTTCCTCTGGATTTGTATCGTTTTTTTTATGTGTAATGGCTAAATGGGTTTTTTATTTGACCTTTCAAGTGGGCAGCTTTGTATCGATTTAGTACATTTTTTATGAAGAGTTCCTCGTTTGAGGAAGTATTGGTTTGCCTGAAATGATAAGTTATTTTTATAAATTTATTTATTTGGGATTTTACGAGTTTTTACAATGAGATCACTCGTACTATTTTTCTTCCGTTCATTCATGCCTGGTTTTAACCATTTCACATTTTTCTTTGGCAGCTCATTTATCTTTATTATATTTTTGCTGTTTTTGTGTTGTGTTCGGTTTCCCTCTTCCCTGTTTCTATATTTTTATTTCTGTTTCCAAGTCTGAATATTAATTTAGGGTTTGAAATGATGGGCCGAGTTTTTACGGCGTTCTTTCTACCTAAATATTTTTTAGGCGCCCGTTATATTGTATTTTCCTTTGTTGACAATGGCGATTGCCTCTTTCAGCCTTGTAGTGCAACCTGTGTTTATTATTTTTAAATTACCGGTATTTTCATGCTGCCCTGGTCGGAATCCAATCACTTTTAATAGTGGTTGAAAGATGTGGTTTTATCTAACCCATTTTGTTAGGAAGTACTTTTTCCGAGTGTGTTTTATCCATTTAGTCGGTCCGTTCTGTTGTGTGTTTAGACTTTTGTCTTTATTTTTAGCCGGGGTTTGATAATGTAAGGAACATGCAATTCTCTTTTCGGCCATCCGGTTTCCCTCTTGGAAGCTAGAATGCTTGACGAAAAGCGAGTATCTTCGGCATTCATGTTGTTGTAGTGTCTATTTAATATGCTGAGATAAGCTTTGCTATTTTGTCAACCAGGTTTTGGAACTCGCTGGTAATGCTGCCAGGGATAACAAGAAGAATCGTATAGTTCCAAGGCACATTCAGCTTGCTGTTCGGAATGATGAGGAGCTGAGCAAGTTGCTGGGTGCTGTAACCATTGCCAATGGAGGAGTCCTACCGAATATTCACCAGGTTCTGTTGCCTAAGAAATCTGGAAAAGACAAGGGCGAGATTGGATCTGCTTCCCAAGAGTTCTAATCTGGTCCGTGTTTATGGTTGAGCGAGCTAGCAGTATTTTTGATCTATTTGTAAATGATTAATGGGGGTAATCCTATTTGGCAAGCATTTGATGCTATCTTTTCTTTGAACTGGTGGATTTATTTGTTCAATGCGAACTTCATTGGTGTTTCTTGATGAACCTATATACAAGATTAGTGCTTTCTTGGCACCTTGTCAAATTTCACCCCTGCACTTCTCAATGATAATTATGGTGGTTGTGGGCTGTTCTAAAATAGTGCTTTAATCACATGTTTGGATTCACTGTTCTCGGTTTATTAATGGTTTTTTTTTAATCTAATGAGAGTTGCGAAGTTTAGTAGCACATGTTATTCGCCTGGAAAATATTTTAGTAGATTAATTCATTTGGTTGTGCTAAAATAAGGGAAAAGAAAACTGCGTGTGCAAAAGTTTTGCAAAATGGTTGATCCTCTAGGCATCGTCTCCATTTATTTACGAGTTCTAGAATTTGGATTTACATGCATTGTTCCAAAAATGATCTAATTCTAGCTTTAAAATCTATATATTTTTTTATTTGTAAGTTATTTTGTCCACAGGTCATAATTTGCAGCTTTTGATTAAATATGCTCCTACGTAGTCACTAATTGTCTTCAGTCTAGTGTGGGGCTCTGTCATTAATAGTCTTCAGTGGTGAGAGTCTTGCATTTTAACCCAGAACCAGCTGAAAATTTACACTAGTGTACGGAGAGATAAATGATACCCCTGGTGCCACTCAGTCTGGGTCCACCACGGCAGGATCCATTGAGAATAATGTACTGTTATGATGGGAATTGGGTGAATTTAATATTTAATTTACGGTAGCAAAGTAATCTGATGTATGAGAGTCTTGCATTTTAACCCAGAACCAGCCGAAAATTTACACTAGTGTACGGAGAGATAAATGATACCCCTGGTACCACTCAGTCTGGGTTCACCGCGGCAGGATCCATTGAGAATAATGTACTGTTATGATGGGAATTGGGTGAATTTAATATTTAATTTACGCAGCAAAGTAATCTGATGTATGGGAGTGGTCTTTGTGCAAAACACTTTTTAATGAAAAATCTGTAAAGAATTGATCTGTGATTCCCCTCTCTTCTCTCTTCTCGGGACACTTAGTTACATGATCTGGTGCAAACAAGTCTATCCAAATGTGTATATCCAAATGTTTACTTCAATTTGGAGTGTTGACCGATTATCCCTTGTTTGTCTTTTGTTTGATGAAAAAATGGAATTGCCATTGGCACCACTGAGATGTTTGACAGTGTTGTTGAGGCATGCCTTTTGTTTTTTAATAATAAAGCAGAGTAGCCGTTGCCAGTAACGAGATGTTTCGCACTCTTGAAGACAAGACCTGTAATCAATGAAAACATGAACTATTTTTGAAAATAATAAAAGCAGAGTTGCCATTGCCAGTAATGAGATGTTTGACACTGTTGAAGACAAGACCTGGACTCAATGAAAACATGAACTATTTTAGAGAAGCACAAGTTTATGGTATTACTTCGATTTCGGAGAGGTAAATATAGAATAATGATATGCATTATTTTAAAGTCACAAGTTTAAGGCTTTACTCCGGGAGAAGTGAGCAAGAGTTTAAGGTATTACTTTGACTTGGGAGGTGTAAATTTAGAGCTATTTCGTTTTGGAGGTACAAACTTTGAAATAATTATTGTAAATATAGGAAAATGATTATACATTATTTTAAAGACACAAGTTTAAGTTATACTTTGATTTGATAGGTGTACATTTTAAATAATGATGTGCATTATTTTAGAGCAAGACACGTGTTAGTGTGAATTTTGAATAATGATATGCATTGGTTTTTCTAGCTCGGCATGATTTTGGATATGCACGACATGATTTTGGTATTTGATTTGGGAGATGTAAATTTAGAAATGATTTTGGTATTACTTTGATTTGGGAGATGTAAATTTAGAAATGAATTTGGTATTACTTCTGTATATTGAGCTGTTTTTTGATCTAAATTTATGGTCATAAATTTAAACTGTCTTTTTTGAGGTATAAATTTTGAAATAATTGCTGTACTTGTTGATACAACTTTATGGTATTGTATTGATTTTGTATGTATAATTTTGGAATAATGTGTTTTTGTAATGTATAAACCTTGAAATAATTTGTTTGTAAATGTTATTTGGAGTTTTTATAAGTTTTGTGAAAAGTAATGTATTTTGTTCAACACCAGCTTAGATCCAAATCTTAGGTTTTATGAAGATTTGAGAGGGATCAAATCTCCAAAGATTGTATAATGCACCTCTTCAATGCAACCATATGCAAAGTTAGACACATTTTTGCAAATAATTAAATTAATAATATTTTAGATATTAATAGAATAAAATAAAAAAAATATATTAAATCTTGCACATGATGTTTTAGAAGTAATCTATTTTTTATTTCTAATTGAAATTTAGTAAAAAAATTAACAAATTTCCCAAAGTAAATATAAATTATTTTTAGTTTATGTGAAAAATATACTATGAATTTATTTTGGCTTATTCATTTTATCTACATGGTTATACTTATGCGTACTTATGTGACGCTTCAAGTTAATCTCATTGATTTGATTACTTTAATGAGATGGCCGACAGACTACATAGATTTCTCAATCGGATAAATAAATTGCTGGTTAAATTGCCGTCATCAAATGAATTGCATCCAGCGATAATGATGTTGGCTTCTCGTATTGAATTTTGATATTTGAATAAACTAGGCACACAGACACATCGACAGCAGGCCCATACGAATAAACCATATATATAAGAAATCACACAGACTCATCGACAGCAGGCCCATGCGAATAAACCATATAAGAAAAAAACATTTCTATTGAATGATAGATTTATCTTTATTTTAAACTTTATCTTCATAAGCCAAATCTTATTTGACTACCCATTAAAAATTGTAGCTGTGTTAAAAACTCATCGTTTCTCACTTTTTGTTGTTGTTTCTACTTAAAAATTGTAGTTTTGTTAAAAACCTTTTTCACTTTTTGTTGTTTCCTTGTTTTTAATGTCATAAGCCTTAATATCAAAATGGCTTAGTAGACTCAGTCGTTTTGTTTTTATTTTAATGGCCAGAAAATATTTATTACTTTTAATATAATTACCTTAGCTAAATGTCTTGATAAATCCAGTATCATAAATTAGTACAGATTTAAAAGGATCGCATGCGATGACTAAGCTAACCCAGAAGGGAGGATCAATAGATGCAGTGTGAGGCTGCTTAACAAACGCCCTCAACAACTGCACCCTCCAAACTCGCATTCATATCAAACTCAAATGGAGTTCGCACTTACACCACTGGCTCTTTAAGTTTTCGCCCTTAACATATCGCTACCTTATCTTCCGGGGGCTCTGGGTTCTGTGGTTGTGGAGTCATGGCGTTGGCTAGTTTTTCTCCATGTGCCATTGAGTTGGTCTGCATTAAGAAAACCCAACGGCATTAAAAGAACAGATTTCATCGTTTCTCTGTGAGCTGTTTGGAATGAGCAAATGATTACTTCAAATAGTTCAAAGAGCTTGGCTCGGTTTGAAAGATGCCTGTGGAATACTTCGTCTCTATTGAATAATGACGGGTGTCTTCTCAAGTAAATTGGAATATCGACTTGTCTTTGAAAGGTGAAGAGCGCTTGCAATTGTTGATACAGGTTGTATTGTTCGCCACATTCAGCCCATCCATCCCCTAAGAAAGAAGATTTTTTTATGTTCTTGTGTCTAACTTAATTTATATATTGTTGTGAGGGTTTTATTTTGGCCGACATAACCTTATAACTTTACTTAACGTATTTACTACTTTCTACATTAGTTAATTCAACATTACAAACATTACATCACGTTACAAGATCTATCCCATAATATTCACTATTATTTTTTGCCGTCATGTTACAAACATTACTAATGTTACATCAAGTTACAAGATTTCTCTCATAATATTCACTAATATTCACTATCACTATTATTTTTTTTCGACATGTTACCAACGTTACTAACGTTACATCACGTTACATGATCTCCCCCAACAGTGGTCTATGTATCGGTGGAAGATTCAACAGCTACTGTTGCTCCTGCTTCCTCGGGCGGCACCCCAGGTTGAGGAGTTACTCGAAATGCTGCCAAGATATCCGTATCTTTGGTATGATATTCAGGAGTTTAATAAGTTAATCTGTAATCTTTAACACCAGTTTTGAATCCGACACTAGCTTTAGTCTTTGTTTTTGGTGACATAAGTCCCTCCTTTATTAATAATTATTTCTCGCAAGGGCGAGGTCTGCTCGACATGGATCGAATGTAAACAATCGATTTTGACAGAAATATCCTACAAAAAAGTCGTCTGTTATTGGACAATAACATCTACACCTTTTATCACAAAATATGGATTGCTTTTACGTAGATCGTGTAAAAGCAACGTACTGAGAATTCTAAGGTCAAAGAACGCTTTCGATGCGAAAGGATTTGAATTAACAATCTCATCAAATTGGATTCGGCCCATGGATTGCATAGAAATTGATAACTTTGTATAATCTCCCCCATATTAGGCTGTAGAGCGCCTCTCGACGCAATAAGATTGAAGATTAAAACATTTTTTATGTTGTTTTTGTTAGATTGCTATTTTCAAAATACTTTATGTTGTTTTTATTAGATTGTAATTTTCAAAATATTTTTATGTTGTTTTTATTAGATTGCAATTTCAAAATATTTATTTTAGTATAAATTTTAAATTTTCTTTTTAGTGTATTAAAGTTATTTGTCTAAATCTTCATTTAATCACAATTTGAAAATGTTTATTATGATGTAAATTTTGGACCATTTTTAATGCATTAGAATTACAATTATGTTGGAAGTTTTTTCAAACTAATATTTTGAAACAAAAATAAGCTAAGCAATATCTTAGTTTTTATAAGGTTCAATAAACTAAAGTTGGTTGAGGAGGAAAGATGAAAGTACTTTCCTAATTTCCTTCATATCATAAGGGAAAGATAAGACTTATAGGAGTTAAAATTTTAAATTTATCTTGGTCGAAGTTGGCCATAAAATAATTTTCCAATCAAGGTTTGAAGAAGGAAAATCTGTAGTTCAACCAATGGTATTGCATAGAGCATCGACAAGTGGTCTCCAAATACATGATGAAACAATAGGTAGATCATCATCACAGTCAAAGGAGTTTTGAAGAAGGAAAAATCATATGGGAACTTGAACAAATCATTGAAACAAGGACCAAACAACTAAGAAATCAAACTATTATTGAGTACCTCATCATGTAGAAGAACTTACTAGTTGTAGATTTGACATGGGACGACGATTTCATTTGTATGGAGGACTTTGGTAGTTAATGAATTACTACGTTTGCTTTAGAATTTTATTTTTGTGGTTGAAAAGTTGTAGGAAAAACATCCCTAAATCACCATAGTTTGATGAGCTAAAAGGTTAGGAAGGTTGTTATTGTAATTCATATTTTGAAATTGCAATGTAATGTAGGTGTACACAAGACATTACATTGCATCATCTTCAACTAAGATATAATGCTTTTCATCTTCAATCCTCTTAGTGTTGAAATATGACAAATTATTTCAACCTACAATGTTTTAAGAACCGTCCAATGCTTTGTTTCACAATGGAGTTTGCGAGAGTTCTTATTTTAGCAATGTTGATTTTATTCTTTATGATAGTTAAAACAAAGATAAACATTTGATCTTCTAGATTGGGGTTGATCACTTCCTTATAGTATCTTAATTTTCTTTTATCATCTAATTTTTTATTGTGCCACTATTTCTTCTTAAATTTAGATGTAATATTTTTAATGTTATCATTATTCTTTAGTGTGATTGCTTTCTTGATTTTTCAATCATTTTGCAAAGATTTGACATCTTCATGTCAACCCCATTTGAGTTGTAGGTGGTTTTGACTAGAGTTTGAAGCAATTTTAGGAAGCCTCTTGTCTTCCATGTTGTTTATCTTGTTTTTTGTATATCAAGTACCTAGTTACAACCATGCTTTCAATGGGGGAAATCACTAACAAAACAAAAGTTATGATAATTAAATCCAAAAAGAGCACTAACACTAATTTTGTGTATGACAACAAGAACTTGGAGGATGTAATAACTTATAATTTCAAAATTAAAAGTAATACAGCCTACCTACCCCCCCTCATAAAATCAAGTACTGGACAAGCTTGCTGAACTTTTATATGGGTGATTCCATAAAGGTGGGTAACAATTTTTGGCCAAATTTGGCGATGAAAACCTAATTTTTTACTCATGTGTTAGATAAAAGCCCTCCAAATGCATATATGCCACGTGAATTTCGACTTGCAGTGAAAAAACAAATTGTAGAATATTATGTTGGCTTCCCAATGATATTTTTTTAAAAATATTTCGATGTCATTTAATGTGTAAAAATTTGCATTTAATGAACTGTGTGACCTTAAAAATTTGAAGAAGTTAATAAGTGGCTCTTGTCCAACCCCAATAATTCAACCTTACATTAATAATTAAAAAAAATATGAGCATGATCTACACAAAATGCACTATGGTCTGCATATTTTTTTGTTAATTTATTTTGCAATATACAATTATTTATTATTTTTCGAAAGTGACCACATCTGATTTTAGCATCATTTTATGCACGTGTGTCCATCCCAGCTTTTTTTCACTGTTTTGAAAAATTGAAAAACCAAAGATACCCTTTTGAAGAGGACACGTCGATGTGAGGGTTGTGTATTTTTAAGAAAATTTTGGATATGTATATTTTACCCTGCGGATTTTTCTTTGAGCTGCTTCCAAGTTGTTTGGTTTTCTAAGTGTAAGTTTTAGAACTAATTAAAAAAAAAGCCATATGAATGCCAAAACGCATGCATGATATCTAATGGATAGAGGATTCGGGGATGAATCTATCGGTGTGAACTCCGCTAAGATGTGTGCCATGAATGGTAGGGTTTACACCCCTAGAAGACACAAAGAAACATTGATTTTCCTATAAGATGGCTAAATCTCTGTTTTTTAGGCCCTCGATCGAGGGTTTAATCAAGCCCTTGATCGAGGGTTTGATAAACCCTCGATTGAGCTTCCAATGAAATCTCGATCGAAGTCTTGCTTTTTAAAAAAAATCATACAAAAATGTGCAAGAATGGACTTAGGCATTGATGGCATTAATGTCATTCCAACCACTCTCCTAACCTCATTTCCCACCCGAATTCCTAAACAAAATTCTATATAAACATAAAACATAAACATGTTACTAATTTTATCTTTCACAATTGACTATCCTATTTGAAACAATTGTATATTGTGTTTAGATATTGTTATAGGTATGAATTTGGATTGTTGATCTTGATCACAATGGGAAGCAAAAAGCGTCGAAGTAAAATATCTTCTAGGAATCAAAGCAACATTGAAGAAATAAGAGAGAAAGAAAGAGAAAGGAGGAGGAAAAAAAAACAATATTAAGAGGAGAAGAAGTTGCAAATCAACCTATACTTGAGAATTAAATGTCATTTCTAACAATATTGGTATAATTTATTTTTAAGTTATGCAATTTCATATTCATAAATATAATTTCATTTTCCTAGTGATCTAGTTCAAATAATTTCATATTCGTATATTCATATAATTTTATATTGCATAATATATTCAATTTCATAGTGTTCTAGTTCATATATATATATACATACATGTTAAATTGTTTAGAATGTAAATATAATTTTGTAATTAATTCATAAACTTATATACATGTTGTATATATATTCATAATTATATGTAAAATGTATAATTTCATATTTACATATTCAGATAATTTCATAAATTGCATATTCAATATCATAGTGTTCTAGTTCATAATTTATATATATACAAATGTTAAATTGTTTAGAATTTAATTATAATTTTGTAATTAATTCATATACTTATATGCATTGTATGTGCATGTATGAATTCATAATTGTATAATTTCATATTCACATATTCATATTTAATTTTATATTGCATATTCTTATATATTCAATTTCATAGTGTTCTAGTTCATAATTTATATATATACACACGTTAAATTATTTAGAATTTAATTATAATTTTGTAATTAATTCATAAACTTATATACATTGTATATGTGCATGTATGAATTCATATATATGTAAATTCATAATTGTATAATTTCATATATCTACATATTCATATAATTTCATAAATTGCGTATTCATATATTCAATTTCATAGTGTTCTAATTCATAATTTGTATATATATATATGCTAAATTGTTTAGAATTTAATTATAATTTTGTAAAATTGTAATTTTGTAATCAACTCATAAACTTATATACATTGTATGTGCATGTATATATACAACCTTCTAAAACCACTTGTGTACATGTGAAAT
>LPNX011155020.1:104822-124468 GCA_001517045.1 Pseudotsuga menziesii | reverse complement strand
AATGGTATGTGTTGTGAATGAATTGAGAAAAATGTTTGACCACTACACTAAATTAAGCATATATACAAAGTAAGTGTATTATAGTATGAGTAGTTCTAGAGTCGTCCAATGAAAATAGAGAATGGTTGATGGATATATATAATTATGTAGTGCATAATATTCTAGCATAATATTTAGTTCTAAATGAATATGTATATATAGCCTTATCATTGCACTTATTTTATTCATCTTTTCTATAGCATTATCTCTCATTTCATTGGTTTTAATATGATTTTAATTTCATATTCATATATGAGCAATTTCATAGTGTTCAAATTACAATTTTACATTACATTATGATAATGATGATAATTACATTACAATTACATTAAACAATTTTACAATTACAATTACAACCATGTACAAATGACTAGGAACCGTATGGCTTTAAGCATTGACGACAATGATGATCTTAAAGAAAATCAACAATTACAATTACAATCACAATCACATTACAATTACAATCACATTAATGTGCATAAGCATCAACTTTACGTCAATGGAACAATAAGGTAGAGTAAATACAGATACAATTTTACATTACATTATGATAATGATGATAATTACATGGCTTTAAGCATTGATAATAGATAATTACATTGATGATAAGCATTGACAATTACATTATGATAATAGAATCATATGGCTTTAAGCATTAATGACAATGATGATCTCAAAGAAAATCAACAATTAGAATTAGAATTAGAATTAGAATTACAATCACATTACAACTTACTTAAGGTAAGGTAGAGTAACATATTTTACTTAATAACATAATTTACTTAATAACATCTGGTTTGGGACATAAGTCTCATCCGCAACAACTGTGGGAAGTACTTGGGCTTTGCCCTAAAACTCATTATGAGGAGTACCACAGGAACCTCGAAGTAGCTGGCCATTGAGAGAACCTGCCAAGCTAAAAGGGCAACGACCCCTACCGGATTGACTAGATTCCCACATGTGAGAAAAACCAAAGAGTTGTCGTTTGTGGCCAAGCGGTTAGCAGTTTTACCTGCGCCATGAAGCGAGGGGTATTGCCCCAATACTCAAGCCTGAGACAACCTTGGTGGCAGAGTGACTACCTTTGAGCCATTAGGAAGCAAGATAAGTAAGATAAGTGGCCGAGTGAGTTACTGCAATATGATAAGTAAGATACAATGTTATTCTTGAGCTTGCATTTATTTGTATTTATTCCAAGAGCTTGTATTTATTTTTGAGTTTGTATTTATTTATTGATAGATCCTGGCCAATCATCACAGGATCGTGCACCCTCTGATTTCTCAAGAGTAATTGGGAGCTTCAATGACGTTGGAATGGCTGTTAATTGTTTAAGAGGGTTGGATGATGCCACTTAAGAATGATTCAGGAACCCGACCCCTGATCGAACAATCAGAGAGCATGTTAGTAACATAATCAAGTTGTACTTTGAACAACAATCAATGATTACACAAGCTCAAATCCTACATGGACTGATAAACCACAAAAAATTGAAACGTGCCACAAAGTTGTTGGGTTTTAAGGATGTTAAAAATAAAAATGCATGTGAGAATGTAACAGAAAGTGTAACAACTGCACTATCTGCATTTGGAAAGTCAAGAAAAAAATGATATCAGTGCTGCACGTAAGGAAATTACAACTGCTATTGTGGCACGAAGCACCTCAAGAAATTGAATGGTCGCAACAATGTCAAAGTTGCTCCATGTTTGAAGAAAAAACATTGCACAAATACACTAAATTTAGGGTAAAGATAGATGAAAACGATGAAGCTGCTTGTTGGGATCTTATATGCAGAGAAGCATATAAAGACAGGATGGAAGAGGGAATCAGAGAGAATGTGATAGAGTATTGGGACAACCATTTTCATGCTATACCAGATCGAAACATGTCCTGCGACAACGTTCTAGTAGAGGCATTTATAAGGAGCATTGCAAGCATGTTAAGGAGATGACAAGAGTTTCTTTGTTCGAGGAATTCAAAGAATCAAATACTGGTGTTTAGATCTCATTTACCATGTTCAGTAAGTTGAAACCATGGTATATTAGACCGAATACGATTCAGGACACTTGTTGTTGTCGATACCATGTTGAATTCCAATTATACTATGACACATTTGTGGATTTTTACAAAAAACATTGGGATGGTGAACCAACTCCTCACACGGTGCAGGATTTTATTTCTATGATACTATGCAATAGGAATCCTGAAAATGTGTTTTTCTTTAAAAGGTGTGTAGGTGGGAGAAGATGCCATGAATGTGGTGATTTGGCATTGTTCCATATGAAGTTTCCTATCAATCCAACACACCCTGGATTGTCAGATATCATAGTTAAGTGGAAGAGATATGAGTATGTCTCCATGAATCCATCATCTTCTTCACATGTTCCATCTAAGAGGATCGACTTGCTCGAGGATGATATTCCTATTTCAGACTTCATGGACAAGTTTCAAAGTCAGATTTACAAATACATTAAACACTCCCACATGTCTAGGTGGCAAGCTTTAAAATTTAAGCATTCTTGTGAGGTTTTTGAGCCAGGCACAATCCTATTGGTGGTAGACTTTACTGAGAATTACACATTTGCTCCTCAGAGAGAGATACAAAGTGAGTATTATCACTTTGACCAGGTGTCCATCTTCATACATGTATTGTATAGACATGCTTAGGCGAGCATTGATGGTAGGGATAACACTCCTCAGTCACACGATGTGATCAACGAATACCCTTTTTTTGTCAGTGATGATTGTGAGCATGACACGTTGTTTGTTCAACACTGTTTTGGGATGATTTATGATTCATTCAAAAAGAATGGGGTGTCATTTACAAAACACTGGATTTGGTCAGATGGGTGTGTGGGGCAATTCCAATCAGCACGCTCATTTTATTGGTTGAGTCGTCTTCACAAAGAGACAGGTATTCAACACACCTGGATCTTTTTTGAAACGTGGCACGAAAATGGTGAACATGATGGCGCAGGTGCATGCGTGAAACGAGCACTTCGGAGGTACCAAATGAGTCATAGTACATCTCGACTTAAGTGCTTAGCAGAAGTAGTTGATTGGTGCACACAAAAATTTGGGTCACTAAGGTCATGAACAAGCAAGGCTGGTGCACAGGTAGGAACAACAACTTGATTGGAATTTAATAGATGTGTTTGTATTATTACATATATAAATATGATGTTTTTTATTCGATGCAGGTTTTTTTGGGATGTTTCCCTTGGCGATGCGAATAGATCCATGCCATGGTATTGCTAGACCATACCTTCTATGAGAGAACTGCATTCAGTTCGTAGTAAAGACATGGACGACATATTTTCCATTGAAACGAGGAAGTATGCGTGTTTCTGTGAGTTCTGCATTGACGCGAATGGACTGGGGGTTGATCATTGCGTGAATGATGCATATGTCAAACAATGGAAATATGTCCCTCTTAATCCAAAGGGGCCACATCCAATTTCGACGTGGCAAGGGATGCACACTGACGAGGCAGTGGTTTCACTATATCATGACCGAGTTTCTGATTTGGTTAAGCAAGGTACATGATAGTTGATTGAATGTTTAAACCTCTAGTCTTGTACACACACACACACACACACACACACATAAGATTTGTTAATTGCACCACCGAGAAATGACAAGCATGTGACATACTTTTTGATGCGATGTACACAAATCAAAAGCAGGTTGGTGCGATCCTATGTTGATGGAGAGTTCATGTACCAAGTTGGTGACCTAGTTGTGATGGGCCACGTTTTTTGAAAAAGTGAGGAGACAAGGTGACTATATTATTTATAGATATTTCATGCCTGAATATATATCTTGTCAGTATAGTCATTTGGTGGTGGCAGCTCAGATACATCTCATTGAAATCAAGGTGAAGAGGGGTGAACCAAAGAGATGGAAGATGTTAGTAGTTGACGATGATCGTATTATGGAGACATGCATTCCTATAACCCATTGGTCGGATGAATGAAAGTTATATTCCATGACATATAAGTTGATACATTGACATAGTTGACATGCTTTTGAAATGTAGCAAATCAAAATTTCTTCTGAAATATCAAATCAAATTTTACATCGTAGTTGTAATTTGCATCTAGTAGATCTTACATTGTAAAGTTGTAAATTTTGTAACATTATAATTGTAAGTTATGTTAAAAATTGTAAGTTGCGTTCGATTGACAATTTTGCAAACATGTAAACTTGGAAACTTTGTAAACATTGTAAATTTTGTAAACTTGTAATTTATTAAATTGGAAAATTGTACAATTTCGTAAGATTGCAAAACATTAATGATTGTTAAAAATAACATTAAGATTGTAAAACCATGAACTTTGCAAGTCAGTTACATACCACATATTTAAATTACATGTAGAATGTGAGAAATATATATATATATATATGAAACACAGATCTATGAACTCACCTCACTCGAGTTAAGTGTTAGGTTTGGGAGGCTGGGTATCTGCCGAGACGAGCCTTCATCAGAACCCGGTCGATGAGCGGCAACCCACTCATCCATAAACATCACGATGACTTCAATGCCCTCATCTGTAGCTACCTGTGTCTGTGTCTATTTCCATGACATGAAAACAATTATATTAATGAATTACAATTTGAACTTGAGAATTACAATTTGAACATGTAAATTATAATCTAAACATAAATATGCAAACATTTTGAACATAAATAAATAGTACCTCGTTGATTGACGTGTCATGAGTAGGAATAGAGCGAGGTTGTGTAGAATCATTTGCAATTCCCTTGCCTCTATCTTGTACAATATGAACAAGATAAATGAGGAAAGTTGGAACAAACCAAAATATTGTGTGTTCAACAATTGACTTGAATTTAGAAATTCAAATTTAGGATGACAATTAACACATACCTCATCAACGTGGGCGGATGGAACTGCAGTGGGACCTCAAACAAATGCATCACTGCCAAACAGGACCTCCATGAAATAAGACTCCTGCATGGAGGTCTAACACAAAGCAAAGTATTAGTTAAAAAAAGATATACCTGACAATCATGACAATCAAATGATGACAATAAAGATATACCTGTCCCATAGGTCGAGGCCTGCATCTATGATGTAGTCTAGAATATGCGTTGCGGGCCATGATAGCATACTGCAACATTGTGTCGTGATCAAGAATGTTGAGAACATCATCGAAAACCCACTGTAACTCAGGCTCTGCAGGTGCAGTGGGTGCTCTGCGTCTCTTTTCCTGCACAACCATCATGGTACCATGCATTGTCATGTGTGTCGCCTCTACTAATGCACTACGCTCCTTAGCCGCTAGCTGAGGTGACTCAACTACATCATCTGTCCTAAGCATGGTCATGGTAGGGAGACCTAGCAAAGGCTTTGGCTCTGGCTAAGCTCTAGGGTCTCTCCTAGCCCTAGGATGTGCATTACTGCGTCCCCCACCAACACCATAGAAGCTTGATGGTGTGCTAGTGTAATATGGGTGCATATCCAAGACAAACTCTGCATAAATATGTTTTGAAAAGTATAGTGGGACCTGGTCATGGTGGGGAAACATGCCCCACGCTCCAATGAACCTATCATATACATAAGGCGCTGCAGCCTCTAGCTTAAACTCCTTGAGTATAAGCGGTTGACCAGAGACGCGGTCAGGAGGGATATCAAATAATGTTCCCTTCACATCATGGCCAACTGTTGCATCTCTCATTGAGGCCCAGTTATAAGGACCCTTCACAACGTCCCTTCTTCTCTGACATGCAGAGGCCCAAAGTGAACTCAATGGTTTGATGGACCTGTAGACCTTTAGAAGATTGTCTACTGCCTCTAACATCTTGTGCATCGAACATGATGCAGGAGAGTTTTAAGGAATGGAGATGATGTTTTCCCGCAAACACTCACGCTGACTGGCAATGTCTTGCAGCGTGATACATGTGATATCATCCTCCCATGGTGCTTCCTCGAGAGAGTCGGCGCCCTGTTGTGCAGCACCTAAAAATTAGATGAAAACACAAATGTCAATCAAAATACATACATCAATTGTAGGTGAATTTGAAATCAATATAAATTAAAGGTACTGATAACTGAAAGAAATATATATATGCATTTAATGTACCTGTCTCGTGGGGAACCTCCCCATCGACACCAACAGTATCCTGGTTCTCGTCACTCACATGCACAAAGCGACTACTGCTCATCTTCCCAGCAGGAGCATGTGTCGTCATAGAACGCCTAGGCGAACTTGTGAAAATAGAGACATACAAGTTGATGATTAAATATACACATGTAAAACAATTTAATTTGATGTAACTAACAACAAAGAGTGCATCATGCACAATTGTATACTTACGAGTCCTCTGCCGACCTCCGGGGCGAAGAATGGCCACAGATCTGCTAGTGCTATGCCTTCGGCGAATCGAAGATCCCCGCTGTAGAGATGCATCTGCATGAAATAAAGCATAGTAAATGATTTTTTGCAAATAACTCAATGTAAGTAACTCCATATATGCATACGAGTAAAAAACTCTTACTAAAAAAACCACAACAAAGTTTACAAAACAAAATGGATTGACTAGTTTTTTGTTTTTGCTTTGAAGGTAGTGAGAAGAAGACTATCGAATATGTGGTGTCATCGGGGTTATGATTTATTTTCATAATGTTGAGTACTCTTTTATTTCTTGTTCAATTTGAGATTATGGACATGTGGTACTTATTTGGGTGAAGCTTCCTAAAATATGAGTTGAATTCTAGTCATTAAATGTTTTTCGGGTTATAGAGAATGCTTTGTGATTTTTCGATGGGGTGGAAATGA
Organism: Pseudotsuga menziesii; assembly: GCA_001517045.1. Classification (NCBI taxonomy): domain Eukaryota; kingdom Viridiplantae; phylum Streptophyta; class Pinopsida; order Pinales; family Pinaceae; genus Pseudotsuga; species Pseudotsuga menziesii. Next base: position 117,629 of record LPNX011155020.1, on the reverse strand, counting down.
GTTACAAATACTTGAGATTTTAAACTAATTCCTATAGAAATTTATAATTTTAAACTAATTTTTAAAATTATAGTTATGTAAATTTTTTCATCCATTTAAAAAAAATAAATTACAATTCCAGTTTTCCATAATTTAATGTATAAAATTATATATTTTATTAGTAATGTATTTTACTATTATTTTAAAAGATTCTAAATGTATAATTTATAATTTTCAAAATGTTGAATATAAATCTATATATTTTTTCAAAAAAATATCAAAAATATAATTTTATCTTTAATTATGGAGTTCTATTAATTTTTTAATTTGATAAATTTCTATTAATTTTTTTAATTTGATTTTTTTCTTTCTTTCAAATTTACACACTTATTTATTAATGTTTCTTTCTTTTAAAAGAAAAGTTAAAAAAAATCCATATTTTTGTTTGAGCTTAAAAAGAAACTAAAATACATAAATGCACTTTTCAATAAACTAAAATCAAAATATGTTAGCTAATAAATCAAAACATACCTATCATATTTTATTATGAAAAAAATATTTATAAGAAATATGAATATGAATTAAAATTAAACCGGTAGCATAAACGACGGTCGGTTGATAGAAATATTTATACAAACTATAAATTTAAATTTAAAATTTAACAAATTTGAATTTTTTCAATCCTCTGTGTATTCTCGGAGGATTGAAAAAATTCAGGCATCATTTCTGCTTGCCGGGCTCACATTTAAAAATTAAACCGACAACATAAACGCTACCGGTTGACAATATATATATATAAAAATAATTAAATATTAAATAAAAAACAAATTTCAATTTTAAACATATTTTAAATGCTACCGACAGCATTTCTGCTTGCCGACACACATTGTAAACATACTAGGCAAAAAATACAAACTTAAAAACATCTATAACAATGACTTTTTTCAATTTTAATCTAACATTATAAAACTTAGTACGTAGTTTGGCTCCAAGAAGATTCTGGTTTTCTTTGGCCCGATTTTCCTTGCTCAAAGAGGCTTCTCTGCTGCTTGTTGCTCCTGGTGTCTGCCTGGTCGATCGGTGGAGGATTTCTGCAGGATCTGCTTGCCGGTTTGCTTTCTCTCGATCACTTGCTCGGTTTCTTTGTTGGTTTAGCTCTGGTCTCCTTCCTTTAGTTGGAGGGGCTTGTTCCCTGGACCATCTCGGCCTTGTTAGTTCGTGGCAGAGGAATTTCTTTTTGGATTTGGTACCGGGGGATCTGGTGGAGTTCTTTGGAAGGCTTAATCCTGGTCTTCCCTCTTGGAGACTCTTCCTGAGTGTGTCTTGCTCAGCTGGCTTGTTGATTTGGAGTTAGAGCTTTGCTCTGCTTCTCTGGTTTGTTTGTCTTTCTTTTTTGGGATTAATTGAATTTTGTTTCTGTCCTGGAGTCTACTTGATCTAGCAAAACTTTTATCTTGATTTGGAGTAGTAGTGAAACTTGCTAATCTGCAGGGTTCTTGGAGTCTGTGAGATTTCTCTGCCTGAGGTTCTCATGGATTATGGCGATCCCCCTCCCCTTCCTCTGGAATTGTAAGCTTTCAAAAGATTGATAGCTTCCAGTGGTAAGAGAAATGGTAGTTCTCTAGTGCAACAATTTGTGAAGAAAGTGGACATCCCATCGATAGAACTGCTAGCTGAGAGACCTTGCCGGATGGCCTTGTATCTTTCTGAACGTGGTTTAATTGGTCAATTCATAGGGCTCTGGCCTTCTCCTAAGGAAATTGACAGCTGGGTTCAGCGCAATTGAAGGCCTTTGATTACTGAAGATATCCATAGTGACTTGGTTGACAGGGGGTTTTTTGTCTTTGTTTTTGACTCAGCTGAAGACAAAAATCTCATTTTCCGAAATGGGCCCTATTTTATGGGACCTCAGGGACTATATTTGAACAAATGGACTCCTGATTTCGATCCCACTCAGGATGTTCCTTCAGTTGTTCCGGTTTGGGTTTGCCTTCCTCACTTGCCGCTTCAATGCTGGAATTCGGAATCCTTGGAAACTATTGGGAACAAATTAGGAAAATATATTGACAAGGCTGAACGTAAAGATCAATACTCGTGTGCAAGAATTTGCGTAGAAGTTGATTTAGAGATTGGGTTACTTGAAGCGATCAATATAACCGTGGCAGATTGGTCCCATATTCAGGAGCTGGATTACAGGCAGCTTCCCTTCAAATGTCACCATTGTCATGGTTATGGTCATTTTGCCAGGAACTGTAAGAAGAAAGCAGATGAAATCCCTGTTCTTGAGAAGGCTGGGAAATGGTCTCGTATTCAGAAAGCACGTTCTTCTAAGCAATCTATTAAATTGAAAGTAAAAGAACCTCATCCTGGGAATAAAGCCAATTCTGATATGAAGAAGAACTCTTCACTGCAAGAAGCTGGAAATTCAGTATCATCTAATCCATTTATAGTCTTATGCCAAGTGGAAGATCATACTCCCCCTTTCTTTGAAGAAGGTGAGATTCTGCCTTCAGAGGTGCTAATAAATGATAGTGCAGAAAATAATGAGAATATTGAAATCCCTTTTCCTAATCCTTGTGTTCCTCCAATTCTTTAAGAAAATCTCAATTCCCCTGCTAATCCCTCTTCTTCTCCTTCATATGCTGAAATCCTTAAGAAAAATATGGTCGATTTCTCTGGCTTATCTGATGAAGATACTTTTGAACAATCTTCAAAAAAAGGTGGTAGAAAATCTCGTGAAGAGATTAGAGAAGAGGAAGCAGAACGTTTGAAGATGCAAGGATCTCAAGCTACCATAGAGATGTCTATGGGCAGAGGCAAGTGGAACATATCTCAAAAGGGTGGATCAACCCCCTCTGGAACAGGTAAATAATGCAGCTAACCTCATGGAACTGTAGGGGTTTGGGAAATCCCAAAAAAACAGAATATGTGAAGGATCTTCTGAGAATGGAGTCTACAAATTTTTTATTATCACAAGAGACAAAAAATGACCAGGACACACTATTAGTTCTAAGCAAGACTAAGTGGAAACTAAATAATGGAATCGCTGTTAGTGCTAGGGGCACTTGTGGGGGCCTCGCAACTATTTGGATTGAGGATAAATATACTCTCCTCTCCTCTTTTGCTTCCCAGCATTGGATCTATACAGAGCTTCTTTGCTCTGCTAGCAGGATAACTCTTGCCCTCTTTAATATGTATGTTCCTGTAAACCATATGGAGAAAAAGGAATGTTGGACCTCCCTCTCTACTTTTATGGAAACACAGTCTCTTCGAAACATTATTGTGGTAGGGGATTTAAATATTACTTTTGAGCCTAGTGAAAAAAAGGAGGAGTGCTTGGTAAAGATCCTCTTTAGAAATTTGTGGAGGCCATATTGCAGACTTGGGATCTCCTCGATTTTAAACCATCGAGAGGTCGTTTTACTTGGAATAATAATAGATTTGGTTCAGCTAGCATTCTTGCTAGATTGGACCGTTTCTTTGTGCAAAGCTCTTTGTTAGATAAGAATTTTCTTATTTCTTCAAATTTTTTTCCAAATATCTCTTTCGATCATCACCCCATTTCATTGTTGATAAAAGAGGAAGAAGACTACAGGCCAATTCCTTTTCGTTTCAGCCCATTATGGATTGAGCGTGAGGGTTTCTGGGAAATTGTGACTGAAGTTTGGAATCAATATGTGATTGGCTCTCCCATTTTCGTGTGGGAGCAAAAACTCAAAAAAATTAAGTATGCATTGAAATCCCGAATTAAGAAACCTATTCCGAATCCAACCAGCTATAGAAAAGAAAGTGTGAAAGTTTTAGCAGAAATTAAGTTCAGTATGGATGATTCTGACATTTCAAACTCACTTTTGTTATCAGAGAAGATTGATCAAGCTAATTATTTCCATTCTTTCCGGAGAGAAGAAGAAAATTTGCATCTCAAGTCGAGAAGCTTATGGTTACAAGCTGGTGATAAAAACTCAGCATATTTCCACAGACAATGTCGGTTAAGAATTTCTCGCAATCATATTTCAGATCTTATATCTAGCGAGGGAGCAGTTATTAAAGGTCAAGTAGAACTTAAACAAGCAACTCACTCACATTTTCATCAGCTATTTTCTGAGGATGGTATTTCAGATAATGCAGCCAAACATGAATTTCTATCTTATATTCCTCCTATGGTTTCTACTGAGACAAATGCTGGTCTTAAAAAACCTTCTTCTGAACAAGATGTTGTGGAGGTAATCTGGGGTATGGAGCCAGATAAAGCTCCTGGTCCTGATGGTTTTTCCATACCCTTTTATAGAATATGTTGGCAAATTATAAAAAATGATTTGCTTCATATGATATCCTCCTTCCTTAGGAAAGGAAAAATCGGTGGCTGTACCAATTCAACCTTTTTAGCCTTAATTCCTAAGGAGGCCAACCCTGCATCCTTTGATAGGTTCTGACCTATCTCTCTTTGCAATGCTTCTTATAAAATTCTAGCTAAACTTTTAGCTAACAGGTTAAAGCCTTTGTTGGGATCTTTAATTTCTCCTCAGCAGGGGGGATTCATTAAAGGACGTCACTTAGTAGACAATGTTATTCAAGTGCAAGGGCTATTCATTCAAGTTTCATAAGGGAAGAGAAAGGTATGATCATTAAACTTAATATGAAGAATGCTTTTGATCGTGTCAAGATCTGTTTTCTCTACCAAGTTCTACTTACCTTTGGTTTTAGTTTGGAGTTTGTCAGTTTGATTAAAGCTTGTACAGAGAAACCTTGGATTGCTCCTCTCATAAACGGTAGACCTGCAATTTTTTTTCAATTCTCTAGAGGTTTGCATCAAGGTTGTCCTCTGTCACCCTTCCTATACATTTTGATGGTTGAAGCTTTAAGCAGAATGTTGTCTGCTGAAATGGCGGTTGGTACTATTCCTGGAATTAGGGCAGTGATAGGAGTGGATCCCATCAACCATGCGCTCTTTGTAGATGACTCCCTTCTCCTCGGTGGGGCCTCATTAATTATTGCTCATTCCTTCAATAGAATTATTCTTAAGTTATGTTCAGTCTCTGGAGCCTTTATTAACAAGGAAAAAAGTGCCGTCTATGGGTGGAATGTGGATCATTTGAAAATGATGCAAATTGCTAATTCTTTGGGCTTCCGTGGACATGATCAGTGGGATAAGATCAAATACTTGGGTCTTCCTTTAACCTTGGGTGCTAGTCCACCTTCGCTTTGGTTGGAATTTTTGTGCAAAATAAAAGCCAAAATTGTCTCTTTGGGAGGACATTGGTTGACGAAAACCGAAAATTTGGTCTTCATAAAGTCAGTACTCTCATCCCTTCCTATTTTTTAGTCTTCACTACTTCTTGCCCCCAAGTCCATCTCAGTCCAGATAGCCAAGATTATCAGGGATTTCCTATGGAATGGTGGAAAAGGTAATCAAAATAAAATTCATTTGGTCAATTGGGAGACTATTAAAAGACCTCTTTTTGAAGGTGGATTGAATGTTCAAGATCCTGAATCAGCTAATCTAGCCTTGGGAGGAAAGCTGGTCTGGCAGCTCTTTACTGATAAGCATCATCCGATCAGCAAGCTCTTTTTGATGAAATATATTAAAGGTGGATCCTTGAGAAATATAAACCCAGAAAAAGCTTCCAAAAGGAATTGCAATATGGAATTTGTGTACGAAAAGTTTAAATTTAATTCAGTAGAAAATTTATAGAATTCCTGGTAACGGGAAAGGAATTTTTCTATGGGAAGACAAGATTCTTGGGCATCCTCCTCTTTCCTCCATCAACTTGCTTTCTGAGATAAAATTATGGCTGTCTAATAAAGGCTTTCTCTGATTAGTAGACATTTGCTCCTTGGATTGCGCAGGGAATTGGGATGGCTGGAAGTTCCCGGATTTGCCAGATCGGTATCTTCCTGATCAGACTTTTTTGATAGATGCATTGAACGGTCTAGGTCCTGTCCACTGCTCCTTGAATGATAAATGGGGATGGGGCTCAACTGGTGTATATACAGTTGCTCATGGAATATCAACAATTCATTCTCCCCATGCCTCCTTGCTTTCTCCAGCGTAGTGGAAATCGATTTGGTCCCCATTTGGTTTGCCAAAGGTAAATTTTTTTTCATGGTTACTTATGCATCAAAAGGTTTTGACAGGTGAAAATCTGCTGCGTCGTGGGTTCCTTGGTCCTTTTCGTTGCTGTCTCTGCAAAGCTGAGTCAGAATCATCTGATCACCTATTCGTTGAGTGTGTGTTTATCCAGTCAGTTTGGAAATTGACTCTCAAATATCTTTAGATCGTTCCCCCATTTGGATTGACGGTCACTGAATTGTATTCTACCTGGAAGGATCGGGTCTCAATGTCCAATCTCACCCAGGATGGGTGGTCAAATGTCTGGTATTTGTTTGAGAAGACCGTTTGGTGGCTGGTTTGGTTGGCAAGAAATGATAGTCTATTTAATAACAGAACGTGGTCCTTTGCTGAAATTTCCATTAAAATTAAATTGCAGATATTGGAAACTGTCAGGCATTGCAATTCTAAAATTCCTCAAGAATTCTTTGATTGGTTGGGGTGCACATCGAATTGCAGAGTTTTAAAAATCTCCAAGCCAATTTCGTTTCCTTCCTGGCGAGTGAGACTTTCTGCTGATAATTTTTCTCTTTGGTGGCAGAGTAAGGGAGTTGCTACTATTTTCTTTGATGGTGCATCTAAGGGGAATCCAGGCATAGCAGGTGCTGGTGGATTGATCTTCTCTTCAGGCAATGAGATAGTATCTTGCTTCTGCTGGGGCCTTGGAATTTGTTCCAATAATCAAGCTGAGAGTTATAGCCTTCTTATGGCTTGTCAAGTTGCCAGGAAGATTGGTATTAAGAATATTCAAATTTTTGGGGATTCTGAGGTCTTGATAAAATTGCTAAACTCTGGCTCTTAGTTCAACAGGCCGTCTCTGGATAAAACGTTGCAGCGAATTCGTAATATTTTGAAAGATTTTGAAAGTGTATCTCTTTTCATATTTTAAGAGATCTAAACAATCAAGCTAATACTTTGCCGAATAAATCTTGTATTCTTTCTCTAGGAAGCTTTAGTACTAATTGATAATCTTGTTTTATTCAGCCTCTGCCGTAATTGTTTATACGTGTGAAGTTGACGCTGAAGTTTATAACTTGTATCCTTCTAGAATTTTGTTTTATTCTTGGTCCTTTAGAAGATATATTCTGACCTTATTGTAAATGGTTGATCTAGCAATTGCTATTTCATTCCAGGAATTCTTCAAAATCCAAAAAAAAAAAAAAAATTTAATAAAAATTTTACCCGTTTGAGTTAAAAAAAAACTTAAAAAAAAACTAAAATTCCATTTCAATTTCAAAAAAGAAGGATCGGGGGTTACCTCTCTGCTTCAACATCGTGGTGAAAGGGGGTGTGGCTTGCGTGGTAGCTCGGTCAAGGTCTCCAGGGGCGCAACTGCATGGGCGAGGTGTTCCGAGACCCAGAGGCTCGGTCGAGGTACTTGTTTGTGCCGAAATGTGGTATGGCCGTGGGTGCGCGTGAACCATTTATAATTTTTTTAAAACAGGAACCTCGATCGAGGTAGCGGCCTCGATCAAGGGTTTGTTAAACCCTCAATTGAGCTCTTGGTAAACCCTCGATTGAGGGTTTAAAAAACCTCGATCGAGCGCTTGTTAAACCCTCGACCAATGTATGAAAACCTCGATCAAGGGTGTACTTTTTTCATTTTGCCGAAAATCCCTTGCCAAAAATTGTTACCCACCTCCATGGATGCACCCATATTACAATCAATTTCTTCTAACCAACCTTTAGTGTTTGTAAAATTGGCAATAATGTTCTCTTACAACCTTATTGCAACAACTCTCAAATTGAAAGGAACCTTAGCTTTTCTTGCCTAGAGTGACAAAAAGATAGAGAGTGGATTGAATTGACTTCATTAAAAACCACATGCACCTTCCAATGGTAAATAAAACAATAATATAGAGACCATCCTAAATGTTAGTGAAAGGAGTGTTATACCTCGAAATGACACTTCTTCGTCCGAGTGATGACACAAAGTTTGTCGTCACACAAAATGACTTAATGGATAGAAGTAGCCTTAACACTATAAGAGGTTTGGATCTTGGATACACACTGCTTACTCCTGTATTAACATATTTTGACTGAGTTAGCTTGAATACGTGACTTTGCTCCAGACAACTTGCGTACCATACACAAGTTGCACACAAGAAACTTGCGTATCGATCTCAAAAGATGAATACGCGAGTCTCCTCAAGGGAACCTGTGTATCATACACAAGTTGCCTCTTTACAACTTGTGCATTTCATTAAAATTTGTTAAAAATAAAAATCCAACTAATCATGGGGTAGTTGGGGTTGGTTTGGAAAATACCCTAACTCCCCTTACAATGGTTTTCACCTGAAACTAGGAAAAGGAATTTACTCAATCCCTTGCTCATGTGGTGAAGTGTACATAGGGGAAACATGCCGATCAATAAAATTAAGATTAAAAGAACACTGTGCCGATACCATTCATGAAAGAACCAAGAAGTCGGCTGTGGAAGAACATTCATTGAAAATAAACCACCATGTTTGCATTGAGGAAGCAAAGGTCATAGCCATTAAAGAACACTACAACAAATGACATATACACGAAGCAATCAAAATAGAGAAACATCCAATGAACTTCAACAGAGATGGCGACCTAACCTTGTGCGAGGCCTGGAAACCAATTGTTCATTCCATAAGGTTAAACAATAATAATAACAATAATAATGATAATAAAAATGATTAAAATAATAATAATGACAAACAACATAATACAAAAAAATAACAATAATAATAAACTATAATAATAATAATGATAATAATGTTAAACGATAATCATAATAATAAAAATGATAAACAACATATAAAAAATAAAAACAATAATATTAAACTAAAAACTTTAAATCAACTAATTATTTAAGAAAAACAAAACCGACACATTCGCTAATAATAAAAACAATATTTATAAAACTTAATAAACTTTATTGTTCCTTTGAGAGATATCCTTCTCTTGAAGATGGACTCAACTCTGAAGTACGAAACACGCCGAGATGAAAAATTCCACACAGGTTCCAAACTCTCCATTAAAAATCCCCTAACTATCTTAGCCTCGTAACCCTTCCTCCTAATGAACTATAAAAAGAGGAGAGGGGCTAGAGGAGAGGGGAACCTTTTGGAGGCAAAGTTATGGTGGAGGATTTTTTTGGGAGAAGAGAAGCAAGAGGGCTCATATCTAGTTTTCAAGGAAGCTTGAGCAAGTTGAGGTATATGTAATTGTCCCATACATTCCATGAATAAAGAAAGTCTTTTCCTTCTATCTCTATTGTAATGCATGTTTCAATTGTTTATGGAAATGATCTAGATTGTGATTTGGATTTAAGTTGCAGTCACTATATATGTTAATATTTCATGTTTTATAACAATTGAAGCTTTGAGTAAGGTTATTTCTTTATTGCAGGTATTGGAGCTTTGGAGCAAATGAGCATTTGGAGTGAAGATCAAACTAGGATCAACCTTCAAAATACAGTGCATCCTCTCTTCCATTAAGCTTTTGCTTCAATATATGCTTGTATAATCTCATCTGTCCGTTAAGAAAACTTTTAGTGTTTAGTGGCCTCAAACCCCAACCATAGGATGAATTCCCTAACAAGGAGGAAAAATGAAGGACCTCAAATCACCTAACAACATTGCGTGCCAATGAAGTTGGCCTTGGAACAAGGTTGACTATAATCCTGAACATATTTCTAAGAAGTTTGAGCAAACTTGCATTTCTAAAGAATTTGCTTCAAGATCTTTGAGCAATTACAATTGAGGCATAGACCATTTGTTAGCTTGATTTTGGCAAGGTGAGCTTTGGATAACAACTCTTGATAAACAACTAACTAGGAAAAAACTCATAGCCTAAAATTGGAGAGTGTAAAGTAGGATACTTAATGTAATGTGGTCATCTTCATGAAATAAGCGCCACTAAGTTGTTAATGTGAACTCATTAATTAATGTAATGGGCCATACTTATGGAATAATACTTATTAGGTAGTTGGTAGATAATAAATGTAATAATGAAGGGTAGTTGGCATATGGCACTAGGAATACTCATGAGAGAATATACACGTGTATTCGTTAGGGCCTTCTCCTAACATCCCTATTTTAGTGTACTTAGGAGTTAACTAATTAATGTTTGAGACCATATTTGAATAAATCCCTTTAGGTAGTTGGCATCAAAGTAAAAGGGTTGTATTTATTGAATAAATCCCACTAGGTGGTTGATACTCATTAATGATGGGACTACAAGTAGTTATGATTTTTCCAATGAAACTATTTATAGAGGTAGAAAGTTATGTAATATTTCGTCAATTATTTTCATAGTATTGGACCTCTCATTTGGAGATCGACCCCTTGAAGAGGCTTGTGAACATTTCTCTCTTTGGATTATTGATATAAGGGTTTTACATTCTACAAGTTCAATTCTCTTGTTTTTCCAATTTTAATTTATGAGTTTATGTTTCTTTTGATATTGCTCACAACTTAATGTTTTTATTGATTGCACTAAGATTGAGGTGCTGCACAACCCAATATGGGGGAGATGTTGTCATGTAATGTAACTTAATGTAATGATACATTACAAAAAATAAAAAGTAATTAAAAAAGTTTACGTTGTCTTATCAAATACAAAATTTATTAAAATTAATTAAAAAAATCCATGTTGGTCTATAGACTAAAATATTAAACCTTAAAGCTTGATCTATTAGGCAAGAGAGGGATCCAATTTCTTGAGTTTATTTCTATTTTTTTAAATATACCTCAAGAAATTGGATCCCTCTCGGTGCTTGATAGATCCGGGTTTAAAATGTATCTATGTTGGTTAAGTACACTACAAGTGGTACCAAATCTCTTTCCTATGCCAACACATGCCCAATTTTTAGAGGATTTTTTTTATGGGTTAGAGATATATTTCAGTGTCTTTAAACACAATGATTTGTCACTTCAGAGGGTAAAATAGTGATTGGGAATATTACACATAGGGAATGTTATGCCATATATTGCATGAGGTCATACACTTGTGATTTTCATCACAAGTGCTAGTTGATATGTCAATGTAATTGCTAGATTCCTTAGGTACTTGATTCTAGAGTTATGCTTCATATTGTGATGATGCCCTAGTTCATGATTGGTTGATGAATATTTATGACATGTTTAGGATAATAGCTATCCAATGTGGCATATTGTGACGTTTTGACATTGATTTACTCTCATATGGATGATATTGGCATGACTGGAGTTTATTTTCTTAGCATTTATCTAACATTTTGTGCTTTCATGGAATGGGAACCCGTCAACTTAGGGTATCCCTAAGTTTTAAAAGGTGTTAGTGATTACTCTTTGATGAATTATTGCTAGTGGATGATTATTGATGTAGTTTGAGGTTCTCCTAGTTAGAGCACTCTAAGGGATGATAATGTACTTCATTCATATGTCCCTTATACCTAGATCACCTTTTCATGGAGTGTCTTATATTACGGGTCTGATTTGGAATTTTGATGATATGGATTATATTTTCGCATGGAGACTTGGGTTTTTTGCATGGTATGATAGTATTTGGAGGTTGTTCTATGGGGCACTCTTTCTCATTGGATACGGTTCACACTTAGAGATGATTCATGGTTGATTTTACATGGAGTGATATATCTCTAGCACTTGTTTTAGGGGTATACACAACCTCTAAGTTGGAGCAACCTTGCTTCTTATCACATGGATGAAATCTTGGCACTATTGAATATCATATTTGGTGGAGCGTTCTACCTCATTTGGAGTGGTTCATGATTAGAGATGACTTAGTGTTGGTTTATATTGGATCACTATAGCTCTTTGTGTGTGGGTCACACTTATGGATTCATTATGATTGGTTTTCCTTAGAGAACCATTTACCCTAGACACATGTTTAACAACTTAGCATGATTATCTACCATTATTAGGGGAACACTACACTTGATTCTCTCTCTTGGTACATGTGTGTAGGTATTTGCATATAATAAGGTCACCCCCCATTTGATGAGCTATTACACATGGATCTATTTGTTGGATGAGGTTTTAACCCCTTGATGCATAGATAAAACCACTTGCACACTTGTTGGGGCCATAGATCACTTGTTCTAAAATCACATATTCCATAATTTATGGTTCTTTCATAGAGGGAATCCACTCTTTTGAGGTTACTTTCACACTCATTCATGCTCTATTGATGGAGCATTTACTTGGAGGCATAATTGAGTGATCTGTAGAGCATATTTAACTTGATTTTAGCCATGATTGGTGGGATTCTCCACAAGGAATATTGTTAGCATTCATTTCTATGCCATCTAGGTGGAGTGTTCAACTTGGAGAGTATTTATTGCACATTAATGATGTGGGTTTCCACATTGGAGGTGATTTTATGATGTTTATTTCCTATTTTACAAGTAGAATCCTACTTTATAGTGTTGTTCCATGATTTGAGGAGGATGACTTGGCATTGGAGAGGATCTAGTGTTGTTCCATGTTTTATCCACCATCTTGCATGCTTTGGGCTTATTGTATTGGAGTGTAGAAGGAGCAAGTCGACATAAGTCGACTTGAACGGAGACCGACTTAGTCGATCAGCCGACTAAGTCAAGGGACCGACTACGTCGGTCGGCCGAGTAAACACAGTAGTTAGTCTGTTAACTAATAGTCGTGTCGGTTCGGTGAACCGACAGGTAGTTATTGTAACTGTTTGTAACCTGTATATTAGGCTGTTGAGCCACACAAGAACACAATACA
>LPNX011155020.1:69531-102405 GCA_001517045.1 Pseudotsuga menziesii | reverse complement strand
TATGTTAAACCCTAGTTGTGATTTCATTATTAGAGGGTTAAGATCCAGTGAGATCCCATGACAATGGTTCATTGTATATTGATGTTGAGATGTGTATTGATCTCAGCTCCTTTTAGAACTAGTAGAGTTTAAGAGGATTTCTATTTTTAGTAGTTTTCCTTCTTCCAATAGCTTGAGGCTTAGGGGCCCATGAAAATGATATTTATAAATTCATGCCCCTTGTAAAACAAAGAGTGATTCCAGTGAATACTGTTTTCTACTTTTTGTTTTTATAAGAATATTTACCTTTGCTCTTTCCCTTAAGGATCATACTTTCTCACTTTTTTTCTTTTTGTTTTTTTCCAGGAAAGACAACATTTTATGATCATCTATAATTAGTAGTTTCTATGTATGCCAAGTATAGGTTGAATTTCATGGTTCCAAGTGTTACCTTCTTGTAGTATCTTTAGGTCTAGGGGCCCATATGAAAATCACTCATATATTCATGTCTTGAACTCCTTCGGTGATGGACAAAGAATGGAATGAATATTTATAAAATGATTATTTTCATTTGACAACAAGTTGCACTTTTATACTATAGAGGCCATCACTTAGAGAAATTTTGGAATATATATAGCATTGCTTAAAGACTTGTAACAACAACATCCCATATCTATTTCTGTATTTTATAACAACATTTGTGTCCAACTCATTTGATTTGTGAGGTATTATTGACGCATGAAGCAACCTTATATTTTTTTAGAAGATGACAACCTAGAAATACATTTCTAGTAGGTTGGTTGAGTAGTTGGTGTAACACCCATCGACATTCATTAAGCCTTGATAGGGTATTATCCTTTAACTATAGTTTATTATTTAAAATTTGTCTAATTTTCCCTTTCCACACTGAATCTTATTTTTCAGTGTTCTAAATCAATTTAAAAATTTTAACTGTTTGACAGTAAGTTTTACATAGTAAATCCTATTCCCTTATCATGGAATAAATAGTATTTTATTTATGATTCACATTCCTAAAATAGCATAAAAATACCTACTACAACAACAATATCTAAGTATTTTAAATTCACAAGAAAAATACTTATATAATAGAATTCAACCTCTTACAGGAATGGTTAAAAACCTAATCGTAACAAGCCTCGAGCTACTCACTCATCCATTACCTAGAGTCGGGCTACACCACCTTAACAACTAGGATCCTTGCCGACATCTTAGCTCCAAGAAATTCTTTGGTTTCTGGGACCTCCTTGCACGTGACTCAAAGAAAAATTATGCACTAGTATGAGACCAAGATCTAGTATTTCTTTCAACACTTCTTAAAAACCTTCATTCTCTCCATGCTCTCCCCCCTCTTCCTATCTTGTTTTTCACTATTTAACAAAATATTTTCCACCACTTCCTCAGTTTTAGGTTAGAATATATTAAAATAATCATTTACATGAGTGCAAAGTCAAATATTCACATGAAACTAGTTAAACAAAATAAGATAGCTTACTCATGAATATATGCACTATTATTTACCTAACATTAATCAATGAAGATATTTTCACATTAATCAAACAAAATATTTTATTTATATCACGTTATATTATATATTAACTTATACACATGTACATAATATATCTCCAAGAACCTTAATACTTCACCATATATATCCAACTAAATCTTTAAACATATCCAACATGCCAACAATTCTTGTAAACCTAGAAATTATATGTTTATAAGTACACACATGCTAGTCATTCTTTAATATCAACTAAGTTACTATTAAATATCTTACTAACTGGACATAATATCGTACTCATGCAAGGTGTGTATATGTGGCTAGTGCATACACCTCTTTCATGGGTACTAATAATGAACATCACATGTGGAAGAACAATTCATCAATTGCATAATTCACCATTCATTACTAATTAAGAATTACCACAATTCACCACTTGTTAATATTCATACAAAAGCATTGGAAATTAATTGTATAAACATATTCAATAGACCAAGCAAAAACTGTGAAATTTTACAATAATGAATAACACCATCTACTCCCATCGAGGTCTCATCCATATCTACAAATACTATGCAAAACTACCACCATTACTTCCATCCATGAGATCTTCTTCTCGTCCCTTGCTACAATATGTTGGGGTGTTGACTATACCGATCTTACCACATATGTAACTTGTAAGTGGAAGTGTCGATTGCATCAACTGAATTCTCCAGCTGACAACCAAAATTTACCACCACACTTTTAGCAGAGCACGCTCACATATACCTCCCACAACTTTGGGTTTTGGAGGATAAACAATGGAAAATGCCTTTACCTCCCTGGTATTACTAGGGGCAACACCCTTCATCAACCAGACTATGCAATCACTATTCTCAGAGTTCCATCATCAAACACCAACTTTGGGTAAGCTACAGGTCCTATCACAACTTATACTCAACCACAGATCAAATCAATGCTTCGTAATCATAATTTAATTCATAAGAAAACCAATATCATTTCATTATCCTTCTGACATTTTTGACAATATAGGGTACCTTGACTCTATATGAATTTGACTATCCCATAGTTGATCCATATGTATGTCATCTCACTAAAAACATATATCTTATGCAACGACACATATATTTGTTACAAGTTATAGTATATATTATTAAAGGATGTAAATAAGTACATATATTCTTTGGCATCAAATATTGCATTAGTTCAATAACTAGAGTATATAGTAAACCATTATTCATGTACCACATTCCATATCTAGTTTGCATGCTCAAATGAAATCACATGTTCATCATCATTAATAATGTAAAATCCTCAATGTCATATACTATTCACACATATGTCATACACTATTCACACATAGGAAGGTTAAAATATTCACTCAAGGATATTCTTAACCAATCCAACTAATTCTAACAAATAATAAGAAAATGAATGCTAAGATAAATCACATTTAGGGTTCTAATTATTGAAGGTAAATGTATGGGGCATTACATACACCCATCCTTTAATAAACTTCATCTTGAAGTTATTGTTATTCACAATTATAAGGAAATTTTTACTATGCAATATCTGCATGTCTTGCTATTGAAAGACCTTGGTTGAGGTGGTCCCACTCATAAATTTACTTTGATCAAATATATATAATCAAACAAAATATTAGTTATTTTATCACACATGGTGTTTTCTTACATTACATTCTTCATCTTCTACACACAACTAGTTTGACCTCAAAGCTCATTAAAATCATTTTATCCATCTTTTTTAACGTACTGCCAAATTTTATAGTTCTTTCTGTAACAAGATTCTAGGAATACCTTGTTTTCCATATTATATCTAAGTTCAAAATGCATTTTTTTTTCTTGATTTGGTTTACATCACCGGAGATGATTCAGTGCTTTCTATGTCCACAAAAAACCTCCCCAAAATCTGTGAGGGAACATGGAGTGGCTGAGAATTTTCCGTACAGTGGGGGCACAACAAAAAGAACTTCTTATAGAGCACCATAAGGATGAATTCTGCACCAACTTTGGAGGAAATGTTTGGTGGATATCAGAGACAATGGCAGGAGCATATGAGTATGAATTCCAAACCATTATACACTAAGTCTACGACATGAAGAAAACAAAATGTAAAGAGATAACAAGAAGCACATGCACATAAGGAAAGGAAAGCACAGACTGCAACTTAGGAAATGCACAGAAATTCTCACATCCACAGGCTGGAATTTGGATATGTTCCTTGTATTAAAAATGGGTCAAATTACATAAAAAAAACTTCTCGGGTTCCAACCAGGACCAACAACCATTTTTCCCTTTGCGGGAGTTCTTTTATAGCGCTTCAGGCCCCCAATATTAATCTCGAAATAGGGCGAGAAGCTGGTTACAAATCATGATCAAAATTATAACCAGCTAGAACATGGCATCTACACCATGATTTACATATATCAAACAAACATTATGGAGCAAATACGCATGCTTGGTCCAAATCGTTTCTGGCTCCGAGCTCGCTGGTCTAGAAAACGACGGCTCATGATGCCTTTGGGTGGCTTAGTGCTAACTGGGCTCGAACCGTTTACCTCTATGTCTAGTCTGCAATGTGTCTTCCTTATTCCCATTTGTGTTCATTCTGTGTTCAAAGGAACCTTTCTGCATGGGCTTAAGGTCGGCAAGAAAGTTTGTTCTCTTCTGTGCTTAGCCTTCCTCATACCTCCCCCCTCTCCTAGTAACACTGTTAGACGAGGGGACTGGAAGAAGGGCCAGATTTCTCCTGGCAGTAACAAGCCTTTGAAGTGGCTTGTCATTCTTGTACTCTTTACCTCTCATGAGGAGGGTCCTCTTGCAGGCAATACGACGGGGTGCATCTTCGACCTCCTCACCACCTCATAAAAAGTTGGCAAGTGGCATTCACAAATAAAGTGATGAATACTTTGGACCTCCCCTCCTCTAGTATGAGAATTTGCTCATATAGACCACCCTTAGGAACGGTCACCACGTGCTGAGATTATGCAGACCACAACTAAGTCTGGGGGATTTGGAGGGATGTTCACTGGATAGGAAATTCCAAGAACTGTCCTTGCGGGGGTGCAACCTTCTATTATGACAGTAATTCCCTCACCAGCCTCAGGAGGTCCATCTAATGAGACGAACGTCCTTGTCATGACCCCAATGACGTTGGAAGGATTTTCTAATACAATGAACGTCCCTACCATGATGGTTAGTATTCCCCTAGCATGGGAATTTAGGAACACTGGGGTCCTGGTCCAGGGTTTACCAACAGGAAAAATAGCTCGACAAATCGAATTCACAAACACATAAAACATTCTAGGCCTCCCTCAAGGATTTCAGGATTTACAGTGGACTAACACTTGACTTTCTCAATTTTCATTCTATGTTCACTGAGACTCTGTTTCTTAATGGCTCTGAGAATAGCGCTTTATATAAAGCTGGAAAGGCAAACATGATGATAACCTTGTCAGCACCCCCACACACTTCACCATTTAGTAACCTGGTGACAACACGAGTGATCGCGTGGTTTTTGGATCCGACATTTATGTGGAGATCCCCGTCACGCTTTCTTTTAGACTACGATGCTATTCCGTTGGCCATGGAAATGACCCTTGGATTCGGTCCCAAATCCTTTTCCCATTCGACTCTTGGCATATGGAAAATACATTTGTATTCGTCTACCTTCACCTGATGACGGTATCAGAGTATTCCTTCTTATAATCATCTTCCTGCTTCATGTAGAAGCTCTATCGACCCTCTGTAATTCGACCTTTCAGGATATTGTCCATATTTCAGCATGCTTGATGCAATGACCTTTGGATTTAGGAGGGTTATCTACATCGTGGAGCCAACTCCTCCATTGCGGGCACACTCGGATGGTGTCGGGGCATTTGATTTCCTGTCGCTTCGGTCCTTCGCACATCTGTCTCAAGATTTCGCACTAACAGGGTATTTTCGGAACAAGCAAACCGTATGCAAAGGCATACATTTCACCTATGAATTCTCCTTTCCATGATGTTTGATGAATACCATCATTTTGGACCTTTCGATCTCGACTGCACATGTGTACTTAAGTACTAATTTTCGTGAATCCTTGAGACGATTTGTCCCGTGCATGTCTCATCAGCGGAGAGAATGTCCACCGTAGATATTTCTTCGACGAGATCTGCACTGTCAAATATTGTCAGTCTTTAACTCATTTCGTGGATCGGGGTAACAAAACTTTCATGAGCACTTCGATTCAGCGAAATCAATCTCGTCTGTTGATATGTCTTCCGTCAATCGTGGCCCTTGAAACTCACGATCACTTTAATGCTATTTCGTGAGGATGCAAAGTAAATTTTGATAGCACCTATGGTATTCGCGAAAACCCTTTCGACCATTGATCTGGCTCATCCTTTGATCGTCATCGCAGAAAAAAAATGTTGTCCCTTTAACACAATTTCTCGGCCACCCTGCAACTGGAATTTTTATGTGTTTTTGGTTGTGGTCGCTCTGTCCTACCTTTCCGCTATCTCTCGATGAGCGAAAAACAATGATAACACCTTCTACTCTTATTTTTATTTTCCCTAAGCAAGTTGCAAGGGTTTATTATCACAACCACTGTCCTCATTACCTCATTCATGGACACTACAGATCTCAAACTTAAAATTTCTAAGACATCTCTTCTAGTAGGCTCTTTTTTTGTAAGAATTTAAATTTTAAAGCAACCTTTCTCCTAGGATTATATATATTTTTCTTTCAGGAAATATCTTTGGCTTGCCATCTCAATAAGATTTTTATTTCAGAAATTGTTTGTCTATTAAATAAATGGGTTTTGTTTGTTCCTTCATATTTTTATTATGTACATTCATTTCAACATTTAATTTTGGCTTTAGGTAGGCCCTTATTGATCTAACGTTTGAACTAGAGATTTGATACCATCTATAACACACATCAAGGATCATTAATCCCTGATAGAGTATTATCCTTTAACTACAATTTATTTTTTAAAATTTGTTTAATTTTCCCCTTTCCAAACTAAATCTTAGTTTTCAGTTTCATTTTTAGAAGTTTAACTATTTGAGAGCAAGTTTTACATAGTAAATCCTATTCCTTTATCATAACATGAATACTATTTTATTTATGATTCACATATACTAAAATAACATAAAAATACCTTATACAACAACATTATATAAGCAATTTAAATTCAGAACAATAATACCTCTATAGTAAAATCCAACTGCTTATAGTAATGGTGAATAAGGATAACTTAAACAAACCTTGAGATGTTGCCTCATCCATTTCCTAGAGTGGGATTACACTACCTTGAGAACTAGGATCCTTTCTAACATCATAGGTCCAATAAACCGGTTGGTTTCTTGGCCCTCCAAACACATGATTCAAAAAATAATGATGCACTAGTATGAGAACAAGAACTAGTATTTCTTCCAATAGTTCTTCGAACTCTTCCAACACTTCTCAAGAACCTTCATTCTCCCCCTAGTTTACCCCCTCTTTTTATCTTCTCTTCATTATTTGACAAAATATTTTCCACATACTTCCCTAGTTACAAGTTAAAATATACTAAAATAATCATTCACATGGGTTCAAAGTCAAATATTCACTTAACACTAGTTCAATGAAATAATACAACTTAGTCTCAAATCAATGCCATATTATCTACCTAACATTAATCAATGAAGATATTTTCACATTAATCAAATAAGACTTTTGTTTTAAATCACATTCAAAAATCCATTCAATCCAACTAAATATTTAAACATATCCAACATGTCAACAATTCTTGTAAACCTTGAAATTGTATGTTTATAAATACACACATGTTAATCATTCTTTTAATCTCAACCAAGTTACTATTAAATATTTTACTAGCCAAACATAATATTGTACTCATGCAAGGTGTGTATATATGGCTAGTGGATACACTTCTCGCATGGGTACTAGAAATCAACACGTGGAAGAATAATTCATTAATTAATCACTCACCATTTATAACTAATTATTTTTTACCACCATTCATCACTTGTCAATCTTCATTCAAAACTATTATAAATTAATTGTATAAACATATTCAATATATTAGGCATACAACCATGAAAGTTTATAATAATAAATAACAACATCTAATCCCATTGAGGTCCCATCCATTTCGACAAGTACTATTCATACATAGTGATCACTACTTCCATCCTTGACCTCTCCATCTCGTCATCTAATGCAATATGCCGTGGTGTTGACTATACCTACCCAACCACAGATAGAACTCATAAGTGGAAGTACTGACTACAACGATTGACTTCCCTAGTAGACAACGGCCAATCCCCATCATATGTCTAGGGGATCATGCTCAACATAGCCCTCCCATGGCTTTGGGTTTTATAGGATAAATGGTGGGAAATGCCTCTATCCCCTTGATATCACTAGGGTCAATACCCTTTGTCAACCATACTGTGAAATCATTGTTCTTTGAGTCCCATCAATCAACAACCGCTCTCGACAAAGCAATGCTTAGTAATCATAATGTAACTCATAAGAAAAATAATACCATATAATTATCCTCCTAATATTTATGATAATCAAGGGTACCTTGACGCTATGAGAATTTGAATATCCCATAGCTTATCCATATGTATGTCAACTCATTGACAAAACATCTCTTATGCAATAACACATCTATTTGTTATTGATGGTAGTCTATATAATTAAACGATGTAAATAAGAATATATATTATTTTGCATCATGTATTCATTAGTTCAATAACCAAAGTATATATTGAATTGGTATTCATGCACCACATTCCATATCTAGTTTGCATGCTCAAATGAAATCACATGTTCATCATCATTAATCACTTAAAATATTAAAAGTCATATAATATTTACACGTATGAAATCTCAAATATTAAGCAAATAATGTTGGGATTATTAATCCTCCCTTGTCCAAATTTGGTCATATGTCTAAATCGGGAGTCCATCCAGTCTATTTATAGTCATTAACACCATTGAGTCCACTTGACCTAAGTGGGGCACATGTTTCAGTTACTAAAGTGTGGGGAACACTAATTGAGGCTCACTGCCACTGATTGCACTTGATTGCATCATTTTAGGAGCCTTCTAGACCAATCCCTACTTAGGAAGCCACTGGGAGTGCCGAAACCAACCAAGGTCAGTTCACTTCAGTTAATGACTAGTCAAGCTAAGTTAGGAGTCAGTTACATTTAGTTCTAGTCCTCTACATTCAATTAGCGTTAGGTTTACTTGACTGAACACATGTGGGGCGCATTTCTCACCTACCACTGTTAGTTAACCTTAGTCAACACTGAAGTAACACTTGAGTTATGTTTTAGAGCTCTGATGAACTTCAGTTATGGTTTAGACAAGGTCAGTTAACTATTGAGTCCTCCGATAGTGATTTAGACAAGGTCTTGGTTACCTACAGTCAAGTAGAGTCTAATCAATTCGAACTTCCTCATGTGGATTTGAATTGATTGTGGCTATTAAAGCCATTGTACTTGATTGTAATTATCTATCTAATTACTCTTTGATTAATGAAAAGCATTCACAGCTGCAAGCCATTTTTGCACTGTTTCATTCTTCAATAATTGAGTAAATTGTGTGATCTATCATGTGAGTTGTGTGTTTGTCCACAGATCTATGTTCTCAATTTAATATGGTATCAGAGCCTCACCAGACAAGGAACTTCTGCTCCTCAGATCTCCTACTGGATCAATTTTTTTTGCAGGTACAACTTCGAAATGAATTCATCAGTTCCTCTTCTGACCCAATCCTCAAACTTTTTTGAATGGAAGGTGAAGATGATTATATTTCTGAAAAGACAACATCTCCTTTGGGTGTCTTATGGATTCGGTAGAAAGTATTTTGAGAGTGAAAATGTCTGGCTAAATGCAAAGGATGTAGCTTTTGAAATAATGAAACTGGCTCTTTCTCCTTGCTTGCTCTACGTCAGTAGATCTACTAAAGATCCAGAGGAACTATGGACAAGATTGGACAGAACCTTTGAAATGATTTATGAGGGTCATAATAGCACTTTGGAGAGCACATCCAGCACCATAAGCATCCTTGATCCAAAAATATTGGCTTCCACTCTCTCTGATGAAGTTGTTCAAGATGAAGAAGAAGCAGAAGCTTCTACATAGTCAATTCGAATTGAAGACAGTCTCCATGCAGTGACTCCTTCTCCTGATGCTTCGGAAGTTCATGAGATCTCTGATATCTCATCTTCTCATATTTCCAAAATAGAAAAAGACATTTGAATCTCTGATATTGAAGAAAAACTCTGCTGCACTTCCATGCAAACATTCACCGGTGATTTTCCTTTAAATCCTGTGCAAAATTTACTAGTAATTGCTTCCGAAAGTGAAGAGAAATTTGATTTTTCTCCCTCTAATGTTGCTGCTGGTGTGCAAATATGTGATACCTTGGATATTTTGGAATAAATTTCATATTACCAGAGTGATACATTCACTCCCCATTATCTATATTTTCCAGCAAATTCCTGCAGGATTGCATGCACCAAAATTCAGAATTTTGAAGAAGAAGAAAGCTGTGCATCCACTGTCAGTTAACCTTAGTCAACACTGAATGTAACACTTGAGTTATGTTTTAGAGCTCCGATGAAATCCAGTTATGGTTTAGACAAGTTCAGTTAACTATTGAGTCCTTCGATAGTGATTTAGACAAGGTCTTGGTTACCTACAGTCAAGTAGAGTCTAATCAATTCGAACTTCCTCATGTGGATTCGAATTGCTTGTGGCTATTAAAGCCATTGTACTTCATTGTAATTATCTATCTAATTGCTCTTTGATTAATGAAAAGCATTCACAGCTGCAAGCCATTTTTGCACTGTTTCATTCTTCAATAACTGAGTAAATTGTGTGATCTATCATGTGAGTTGTGTGTTTGTCCATAGATCTATGTGCTCAATTTAATATGGTATCAGATCTTTGATGAGACATGGTCTCTGTCGGGTGTCTATTGGGCTTGGTAAAGAGTGTTTTAGTAAGATTAATTGGCTGAATAAAAGTGATGGATATTTTGGAACATCCAGCACCATAAGCATCCTTGATCCAAAAATATTGGCCTCCACTCTCTCTGATGAAGTTGTTCAAGATAAAGAAGAAGCATAAGCTTCTACACAGTCAATTCGAATTGAAGACAGTCTCCATGCAGTGAATCCTTCTCCTGATGCTCCGGAAGTTCATAAGATCTCTGATATCTCATCTTCTCATATTTTTGAAACAGAAGAAGACATTCAAATCTCTGATATTGAAGAAAAATTCTGCTGCACTTCCATGCAAACATTCACCGGTGATTTTCCTTTAAATTCTGTGCAAAATTTACTAGTAATTGCTTTCGAAAGTGAGGAGAAATTTGATTTTCTCCCTCTAATGTTGCTGCTGGTGTGAAAATATGTGATACCTTGGATATTTTGGAAGAAATATCAGATTACCAGAGTGATCCATTCGCTCCCCATGATCTATATTTTCTAGCAAATTCCTGCAGGATTGCATGCACCAAAATTCAGAATTTTGAAGAAGAAGAAAGATGTGCATCCACCGTCTCGGTTAACCATTTATTTGAATTTGATATTAACCTTATTGGATCTGATATGATCTTATTTATATCTGATATGATATTTCTTGGTTTAATATATCAAATTCATAATCTTTTAGTACCACTTGTAGCTGTTCTCATCAACGCTGTGAAGAAACAAGTACCGCAAGTCTCCTACAAAACTGCTGCTGGGGATTTGATTCCATTTCACAGTTTTGGATCCGTTTTGAACCCATTTATATCTGAATTACTTTCTGATATGATATTATTTGGTTCATATTTTAAAATCCAAAATCCTTCAGTCATGCTTGTAGCTGCTCTCACCAATTCCGGTGTGAAAAATCAAGTACCACATTTTCTCTTCAAAACTGCTGATGGGGATTTGGTGTTAGTTTCCTCATATGAGGTTGCTGATATTTTATTATGTGATTCATTATCTATTTCAGAAGCTATATCATAGTATGGAGCTCAATCATTCGCTCTCAGTGCTTCTCTACCATTGTTCACATGCTCATCTCCTCACAGAACTAGTAAAGAGAAAGATTTTCTGCATCCACCTGGACACCTGCTCCTAACACTTGGGGCTGTTCTTACCACTCATGGTTTTCTGTTCATGGATGCAACATATCAATTTCTTGAGTGTTCCTCACATTCTCTGAATTCTCAAGAACCTTTTCTCACTTTTCAGTTGACTTCAGTTGCTCTACATGGGTCCAGTCTTCATCCAGCAGCTGTCTATATTTCTGATTTAGTTTAGCATATCATTCTTCTTCCAAAGAGGAATATTCCTCCAGACATAATGATGGAGAGGTTCACATGCTAGGCCCCAGGATACCTGTGCACAGAAGAACTAGATTGATCCTGATTCTACTTGCTTAATTAGAGGGGGGGATTTTTTCCCATGTGGTTTTTCCCCAGCACCTTGTTTTTGAGCAGTTACTTTACTTTACTTGATATAATGGGTGACCTATGGTCTTAGTTACCAGGGCCCACAGATTGTCTAAGTTATCATTCAGGGGGGATGTTGGGATTATTAATCCTCCCTTGTCCAAATTTGGTCATATGTCTAAATCGGGAGTCCATCCAGTCTATTTATAGTCATTAACACCATTGAGTCCACTTGACCTAATTGGGGCACATGTTTTAGTTACTAAAGTGTGGGGAACACTAATTGAGGCTCACTGCCACTGATTGCACTTGATTGCATCAGTTTAGGAGCCTCCTAGACCAATCCCTACAATTTAGGAAGCCACTGGGAGTGCCAAAACCAACCAAGGTCAGTTCACTTCAGTTAATAACTAGTCAAGCCGCAAGTTAGGAGTTAGTTACATTCCGTTCTAGTCCTCTACATTCAGTTAGCGCTAGGTTTACTTGACTGAACACATGTGGGGCGCATTTCTCACCTACCACTGTCAGTTAACCATACTCAACACTGAATGTAACACTTGAGTTATGTTTTGGAGCTCCGATGAACTTCGATTATGGTTTAGACAAGGTTAGTTAACTATTGAGTCCTCCGATAGTGATTTAGACAAGGTCTTGGTTACCTACAGTCAAGTAGAGTCTAATCAATTTGAACTTCCTCATGTGGATTCGAATTTCTTGTGGTTATTAAAGCCATTGTACTTCATTGTAATTATCTATCTAATTACTCTTTGATTAATGAAAAGCATTCACAGCTGCAAGCCATTTTTGCACTGTTTCATTCTTCAATAACTGAGTAAATTGTGTGATCTATCATGTGAGTTGTGTGTTTGTCCACATATCTATGTGTTCAATTTAATAAATAAATACTAAGATAAATTACATTTAGTGTTTTGATTATTAAAAGTCAAGATGATAATAATAATAATAATAAAAGAAAAATTTAATGAAGTGACGTGACCTAATAAAAATGCATGTCTATAAACCCATGGTGACCAGTCAATGCTTATTTAAAGCACGAAGTCCCATGGCATTATATCATGCCATCTCTATTCAATATATATTTTTGTTTGCTTTATATGGATTAATGTTTGCTGTCGTTCATGTGTTGGATACACATTGGGAAATGAACTTTGTTTGTTTCAATTGGATTATCTAGAGGGAACATGACAATATTTTTATACATAGCATGAGATTCATTCCAAAATAGATTTTCAAAATCATACTCCCAAGACGTATTTACAACACAATACATGTGATAAGCATCAACTCCATTGGTGATACTCAATATATTTAAAAATATCCATTAGGGTGCTGAAGCATAGGATGTTCCATATTCTTATGTATGGAATTTAGTATCACTCATGGAATTTCATCTAGGGGCACATAATGGGTTGAACGTTGGGGGACTTGTTATATGTTGATAAATGGCATGTCGAGGGGAATGGATCATTTGAACTAGATATGATGGGAATGGATCATTTGAACTAGATATGATGGGTTTGAGCCATGATTATTGCCTTACACATAGACCATATTTGTTTATAAGATTCAATGGGTCACTAAAGCATATTCCAACTAGCCCATTGTTGGAAGCCTTCACCTATTTAGACAAGCAAGGAAGGTAATATTGTAAAAGTACACACGAATAATTGTAATAAATTATTTAGTTACTCAAAATGCTGTAGAAATACCATAGTTAGAAGCATTTCTAAAGGCATATTACAAGCTTGTGGGTCAACATTGTCATTACAATAAGACAAAGGAGAAATATAAGAAGCTATTTCTATGAAATGTGGCTATGGGGATCATATTAGATCCATGAATATCTCTTATTACAACATTGGATTCGTTCTAAGTAGATATAAAAATTTCTAAAAATTTCTAGAGTTTATGAGGTATGTTGCATATATTTGAGATGAGAAAGTACATATACAATATTTTCTAAGAGGCTTTTCTTCATTCTACAAGGATATGATTCATTTTGAAGAATTGAAGACTCTTGAAGAAACAATTTATAAATCCAAATACTTGTATGCCCATAACACAAATAGAGAAAATTTTAATAGTATTGGAGGGATAAGAATAAAGAAAAGTAATATTAAATGAAGAAGGGTTATGTTGCCTTAAAAACTAGATCTCTTCCATCATCGAAGATAAGTGGACCCAATGTGATATGTAGACCCATATCTAATAAGTGCTCCCAGTTCTATGATTGAAAACTCTTTAAGGAATTACACCCACTCTCACCTCGATGTACCTCGCTTCCTTTTTATACTCTAATCCTTGGTCCATGAGAGGCTCCCCAAAACATGGTAAGGATAGTCTTGTAATAACACAACAAAATAAAATTCTATCCCTACAAAACCTTCCCATTGATAGTAGACCAATGATTGATGGAGTCAATGAAAGATAAGTACAATGAATCCTTAAACTTGTAAGGTTAGGAGAAATTATGAATATGTAACTCACTACTTAACTTTCTGTAGTAGAAACCAACAATAGAAAACATGAGAAATCTATCAAACCAATTGTCCAAAACACACAAACATTACCTCCCGGTTACCAACAAAGAAGATCACACCTATGCCCCCTAGGGCACACTTGCTTTGTGGATGAAATGTGACCAACCGTGAAGATATCACCTATGCCCCCTAGGGAACACTTGCTTTGGTGGATGAAATATGTGATTTGGTGTTGATTTACACTACAGGTATGCATTTTTATGCAATAAAAATTCAACAAGACAAAACACGCAATATCTTCCAAACCAACCATTGGAATTAAGCAAATCTTACATCTTGGGAATCAACAAAGAAGGGCACATCAATCCCCCCTGTAGAAACCCTCTTTTGGCGGTTGAAAGATGCATTTTGATTCTGATTTATACTTTACATTTGCAGCTTTCCATAGTCAAAGCAAATCAGAAAAATAATTTATTAAAATTGAGCTCACATGAATCTATGGACCAAGACAAAACTTACAACATATTTCACAAACAAAATTACTTAGAGAAGGATACAAAACCGTGCAATAAGGAGTTGCAGCTGTATAATTACTTTCATTAATCAAAAGTAATCTGGATACAATCTGGATAATTGTTACAATGCAATGCACCAACATTAATAGCCAGACAATTTGAATTCATGAGAGGAAATTCAAATTGATTAACTCATTCTGACTGCATGGATAACTGGATGTGTATAAATCACTATCAGAGCTTAACTAGCTATCTCCAGCTGTCTAATCCAGTCTCTCAATCAGTTATAATCAATTAAACTAGTCTAACTGATGTGGTAGGTGAGAAAATGCGCCTTCCCACATGCCGACACTCCCAGTGGCTCCTAAATTGTAGGGATTGGTCTAGGAGGTGCCTAAGTTGATTCATGCAAGTGCAGTCAGTGGCAGTTAGCCTCAATCAGTGTTCCCCACACTCTAGTGATTGGTACATGTGGCCCCATTTAGGCCAAGTGGACCCAATGGTACTAGTGGCTCAATAATGATTAAATGACTCCTAAGTTAGGCTAAATTGACCAGTTTGGAAAAGGGAGGATTATAATCCTAACACCCCCCCTGAATGCTAACTTGGAAAAATGTGGGCCCTGGTAACTAAGATCAAAGGTCACCTGTTACAGATAAAATGAAAAAGTAACTGCTTAATACAAACAAGGAAATGAGGAAAATTCTCATGGGAAAAATACCCCCCCTCAAAATAAGCAGGTAGAATCAGGATCAAGCTTGTTCTTTTGTGCACATGTATCCTGGGGCTTGGAATGTGAACTTATCCATCCAAAATAAATGATAATTTATAGAGGAATATTCCTCTTTGGAAGAAGAAGAATATGCTCAACTAAATCATAAATATAGACAACTGTCGGATGAAATCTGGACCCATGTAGAACAACTGAAATCAATTGATAAGAGAGAAAAAGTGCTTGAGAATTCGAACCATGTGAGGAAAACCCAAGAAAATGATACATTACATCCTTGAACACTAAACCATGTGAGGTAATATCATCTCCAGGTGTTAGGAGCAAGTGTCCAGGAAAATGCAGAATGTCTCCATCTTTACTAGTTCTAAGAGGAGATGAGCATGTGGTCAAATACAAAGGTAGAGAAGCCCTGTGACTGTGGACATCGAATTCTTGAGCTCCATAATATGATATATATTAATAAATAACCAATGATTCACAACATATAATATCAGCAAACTCATAAGAGGAAACTAACATCAAATCCCCAACAACAAGTTTGAAGGAGACTTACAGTACTTGATTTGTCACACCAAAATTGAGGAGACCAACTACAAGCATGCATGAAGGCTCTTGGAACTTAAAATTTGAACCAAATAATATCATATCATATCCAAATAAGATCATATCAGATTCAAATAAGTTCATATCATATCCAAAAATGTGGAATTCCATTAAATCCACAGCAATAATTTTGGAGACTTGCGGTGCTTGATTTTTCACACCAAAATTGGTGAGAGCAGCTACAAGCATTACTGAAATCTCTTGAAACTTAAAAATTGAACCAAATAATATCATAAAAGATACAAATAGGATCAAATCATATCCAAATATGTTCATATCAGATCCAAGAGTGTGCTCCATTGAGATGGTAGATGCATAATTTTCCCCTTCTTCAAAATTCTGAGTATTGGTGCATGCAATCCTGTAGGAATTTCCTATAAGCTCTAAATCAAGGAGAGTGAATGGATAAATCCTAAAATATGATATTATTTCCAAAATATCCAAATTATTACTTATCTGCATACCATCATCAACATTAGAGGGAGAGAAATCAGATTCTTCTTCACTTTTTGAAGCAATCACTAGCAAATTTTGCACATAATTTAAAGGAGAATCATTGGAGAATGTTTGCATAGAATGGAAGGAGAGTTTTTATTCAATATCAAAGATTATAATGTATTATTTTGTACCAGACATATTATAATATGAGATATCATATATCTCATAAACTTTCGTAGCAACAAGAGAAGGAGTCACTACAAGGAGACTTTCTTCAATTCGAATTAAATGACGAGGAAGATTTTGCTTCTTCTTCATCTTGAACAACTTCTTCAGAGAGAGTAGAGGAAAATAATTTTGAATAAATAAATATTGTGGTGTTGGGTGTGATGTCCAAATTTCTATTATTATCCTCATTGTGCTTTCCAAAGTTTCTATCCATTTTTTTCCAGAGATCCTTTGGGTATTCAACAAATTTAACAAGGTAGCGCAAGCTTGGAGAAAGGGCCAGACATATTTTTCCAAAATCTCTATCACTGTCATTTATCCAGTAATTCTCATCTTCATAAGACTCTTTTGCAATTCCAATAGAAATATCATATAGATCTTGTCTCTTTAGAGATGAAATCATCTTCATATTCCATTCTGAATATCTTGTGGATGGAGTAAGAAGAGGAACTGATAATTTCGAATCCATCAATAGTTGTACTTGCAATTACACCAAAAAACCAAATTAAGGTCGAAACACCTGCACTTTTGGAGTTTGAATCACACCTGTCTTAGTCAATCAAGTGAGCTTGATCAACAAGGTTGGGATTCCATGAATTATGTGGTAAACTCTCTGCTTCTGGTAAACTCTCCTCTTCAAATTGATTAACTCAATCTGACTACATGGATAACTGGATGTGTCTAAATCACTATTGGAGATTGAATAGATATGTCTAGTTGTCTAATTCAGTCTCTTAATCAGTTAGAATCAGTTAAACTAGTCTAACTGATGTGGTAGGTGAGAAAAGGTGCCTTCCCACATGCAGCCATGCAAATACTGGCGCTAACTGAATGTAACTGGCTCATAACTAGGATTAACTAGTCACCAACTATCAACAACTAAAGGAGGTTGGTGGAGTAACTCAAATTGGATCATAAATTGTAGGGATTGGTCTAGGAGGCACCTAAACTGATGCATGCAAGTGTATTTAGTGGCAGTTAGCCTCAATCAGTGTTCCCCACACTCTAGTGACTGGTACATGTGGCCCCATTTAGGCCAAGTGGACCCAATGGTACTAGTGGCTCAATAATGACTAAATGACTCCTAATTTAGGCTAAATTGACTAGTTTGGACAAGGGAGGATTATAATCCTAACATCATTGGCCTTAGAACCCCATAGGGTCCTCCTTGGTGACTTAGTATTTGAACCAAACTTCCTCAAACCCATAGGGTTTGGATTTTCCTTCAAGACAAACCTAGAATAAATCAATAACAAGATATGAATGAAACCCTTAGGATCATCATCACCTAACCCTAGGATGACAACATCTCCTTTAAGGCAATTTCAACACATAAAATTAACTTTTTTGTAATATCTTTAGAATTTTTGGATTTTTTTAAATATTTTATCTATATTTGAAATTTATTGCTACAACTAAATACTTTAGAACACCACAATTAAAATAAGCTACAACAAAAAATAAACATTTTTGTAATATTTTCAAAAATATACAGTTTTTAGGGTTTTTCACAATATATGTTTTATTTGGTATTTGTAACAATATATAGTACATAAATTTGATAAAAATATTCCAATTGAAAATGAGGGAAATAAATACACAATTATTTCCCCTTCAAGACCACCGAGGAATCATGGTTAGCATTCCTTTCAAGGATTGACAATCCTATTTTGATGAATTAGGTAAAAACCAAAAAACCCTAGGTTGTGTTGGTATTGACGTAATGAGGGAAACAGAGGTTCCAAATACATAACTAGAGAGACCCTCCAAATATGGATGTATCACTTACAAAACATAGCTTTTATGCATTAAAAACCCCAATTTACTCTCACCTTGGATGTCTCTGACAATGTAAGAGAAAGAGAACCAAATATATTACCATAAACAATAAAGGGAGAAAAGAGTAACATCCTAAAATTACCTATCCTTAAAAAATCCTTTCAATATTAAGTATCAACCTTAAATCACCAAAAAACATGCCACATTGAAGCTTCAAGAGTTCCAATAAGAGAGTGTGCACCACTGCCTAAGTAGACAAGAAGAAATAAGAAAAGACTTTTATATGATCCCGTGATATACTTGGCGCATCAAAGCATCTTGGTGGGATGTATGGTGGCAACAAATTCCTAGTTTCCGAGTCTTCGTCCTCCTCACATGGTGTGTGTGTTGGTGGTGTTGTTGCTTGTCTTTTCTTCTTTATGTTTCAAATGCGCTTTCCCCATGAGACTCCAGATAGATCTGGTAGGTATGACTGCGCTTTTCCTGAAGGCCTAACCAGAATTTTATTAGCATCTTGAACAACCTCGGTCTGTGGTGGGACATATCCAATAGTGTCTTCCACGATCAGCATGGGTGATGCGGTCTCAACGTCAGATTCAGGACCTGTACTTGTGCTAGAAATCAAAATGACCATGCTCTGAACAATTCACTTAAGCTCTTGGAGTTGCAGACAACAATTTATCTTCTCAGTCACATGGGATGATCATCCAAATAATTAAGGAAAATTCTATGGGCCGATCGTTCGAATAATTAAGGAAAATTCTATGCATCCTGCCGTTTACCTGTCACATCAAGTAGTAGTTATTTCCATAAAGGCAGACATGACAAAAAATAACGTCGCCAAAATCTCTCAGAATTTTCAAATTAATGATGGACAACTATCTTAATGATGGCCATCTGTCACTTCTACGACTCTAGTGTTACTTGCGACGGCGTCACACTTCCTAAAAACTGTAGTCTTCCTTCGTCAGAGTTCCTTTGGTGCGATAGACTAAGTGTCTTCTCCAACATTTTTCTTCATGCGACAGACAAAGAGTCTGCAACACTTTTCTTCTCGCTATGACAGACTAGTAGTCTGTGACCAACAAATGCATAAAAAGGCTAATTTTTTTTCTCTTTTTTCTCTTTTCTCTCTTTTTTATTTTTTATATTTTTTATGTAAACAAGTCATGACTGTCATGATATAGATTCAATCAACTACCATTTATCAGTCCTTTGAAATGTGTTCCATCTAGATTTTGCAACAACAATGCGCCTCCATTAGTGATATGAATTACAATGTACGGTCCAAGCCAATGTGTCTTTAACTTAACAGGATGCTCAAAGAATCTGCAGTTATACATAAGAATAAGTCCTTCGACCTAAAACTGTTTGTTCTTAATGTGTCGATCATGCCATACCTTCTGTATTTATTTTTCAACGTTTTGGTGACGCCTTGTGACAAAATGTTTTTCTTCAAGCTGCACAAGTTGTGACAATCTCTCCTTGACAACATCAACATATGTCATCTTTGTGATTGCAGTGTTTCTTAGACTTGGTACAATATACTCCATTGGCATCACAACTTCTTGTCCATACACCAAGATAAATGGAGTGTGGCCTTTCAATGTTTTACAAGTTGTGCGATATGCCCATAGTAATGCGGTAATTTTATGATCTTAGTCATATCTTTGGGCATTACAAATATTTGTCAATGCATTTTCCAGGATCTTATTAAATGCTTCGACAACACCATTCACTTCAAGGTGATATGGCCTTGTATTTCTATGTTGAATCTGGAATTCCTCCATCAGTTCTTCAATCAACTGGTTGACAAAGTGAATACCTTGATCATTTATTAAGATATTTGGGCATCCAAATATTGTCACAACATTTTCAAACAGTGATAATATATCGTGCACCTACGTGCTTCCTTGTTGGAATGATAGGGCCCACAAAATAAAATACCCATTTATCAAATACCTACAATGTTACTTGAGGTACCATTGGAATTTCATCCCATCACGATAACTTTCTAGTTCTTTGGAAGATATCACAGCTGCGACAATAATCCCGGGGATCCTCGTGCATGGTGGGCCACCACAATCCTGCTTGCAAAATATTGTGAACTGTATATTTTCTAGTGTAATGGCCTCTTGCGACACCAACATGTGATTCATTTAATATCAACGGTCGCTCATCTTCTAAGACACAACAACGAAGAATCTCATCAAGATCCATCTGATACAATTGTCCTGCGATCAATTAGAAGTACGCAACTCACACAACCAATTGTTTCTTTTGCACAATGCTGAATTCAACTGGCGCATAACCCATAGTAAAAAATTGTATGATATCTCTATACCGATCATCAAACATGGTTATCACAAACATTTGTGCATCGAGGATACTATAGTCTAGGTTAACAGGCTCTTTTCCACTTTCGATCCTCGAAAGATGGTTTGGTCCCAAGTTTAATTGTCTGGGTTTAACAATTACTTCAAAATCAAATTCCTGGAAGAGGAGAAGCCACTGACAGATATCTCCCCCAAAACACTGACTTATTGACTAGGTATTTCAATGCAGGACGGTCTATGTACATTTTAAAACGACCACCCAATAAGTAGTTTCTAAATTTTTGCAGATCATATACCATCACTAGCCCTTATCTTTTTGTCGACGTATAATTCTTCTCTGTTGTGGACAATTCCTGCTGGCGAAGGATGTAGGATGGTCGATCGACCCTTCACTAGGATGCGTTAGTACAACGCTGAGCACTGTGAACGATGTGTTGACATGTAAATGGAACTCTTTCTTCCAGTATGGAAATATAAGTATGGGTGTTGTAACCATATTGTTCTTCAACATGTCCAGACTCTCTGGGAAACTTTCTGTCCATTGGAACTTAATATATTTATTTAGTAGCTTTTTCATCAGAGCAGTCACCTCCACATATCCTTTGATAAAATTTATGCGGTATCATGTGTGTCCTATTGTTGTGCACAATTTATTAAATATGGTTGGTGGTGGAAGGTCAAGGATGATCACAATTTTAGCAGGATCGACCAACATTCCATCGCGATAGACCACATGGCCCAACAAAATTCCAAGTGGGGCACAAAATATGAACTTATTTAAATTTAATGAAATTTGATACTGGAAACATCGTTCCAACATCATCGTAAGTCTCTCAATTTTATCTTTTATGAGCCCAAACACTGTCCAATCAGCGAAGTAGACTTCAAGAAATTTATGTATGAAATATTTGAAGGCAACAATTACTATTATGGAAAAAATAGCAGGAGAATTCTTAAGTCCAAAGGGCATTACCGTATACTGTAAACACCCCCACTCCGTTGTAAAGGTGGTCTTGTGCTGATATTCCTTTGCAATTAGAATCTGCTGGTATACAGAGAAACCATCAATGAATAAATAAGTATCCTGACCCTCGACACTCTCCAGTACCTCATCTGTAAATGGGGTCGAAAATGGGTCATGCAAACAAGCTTCGTTCAGTTTTCTCAGGTCAACGCAGATTCTTACTTCATTCATAGCCTTTTTGTCTTGTACTACTATCGTGATGATCCATTTTGATTCTTCGACAAGATCTATAATACCTGCGTCCAACATTTGGTTTAGTTCTACTTCGACTTTCTCTTTATATGATGGATTTAGTTGGTATGGTCGCTGCTTGACCAGTTTTGCGTTAGGCCTCAAAGGTATTTTTGTTTCTCCTAGGTCTTCGACAATTCCTTTCATCTCTGAAATTTTCATAGGGAACAGATCCTGGAACTCATGCAATAAGTTCATGATATTCCCTAAAATTTCATCATCCCAATAATCTCCGATATTGGCAAATTTTGGATTCTCCAGGGATCCAATATTGTTTTTCTTAATTTTTAGTGGACTCAGGAATTGGTCGCTGGAAATACCAAGTCCTTCAACTCTGTGCATACTTTCAAATTATAGAATGTTTACGTTGAGCGGGCCATCGGCATCTGGTCCCCCCATCACATTGTAGAATTCTATCTAATGGTGGATTGTCGCACTGCTCTAGTTGAATTTTGTCATCGCAACAGGGATATATTCGATTATCTTTTCTTTCATCACTTGCAATGTGGAAACAATCGAACGATGGTCATCCACGAACTCAAATGTATGTGTGAATTTAGTATCTAAATTCACCCATTCAAGAATTCCTCGTTGCAAATCAACTAATGTATACCAATTCCTTGGAATCATGTCTAGTGTATGTATGAAGTGATGAACCCACTCCTATCGTGGATAT
Organism: Pseudotsuga menziesii; assembly: GCA_001517045.1. NCBI lineage: Eukaryota > Viridiplantae > Streptophyta > Pinopsida > Pinales > Pinaceae > Pseudotsuga > Pseudotsuga menziesii. The sequence continues at coordinate 79,365 of LPNX011155020.1, read as the reverse complement.
TCCTACCATGTCATGTGGAAATACTCAATATGTTCCACAGGATCTGTCAATCCTATATACTTGTGACTAGTATAACTGATCTCTTCTCCAAATATGATCTCCAACAGCCTTCTACATTGCGTCCATTTAGAGACAGATTGTTTATGTGTACCCCACCATCTGACACATGTATCAGTCAACACAAATTCCGAGGCGAACACTCACTATGATTATGTTACCTTCGCTTCAAACTATGTTAGAAAATACAAAAGGTTAGGTAAACCTTCGTATGTAGGTAGGTCACTTGCCTCAACTCCTACGCGTGGCACAAACCTTGTCATTCTTGCACATTTCCTCATAGATAGTTCGTGCATCCAATTATGCCAATTTTCTAATGCTTCACCTAGATTGGATGTACATGAGCTAACACTCCCCCAACTTAGCTTTCCATCAACTGTTGTACTTATATAGTCATCTCTTGCACATGTGATATTATAAATATGGTCGAGAGAGTCACCTTGTCCTTCACTGTGCACTAGTTTGACATATCTATGTCCTTTTAGTGGATCAATCAACGCGACCGCCCAGTTGATCACCAAAAGTGTAGGATATGGGTTTGTATCATCAACAATTTCGATCACTTTGAAATCCACATATTTCCTTAGGCCTTCTTCTTTGACACTTACCTGAGTCACTCGACCAATAGGTAGGACCTTCGACTGATTTTGCTAGCCTGAGCTGAATGAGACACTAATCCAATCGGGGTTTTCCCATGCTTTCCCATGTCTATCTTGTCGAAATATTGACATCAGATCCCAGGTATAAAATGATATAATCCATATCATAATCACCTATCTGCGTATCCATTCTTGTTGAAATATTGTAATTTCAAAGAATATTCTAAATGTATTTTATTGTTGTAATCTACAGGAGATGTTTTATTCCTCCTTTGAGATGTTATTATTGTATTTGGTCATCATAGATTCATGAGGGAAAGCCTCCATTGTAATTCTGGTCAATAGAACCCTCCAGAATATAATATTATATTGTTTTGTGTCTTCCTAGGTAAAGTCAACCCAGTAAGTTTGGCCGACCTAGTTGGGGAAAAAGTGAAGTGGAAGATAAAGTATAAATAGAAGAGGTGCACTCTTCATTTGGACACACACACTCACTTGTGTATAGCGGATATGAGAGAGAGAAAGAGAGAGATATGTGCAAGGAGGAGGACCACCTGTTTGAGGTTTTGTATTTGTACTTTTGATACATCTATATCATATGTAGTAGAGTCACTGCAAAAAGGTAATGCGTTCCACTATTCCTGGCTATTGATTTTGATTTCACTTATTGCATGGGTGGAACCGCCAAACTACCAAGGGGTAGACCTTCCAGTACGATGTAGAGGAGATCGATACCATAATATTTGGTTCAATAAGGATATGAAGGATAAACACCGAGATAACAATGTGGAATTTTTTATGCATGAAGAGGCTCTGGGGCATTAGGTGAAGAAGTAGGCAAGAATTACGGACGAAACCATTCAGGGATTTCGAAAAATTATCAAGTTTCAGATCGACATGCATCATATTTTTTCATAGTCGCGCCAAGACCCGCAACGCCAATGGTTGGAGACACAATTTTTTTGGATCGAAGAAGAAGTACAATATTGGCCAAAAGAATGGTGTGTTCCTATTCTAAAGGACCAATTATATGTTGATAAATACCTGGGACAAGACAATCCACCATCGTGAAATGATGGATATCACAAAGGGGACCCACAGGAAGAAACACAAGATCCCAACCATCCCTAGAATGGTTCAAGCATAACTCAGACAGATCCAGTCATAGGAGAGAAGAGAAAATAGATCGAGACATCGTAGATGGAGGCAAGACATAAGGAAAGTAAGGCTAACAGAAGTGACACATACCGTCAACCTTGATGGTGAATATTTTACACTTCTGACCGAAGCACTGACATAAGTTGCACAGGAAAGATTCAAGAAAATAAATGAGCGACAGACATAGCTCACAGGTAGTATTACTGATTTACTAGGAGTTCTCTGCAAAGCTGTTAAAGAGATCAGAACCATAGTATATTATACACCCCAGACAACCAATTTACAGGATGTACTTGGAACTTCAGAAGAGCGACAATGTGAAATACCAATGCTAGTTCCTCTAATCAAGACGCAAGTGACGGGTGAATCACTTGACATGTGAACCATAGAATTCAATGAAGGGGCCAAAAGATTGGTCCAGGTGACAATAGATTTCTCGCAAATGTGATTGTATGAATTCTATGAAATGCAGAATGTCGCAGTTGAAGAGATAAAATTAAGAGAAGGTGCCTTGATTAAGCAGGAGAAAGTAGCAAATAAAAGTGTCAGTAAACTGAAGAAAATAATGCAAGAGACCAAGCAAAAAGAAAAAACTTGGGAGGAGAACATGCATAGGCTCGACAATGTTGTAGCCTTTGCAGGCACACATTTTGTAGATGGAGGAATAAAAACATAGATGTTTCTAGAAGCCAAGGTCATTCTACTTGGTGAGATAGTAGAAGACCTTTGTAAAAAGGTCACAGAACTAGAAGCACAGCTAAAACCGAGTACACCCTTGAAGGTGTTAGAATAAAGAAGAAAAGAAACAGTAGAGACTGCATAAAAGATAACAGAAGCAGAGGCATTATGTGCCAAGGTTGTCAACTAAGTTTCACAGACTTGGGAAGTGTTGATCGATGACGAGGAACTAGAGAAAGTCGTAAAGGAGTTGCACACAACTGAAACAAAATTAAACCAAATGAGAAATGAGATGAATAAGTTTCCCTTAGTAGAGAAAATGGCTAGGGATGTATAAGTGAAGAAGCTACAACAACAAGCTACAGTGTTGCACACTCAACAACCACAAACGACTGAAAAAGTCATAGAGTTGCATACTGAAGCAGAAAAAATTACATATATTATTCAGCCTATACATCAAAAGGCGTGATAAGTAGCAGAGTCCGTAGGAAGTGTAACATCGGAACATGTCAGTTCTGACCTTGTGGAAAACTTGAAGAAAATAGAAGAGGATGTGCGATGCGAGACAGAGGAAATAATGAAAATATTCCAATATTTTCAAGGTAAAGTTGTCACAAATGCATAAGTTGATGAATAGAATTGCGTGGATCGGGAAAAGCCATAGATGAGTGTTGGGGATCTGTTGGCCCTAGGGAAATATAGGCATAAATTTGGTTTGAATTTTTCTCAAGAAGGTAAAGAGTCTGGTCGCAAGAAGGAAAAGGAGATGCGACGGAAGTAAAGAAGGAAGAACATAAGCAGATAAGGAAGAAATAGCTAAGGCAAGAAGTATTCGCAGAGGAAGTTGCGACAGAAGAAGAGTCCATGAAGGAAGAGTTAGCAACTAAAGAGAAGACGTGACAGAAGAGAAGCCATGATACAAGGAAAATATGCGACGAGATCAGTCGTGACAGATGGAACCATGCTAGAGAAGGTGTTCAATGACGCAATGAATGAAAACTAGTTTAAGGAAGATCGTGGGTATGAGGTTGGCTAGAGTTGGTGGGATCCACACGTGATGTAAAGAATAAAAACATATTCGTAATTCATGCCATTAGTGCCTACTGACAAGTGTCACTAGAATAGGAATGACATCCTATTGTCTAACTAAATGAAGTTGGTTAATAGCGATATGTAAGAGTCTATAATAAAGAGGAACACAAGCTGTATGTGGGTTACTTACTTAGTTGGGTTTTGGTGGTTGCTTCTGTTAGCACTCAGAATGTACCCAGGTTGTAAAAGGTATACTCCAAGCTAACAGCAAAACCACTTTAGGAAGAAACTGGTATTTTCTTCCATAGAGGGATCTCTCAATAAAGATTTAACAAGCCCAGATTTAAAATAACATCCACAGATTTATGTATTTGGCTGAAACAATCACATAACCATTGGGCATGGAGTCATATACAAATATAAAAATACCACAAAGACATATACATGATATTCATCAAAGGAAAGATAATCATATCATCACAGTCATTCAAATTGATTCAGGTGGAACAGAAGAGATGAAGGAACAACCCATTAATACAGAGCATCAACAAGGATGAGTTCTATACCAACTTTAGCAGAAAAATTCATATAATATCTGAAATGATGATCAAAGCATAAAAACATGAATTCCAATCATCTAACTCTATATTCTAGATACGAGGAAGAAACAAAACAGAGCATTACACAAGGGAAATACAATCACATAAAGAAAGAAGCACATACTGCAATATCAACGACACATGAATCTCTGGCAAAACTCTCATGCATTCACTTTGTCATTCCAAAAACAGATATGTTCTCCAAAATTATTCACTACCCGATGGGTTCCAACCCCCATCTCTTAAAAAAGATGCATATTTATACATAAAATGATCGGTGCTCCAACAAGAAGATCAATAACAGAATGATCGGCTTAATTTAGAGTTTGTAACTGAATTCCTAACCCCTAGGAAGTTTGTTACAACTCCAATCCTAACAGACCACAAAGTACGAATCAATTTGACAACAAACTTTCTCCCATCAGCTCTACGTCTTTGTCCCATCAGCTCCATATCTTTTCCCCATCAGCTCCACGTCTTTGTCCCATCAGCTCTACGTCTTTGCCCCATCAGCTCCATATCTTTGCCCCATCAGCTCCACGTCTTTGTCCCATCAGCTCTTCAGTGCATGACACCTGTTCTTAGGGATGGAGAATATACTTTGTCTTTCCAAACCGCTCCACAGCTTTCCACTGCTCCGAACTTGGGGTGTCACACTCCATCATTTCCCGAATAGCTACCTAGAGCTCCATATATGCTTCATAGGACTTCCTGGGCAATCTGCTCCTGATGATGGCGAACTTCTGCAGAATCTCAAAGTCTTCTGTGAGCATATCCATAATGGTCTTCCCTGTCAGGTTTTTCTCCAAATCATTGAATTTGGTGTGATCCATGCGGCACTGAACAAGCAGGTTATGATAATGTTCCTGTGAGAACATGTGCCCTTCTCCATCCCAGAAAGAAGGCAATCCGTCCTCGAACAGTTCTTTAAACTCATGTTTAAAATTATAAACCTGCAGAATCAATCCTTCTGATTTATCATGGACCATTTTGATTAAGTGATGCTTATGGATGATTTTATTTGCCCACATCACTATTGACACTCTGTCCTTTATGCCCAATTCCTGCAACTTCTGATATGACAGTGAATTTAGAAAATTTAATGTGTTCTGAGCCGTAACGAGGGGTTTTTTCTCCATATGTTCATTTACCAGTTTCAGCCTCTGGTGGGCCAGATTTATCATTATATTCAAATCATCAATAAAATTTAAATAGTGTCTGAACTTGGTAATCTCTATACACAAGGTATCCCAAATGATGTGTTTTTCCCCCTGAAGAGGTCCTTTCCCAATGCATTTTTCTTTTAGGTCATTAAATTTCTTCTGTAATTGATTCATGTCCTGCAGTATTTGTTTTTTGCTTTCATTAACTTTGTCCAGTTCAGCTTTCACCTTTTCATTCTCTGCTTTCAAATCTTTGATTGCTTCTTCTTTCAAACTCACCTGGGACATTGGCACCAACAAATCATCAGTAGAGAAATCATCTAATGGCTTCTGGATATTTACAATAGACAGGTCTTCGCCGGTGGGAGTCTGGCTCATCAACTCTTCCATAATCTCCTTCTCTTCATTCTGATCTTTTTTCATCAAGGAGATTTGGGATAACAATTCCTCCCTTTCGGCTTCCCACTTCTCTTTTTCTTCTTGTAGCTCTCCGACTCTTCCTTTGTATTCCATCATCTCCTGATGGACTTTATCCTTTTCTTCTTGGAGGGATAGCAACTCAGATGACTGAACATGTTCAGTGCCTGGGATCTTCAGTTTCTTCTTCAGGACCTGGAGCGCATTATCCTTTTCCTCTAACAACCTCTTGACTGCCTGTGTATTGTCTGAACTAGCAATGTCTGTCTGCAGCTTCTTAATCTGAACAACATTTGCTTTATTTTCTACTTTCTCATGTTTCAACTGGATTTCCAATTTGTCTATCAAGACTTGCAATTTATTAATCCTCACCATGGCTTGTAGTAAGTCTGAGTAGATGATATCGCTGGTCTGTTTGTGGAGTTGAATTTTATCCGGAGTGCTGATTTTGTCTAACCGGATCTCTATTTCAGACATTTTCTTGTCACTTACCATAGCCATTTTAAAAGTATTCCTCTCAGCATCCCTATCAGAGACTAGAGAGGTTTTTGAACTGTACAAACTTCTAACCTTCAGGAGCAAATTTCTTGTTTCCTCCATAGACTATTTCCTCTTCTCCATGTAGCTGGATTTTAGGTCGTCCTTCGTCTTAAACACGTGGCATAACTTCGAACTGTCTACATCACCCTTCGAACTTTTAAAAGAGAATTGAATTACTTGCACCGCTTTCAGGGGAACTAGGGCACCTCTTTTGGAACCATCAGAAACCTCCTCATCTACAATTTCACCACTTTGAAGCAGCTTTGCCCTTTTATGGGGCCCTTCCTCGTCTACATCCATACTCTTAGTTTCAGACAAACTCCTCTTGACCACAATACCAGCACCTTCTGTTATTTGGGTCGCTGTGACAGGTGTAGCATGTGTCTCTTCATCAGAATCTGACCTGTCAGTATACTGCAACAAATTGGCCATTTCAGCTAGCCCCTCAATAGCCTGATGCTCAAATGGTTTATTCTTGTTTTCCTGTTTTCTCAATGAGATCACCTGGTGGGGGTCGTATTTCATATTTACATCTTTTATGAAATCCATATTCTCCATCAACTTTTCTATAAATGCCAGGGCACCTTTACCTTTAAAAATGAAAGGGCCGAATTTAAATGGAAATTTAACATTCGAAGATTTTTTGAAAGCACCAAAGTGCTCTTCCTCAGACAACAATCTCTGCCTCATGAACTCTAGGGCGAAAATCCTTGGGTTCAAGAAGGATGGTAGCCTATAAGGCTGACCAGTAAAGCCATATATTCTTAACACTGTGTCACCTCTGTACAGGAACCAGTCCCCCACCCGATATTCGGGTGACGACTGCATTAGGCATCTCATCTCGTCTAGGACACGGGGCAGGTCCTCATCAAATAACATTCTGTACATTTCGGACATGATCGAATTGGCAAATTCAACCATGTTGATTTGCTTGGGAAAATCAGAAGAGCATAGAGCACTCAAGAATTTCAATTCAGTAACATTAGAGCATAATAACATGTTAAGCAAGTATGTTTGAAACCTAAAGAACTGGACCTTGGGAAATTCAGTCAACTGAAGGTGGATCGCTTCGGCAAGGTACTCATCTAAATTAAGCATGGGGACTGACTGGGACTCAGGGCTTAAAGAATTTATTTTTAACAAGAAACCAAGGATAACCTCACCTATATGACAATCGTCATCTAGACCTAACACTTGACAGACCAAAGACATTACCAGTTGCACCTCAGTCTTAAAAATGTGCAAGGGGTAAGGTAAGAAAAGACCTTCGAGGGACTGACCTTCCTTCAGGATACTTGACAAGAATTGACCACGACTTTCACTTTCACAATTTTTGAAAAACTCGGCAAGGACAGATTCATTTACAGACTCACGATTTACAGGGTAATTTTCGGGCAGACTAAGGTTTTCTCTGACAATCGAAGCATCAATTTTACACAGTATTTTCGATGCGGACCGACTCACAATAATCCTCTGAGAGGGAGAATAGTTCACCGCACACCATTCGGCAAATTCAGGGAAGTGGAGGGTTTGCTCTAGGGAGAAATGGTACAAAAAGGACCTGCATACATTCAGAACGTCATTCCCCTGTTAATAATAAGACCACAATTTCTCTTTGCTGCCGGACACGCTCCCTGTGGATAGGAAGGGGTCGCAGACGCCCCTGTGTCTGTCTACTAAAAAATCCTCTCTTTCATCCATGACCCGACCAGACACACGAACCTCTCTCCCTTGGTCCATTTCTTAATTTATAATGGTAATTGGACGAAGGAGTTATAGGGTTAAAGTCCTACCTGGCTTACTGTGGAGGCGTGTGTTTGGAACGTGCCTGGTACTGACAAATGGAAGCTCCCAAATCACCAGGTCCTTTTCACCGGGTCCCGAGCAAATAAAATAATCATTGGAGAGGTCAACCCTACCTTTATAGGACCACACAATTCGCCACGTGGACACCATTTATTTTCCGCAACCACCATTCTCTCTTAACTACCGTGCACTTCTATTTTTCGGCTTCATTTAAGACCCTAGATCTGATTTCTCTTTAATTTCTGGCCTTTGGATCATGTGCCACGTACCCTGCTCCGCCAAGCGCCTTGGTGATAAACGACGTGCCGGTCTCCATCCCGGAATGATCTCCCACCGTCGATGATATCGCCTTTTATCATGAGCCGTTGGATCGGGTGACACGTAACGAATTCCGCTGGGCTCCGTGACTTTAACTGTCGCGCAGCTTTGATCCCCGGAATCATCCTCAGCCACTGATGTGATACACCTTCAACTCTCCACCGTCGGATCATATGCCACGTACCAAATTCCGCTGAGCACTTCGGAATTATCCACCGCGCTAGTTCACTCTCCGGAAATCATAATAGCCGTTGATTTGATTCACTTTGATTGTCCACCGTTAGATCGATCACCGGATGACTCATTCCGCTGGGCGCTTTAGGTTTATCGGTCGTGCAGGTTCTGGTTCTGGAATCAATCTCGACCGTAAATGCGATCCGACTTCACCTCTCCGCCATTGGATTGAGTAGTATGTACCCGATTCCGCCGGATTGTATCGTTTTAACCGGGATGCAACTTCACGAAGAGGATTGGATATAGACCGTGGATCTGCGCGAAATGACTTGATGACCGCTGATCTGTGCGCCCAATAAACGCCCGGTCAAACCTTTATCTTCCTTGCATCTCTGAGGAGCGGAGAGAATATCAGCCATCGATTTTCTTCTTTCTTCCATCGCGGCTTAGGATCTTCGGTGACTTAATCACATTTTGGCCTATAGTCTCATTTTTACTATATATCCTTTAACCAAAGTATCCAAACAACCATTATTTTTCTTCTCCACCATGGTCCTTCACCCCTTTGGTAAATAATGGTGTTAACAGCTTCTAGTTGTTGTTTACAGAGTCATTTAGTTGTTTTGTATATGTAAGAAGAGTCAAGTAGTCTGCAGTTAAGTGTAAAAAAGTATATAGAATAGTAGTTGATCCAGTTTGCGTGTAGATCAACAGTAGAGTCACATAGGAGAAGATTGAGCGACAGAAGACCATCGAGCATGATAGGAGAGAGAAGTATGTATATATAAGAGAAGAATATCTATAATAGAGTTTGTAGCTCCGTGTGCAGACAAAAAGGTGCCATATATTTGTCATGCCAAATGAAGAGCGGCTTTGTGGTTTTTACCGGATGGGTTTCCACATTAAATATTGTGTCATTGAGTAGATGATGAATGTGTTTATGTCGCATGAATGCATATGAATTTATGTGATGAATGTACTTAAGTTTCAGGAATGTATATTGTGATTAAGTATTTATGAATTTGCTTATGAATGAGTTCTCATGTGCATGAGTCGCACTATTGATAGATGACTTTTATGTTAAAGATTATATTGTTGTTATAATCTTTTTGACGAATAAGTTAAGTAGTGTCTTATCTGCGCACAGTAAGGTTAAGTAATAGACCCACAGACTTCAGTAGAGTGACTTTGTAAGGTTCCAAGGGAGAAGAAACCCACACCCAATTGTAGAAACATTGTTCTGGAAGTTACCCATAAAGATATATCTTGAGTGATACTGCATCTGCGTCGCAG
>LPNX011155020.1:36176-62628 GCA_001517045.1 Pseudotsuga menziesii | reverse complement strand
GGGATGATGTCATCTACTAGAATGTAATTGGTTGATTTTTATAGTACATTTTGGTCCTTTTGAGGCCCATTTTTGACCTCAAATTCTCTCTAATGGGAGCTGTAATCTTCCAATAATCCTTAACAAACTTACGGTAGTATCTAGTTAGTCTCAAAACCCCATGAAGGATATTGAGTGTCGGAGGATGCGACCAATTTTTCATGGCATCTATTTTGGTAGGATCTACGTGAACCCCTTGTGATGAAACAATATGCCCGAGATACTATACTTCTTCATGCCCAAAAACACATTTAGATTGTTTGGCATGGAGATGATGATCAAATAAAAGTTGCAGTACAAGATCTAGATGTTGGAGATGCTCAACCCATGTTTTACCATAGATGAGGATATCATAAAAGAAGACCATAAGGAAGTTCCACATGTACAACCATAATATTTTATTCATCAATGCCTAGAATGTGGAAGGAGCATTCGTGAGGCCAAAGGTCATGACCAAAAACTCAAAGTGTCCATCTACAAAAAATTGTTTTAGGGATATCAACCTCATGAGCCCAAATTTGGTGATACCCAGAATGAAGATCCAAATTGGAGAAAAAATGAGCACCATGAATCTCATCAACAAAATGAATTGGAAATAATAATCCCACTGGTTCAGCTAAGACACATGCATATCGATCCAAAATTTGTTGTGTTGGCAATATGGATTATAGTTGTCATTGATGTCAAAAGTAGTTCATGAATGACAAAGGATAAACAAAAGATATGATGGAAGATATGATGACAAGGAATGGCATGGAATAGATGATGAGATGGAATGAAGTTGAAGTCATTGTTACATTATGACAATTCACTATGGAGAAATGTGGAAAAATGGTGAAAGTCGGGAAATATGGCAAGTTTGACTAAGTATGGAATGATTAGTTAAAATTAGTCCCGACAAGCCTTAAGAGAATTCCCACCATAATTCATGATTTGAGAATAATTCTCATACCATGGTACCATCCTATAGATTGTTAGTTTAGCTACCTAGTCATGATTTTAGTTTGATTCCATCACTTCTGGTGAGAAAGGTCTAGGCCTTCCAAAACAGAGGTTTGTGCTAGAGCAGGTAAATGTGACTAAGTAGTCTCAAAAGGATTACTGCCACAAATCATAGATTAAGATAAATTCCCACAGCATATGTCCAGGGTGTATCTTGGTGTTTTTTCTACCCAACTATGGTCCCAGTTGGTCAAAACAATATTTGAGGAAGAAAATATGGATATGCCAAAATAAAGAAAATGTATTTTGGGTATTAGAGATAGAAATTTGACTAAGTGTCAAATTCACAAGTTTGAGAGACCATTTGAAGATGCCTACAAGGAGGGGTTTAGTTGATGATCATATTCATCAGATTGCATGGTTTGGTTCCTTGATGAACTAACTACTATCCAACCATGGAGTCAGTTTACTTTTGGGTGTTCACACGTGCGAGTTATCAACCTATCAAAACTAAGACAAATGTTAGTTTGCATGTTGAGATTAAAATTGGCTAAGGGTTAAAACAATAGAATAATGAATGTAGATGAGTTCTGCAAAGAATCATAGATCTGACGGTGAGAAATCATTCCGTAATATATCAAAGGTCAAATTGAAGCCGCAGGTAAATCTACAAATGTAGTTAAGTTCCGCAAGGAAATCGTGTATGGTAGTAAAGTTCCTCAATAGATCAGAAATGAATGGTCAAGAAACTTCCCACACAAGATCCAATGGTTGGGGATAATTTATGAAAAGGATCGAATATTGGACGACTGAGAATAGTTCTGCAAGCAGATCGATGTTTCAGAAAAGAAGTACAAGTGTGGAACCGCGGAAAGCAGAGAGTTAAAATTGTTGGAATAATTGATTTTCCGATTTTCGTGTGGAAGCGAAAGTGCGGGTGCAAAAATGCAAAAAGCACAAAGTCAAATTCATGGAAAAGTTGAGTTTCAGCATTTCGTAGTGCGGAAAGAATCTTGTGGAAAGGCCAATCCGGAAAGCGAAAAGGCAGAAAGCACTTGGAAAAGTTGTGTTTTCTGATTTCCGCAATCCACCTACAGAAAGGCTAATGCAAGAAAGTGGAAGTGCGAAGGTTTGGATCTTGGAAAAGTTGAGTTTTCGGTTTCTTCCTTTCGCGGTATGGAAAGGAGCTTACGGAATGGCCAGTCCGAAAAGCGGAAGGAGGAAAAGAAAGTGTGGAAATGCCAGTGCCTGCATGGTAATGAAGCCTGCATTTTGGGAAGGCAAGAAGTCTGCAGGACAACAAATTAATGAAGCCCGCAGGATAGTGAAGTGAGGAAGCTAGTGTTGTGAAGAGAGGAAGTGATGCCCACGTAAAGGAAGCCAGAGGGTTTAAGGAGGATGTTTGCTGTGATGTGAAAAGATGAAGCCCACAGATGGAGGGTGAAGGCCGGTTTTTGGGAGAGAAACACACCCAACAACTAGAGATGATGAATCTTGAAAGAAAGGAAATCCCCTAACCAGAGATGATAATTCTGGCAATATTACGAATGGAAAAATATCAAAGACATGAGAAGATCACAAAGTTTAATTAAGTAATTAATTAAATATTAGTAATATAATAAAGATATGATCTAAATGTTTAAGTAAATTAACAGAGATTTGAAGAGGTGTGAAGGAGAAAAACATGAAGTCTATTTGTAAAGGTGTGATGGTTTGAACAGAGATCTTAAGACTCACAATGTTGAAAGGGCGTGAGGATGGTCTGAAGAGATGATTGAAGGATATATAAACAGAAGATTAAAATGGTAAGTAAAGCGTATCTTTCATCCATATCTATGCAATGGCATACGATAGAGACCAAAGCAGTATAACAAGAAATCGAGTTTGTAAAGAAGATCTTGAAGTCTGACAAAAATACATCCAAGGGTGGAAAGGTGGTGCTAGGGAAGGCTACATGCCTACAAGGAGGTCTTGGAATCCTTCCAGTAGTGGCTAGAGGATCCAGGTATTGGTGTATCCTTGTCTGTAGGTGCATACAGAAACCAAGGTGTGGGTGTATCCTTTAGTAGTGGCTAAGAAACTTGGGGATTGTGGTATCCAACAAGTGGGTGCTTGCAAATAATTATTGTATATTGTAAAAACAAAGTTTTGCAGATAATATAAACATGTTGGTGGTTTACCTTATTGGGTTCCATGTTAAAACATTATGTCCAAATTTGTTTTTACATTTGCTAAAATAAAAGAAATCGTGTTTAAATTTCTGTCACTGATTCAACCCCCCTTCTCAGTGACAAGACCTGATCCATCAATTGGTATCAGAGAGGGATCCTTCACCACAATTTAACCACTAGAAGGAATATCCTATTACAACCACTATGGATTAGAAGATGAAGATACCAATAAGAGTCCCCATATTTGATGGTGAATACCATGTTTTCTGGAAGATTAAAATGAAAAACTATCTGATGTCCATTGTTCTGGAAGTTTGGGAATTATTTGAAGAAGGATATAATGTTCCAAAAGTCACTCCCACAGAATCAGAAGAAAGGAATAAATTTGGGAACATGCAAAGGCCTTAAATACATTACAAGCTGGAATAAGTAAGAAGGTTCTTGCAAAAGTATTGACCAGTAAAAGTTCAAAAGAACTATGGGACAAATTGGACACCATATATGTAGGAGACTCCAAAATAAATATTGCAAAACTTCAATCTCCCGAAGTATAATATGAAACTCTAAAAAAGAAGGATGAATAAAATATTTCAGAGTACTTTGAAAGAGTTGAGGATCTTTTTAATGCAATCAAAGTTTCGGGAGTAGAAGCACCAGACTATGAGTTAGTTGAAAAGGTACTAAGAACACTTCCTATGGCATATAATCCCAAAGTATCCACTCTTGAATACCGAGAGAAGCTAGAGGATATTACCATGGATGAATTGTATGGAATCCTCACAACCTATGAATTAAGACTTGGTATTGATAATCTCCCTAAAGGAGAAGCAAATTTCAAGGTGATCAAGAAAACAATTCAGAAGCAAAAAACTCAGACCAACCATAATGAAGAATCTGATGAAGAAGAAACCAATTTTGTTAAAAAACTTCAGAAAGGATCACGGAAGTACAAAGGAAAGTTGCCCTTCAAATGTTTTAATTATGGCAGAATTGGGCACCTTCAAGATAAGTGTCCTTATCCTAAGAAAGACTCTGGAGATGGAGATGAAAAAAACAAACAATCCAAGAAAGAGGGAAAAATCCACTATAAGAAAAATTACAAAGGAAAAAAAATTCTACTAAAAAAGAAGAAGACAACAATTCATCTGAGATTAGTGATGATGAAGTCATTTTTCTAGGTATTGAAGAGTCTAATGAGATAGAAGAAATTGAGCATAAGGGAGAGTCAGAAGATGAAGCAGAGGTTAATATGGAAGAATAACTACTCAAGGATTTGGATGGATTAATAAGATACAAGAAAAATATAGACATATGAAAGTTTTTTTAGTTGAACAACAAGAAGAGAACAAACATAAAGAAAAAGAGATGAAAATCATGAGCGATCTGAAACACCAAACTCAAGAGGAAAATGGGATAGAAGAAAGGCTGGAGAAATATCTTAAAGAAAAACAACTAACCTATGAAATAATGGAGGAATAATTAGTTCACTTAAGAAAAGATCTTGATGCAAAATTTATTTAAACTAGATATGAAGATAGTTCTAAAATTCTATATGATATTATAACCACATACAGAGATCTAAGTAACAAAAATGGAATAGGTTATTCTCAAAAAGAAAATCCAGTTAGCTCAAAATTGTATGCTGCTGCTCTTCTCAGTCCATTCAAGAAGAAAGAGGAAGAGAAGATAAGGAATGCTCAGAACTCCAAAAGACCATTTCCACCCATCAAGAAGGAATTCAAGACAAATCCAAAGAAGGTTTATGAAAAAAGTATCCTCACATTTTCCTTGGTTATTGTTTTGCATGCTCTAACTTTGGACACAAAGCTATGAATTGTAGAGAATATGAAAGGAAAAGTTCGAAGGTTAAAAAATATAACCTCAAGGACAATCAGACAATTGGTCAAGTTAAGAGTATAAATTATAACTCTTTTGCACCTCTACAAGAAAGGAATTTAGAATTCTTCAATTGTCATAACTATGGACATAAAGCAAGCAATTGCAAACTAATGGAAATATCATAAATACCAAAGGACATTAGAGAGCAAAAGAAGATGTGGAAATAAAGAACATTAAAAGAGGAATGTCTCACTACCCTGAAAACAAAAGATCAAGAATATCTCTAGTGTTTCGACAATGATCATTCAAAATACATGACATGAGATGATAACAAGTTTTTGAAAAACCAAAAGGAACCTCATGGAAAGAGTTGGAGAAGAAAGGAAGGTTCCAAATATATAGAAGAAACAAAGATTTCAAATATTAAAAAGGTTTCCCAAGATGATGAGGGTTTTATTAGTGTTGTAGATATGATTGACATTCATTATGATGGAAATAAAGATGATGAAGAAGGAATTAGTGATAGCGGTGGAACTGGAGATGGATGTTTTTTCTAAGAAATCCCACATAACCTAAAAGAGAACCCTGAAATAAAGCAATAGAGAGGATCATGTACTCAGGGGGAGAATGTTTGAAAAGTTTGTTGTCGTTGATAACAATGTTAGTAATGGTTATATTGTCATCCTTGAAATAAAAAGAAGAACAAAGACCAAACCTATAGAGCAGTTTTGAAGAGCTTGTTGAAGCAGAGCTTTGGGAAAGGATGAAAGTATGTTTGAATGTAGATTTGGTATCATGACTTGATACAAATGCATAAAGAATGAAGAGAGATAACACTATTGGTTTTGATCTCAGTTTTTGAAGAAGGAATGTGTGGCAAGAAGAGAATCAATATGATAGGGAGAGTCTATAAACTCATCATCCAATTTTTTATTCAAAGACTCACTGTAAGAAGATAAAGAAGGATGTTAACCAGCACCAAGTCCAAGTTAGGAGAATATGTCAGAAAGAAGAAAGACAGGAAATCCTCAATAGAATAATAGGTTATCCTTTGTCATTTTTGTCAAAGGGGGAGAAGGTTTAGGTGTTTCCATCAATGCCAAAGGGGGAGATTGTTGGCAATATGGATTATAGTTGTCATTGATGTCAAAAGTAGTTCATGAATGAAAAAGGATATACGAAAGATATGATGGCAGATATGATGAGAAGGCTTGGCATGGAATAGATGGTGAGATGGCATGAAGTAGAAGTCATTGTTGCATTATGACAATTCACTCTGGAGAAATATGGAAAAATGGTGAAAGTCAAGAAATATGGAAAGTTTGACTAAGTATGGAATAATTAGTTAAAATTGGTCCTAGAAAGCCTTAAGAGAATTCCCACCATAATTCATGATTTGAGAATAATGCTCGCACCATGGTACCATCCTATAACTTGTAGTCAAAGAAATGATCCATGGAAGTAGTCAAAGAAATTATGGAAGTAGTCAAAGAAATGATCCATGATCAATATCTACCTATGCATTTATTGGTTGAAGCAACAAGGATTGTAGTTTATGTATAGAACATAATATCCCACAGTGCTCTTGGGAACAAAACTCCATAAGAAATGTTTACCAATGAGAATCCTGAAGTCATCCAACTAAATATATTTGGATGTCATGTTTACTTACATGCTCCCAAGGAGAAAAGATAAAAAAATGGACCCTTTAGGAAAGAAGGGAATATTTGTTGGATACAGTGACCAGTCAAAAGCTTACAGAATCTACATTTCAGGTTTTTGTCAGATTGAGATAAAAAAAATGTCACATTTGATGAAGATGCAACTTTCAACAAATCCATAAAGAACTATGCAGATGAAGATCATGAAGAAGAGAAAGAGGATCATGTAATTGCAAAAACTAGTAAACCACCAGTTAGAGATGATGAAGAAGAACTCATACCAGAAGATCACCACATGCCATAACCCCAAATACCCATGGAGACACCCCATGAGATGATTTCAACAAAGAAAATCCCAGCTTGGGCTCGTGATATAATTTGAGAAGCATACATATATGGCGCTCCAGAAGGAAGCAAGAGACCAAGATTATACTCCAACTATGTGGCTACTCCAAATATGTGGCATTGATGAGAACCCTTGTTGATGAAGAACCCACGTGTTTTGAAGAAGCATCAAAGAAGAAGGAATGGATGGATGCCATGACCAAATAATGCCAGTCTATCATAATGAATGATGTGTGAGATGTGGTACCAAGACCAAGGGATAAATCAATGGTTTGTTCAAAATGGATTTTCAAGACAACGCATCCAGTAGATGGCAGTATTTAAAAATTCAAGGAAAGATTTGTTGCAAGAGGATTCTCTTAGAAGGAAGGAACTGATTATGAAGAGACTTTTTCCCTGGTAGCAAATATACTTCAATCATATCTATCATTTCCTTGGAAACCAATATGAAATGGAAGCTACACCAAATGGATGTAAAGACAACTTTTTTAAATGGTGTTATAAAATAGGAAGTGTACATTGAACAACCACCAGATGTTGAAACACGTGACAAGAAGAAACATGTATGCAGATTAAAGAAAACACTATATGGGTTGAAGCAAGCACCCAAAGCATGGTATGGAAGAATTGATGGCTTCCTAATGAGATTGGGCGCTTTACCAAAAGTAAAGTAGATTCCAACCTTGACTATAAGGTTGTAGATGGTAGGATCATGATATCATTGTTATATTTAGATGATCTATTTTTGACATGATAAGAGAATCTCATCAACAAATGTAAGAAGAATCTTACTACATAATTTGAGATGAAATAACTTGTCATAATGCAATACTTCCTAGGTCTCGAAGTATGGCAGTTCCCAAATGGGATTTTCCTAAACCAAGGAAAATATGCAATTGAGATCCTAAAGAGATTTGGGATGTTGGATTGCAAGGAAA
The DNA here is from genome assembly GCA_001517045.1 of Pseudotsuga menziesii. Taxonomy (NCBI): domain Eukaryota; kingdom Viridiplantae; phylum Streptophyta; class Pinopsida; order Pinales; family Pinaceae; genus Pseudotsuga; species Pseudotsuga menziesii. The sequence continues at coordinate 54,693 of LPNX011155020.1, read as the reverse complement.
TGAATACTATTATAGTGAAAAACTTGAAGCTCCTAAATGATGACTCTTCAAAAAGAGTGGATGTCACACTATATAAGTAGATTATTAGATCGCTGATGTATTTGAAAAATACAAGACCATATATATGTTTTGTTGTAAACATCTTGAGTCGGTATATGGTGGAGCCTCAACATGTTCACTTAGTTGAAATGAAACATGTGATTAGATACCTAAAGGATACATTGGATTATGGCCTCAGATATGCAGTTGACACTGAGTTCATATTGTATGTCTTTACTGATTCAGATTGGGAAGGAAGTGTTGAAGACAAAAAGAGCACTTCAGGATGTTGTTTCAGTTTGGGATCATGTGTGATCTCATGGCTCAGGAGGAGGCAGACCAATGTTTCTCTCAGTACAGTCAAGGATAAATACATTGTAGCATGTTCATCCTGTAGCGAAGCAATATGGCTTCACAAATTATTGGCAAGATTGTTTGATGTAGAGATGGATGTGAGTGATATTTATTGTGATAACCAGAGTTGCATCAAGCTGGCAGAGAACCCAATGTTTCATGATAAGTCAAAGCATATAGAGATAAAGTATAATTACATCTAGGATATGGTGTAGAGAGGAGTTGTGAAGCTCTAGTATGTTCCTATAGAGGAACAAGTTGATGACGTGTTGACTAAGCCTATGTCTCGTATAAAGTTTGAATATTTTCTAGACAAGCTTGGTATAGTTCGAAAGGACCTCCCTATAAAGAGGGAGTGATGATGATGTTTTTATTGATGATGTGATGGAAGCTCAATCAAGGAGTGGTATGTGAGTACACAGAAGGTCAATTGAGTTTACTAGAGTGCCTACAGATGATTATAGTGTCCTAGCATTCTCATGCTAAGGATGGTCTTTCAAATGATAGTGTTGTCATGTTGAGAGAATTCCCAACATTCATATGCTGAGGATGGTCCTGCCAATGATAGTGCTCTCATGTTGAGAGTGGTCCTGAATTCATTTGTGGAAAATAGTGTCATAGCATTCTTATTTTGAGGATGGTCCTATGAACTATATTGCTCTCATACTGAGAGAAGTCCTAGCATTCATATGTTGAGGATGGTCATGAAAATGATATTGCTCTCATGTTGAGAGTGGTCCTGCATTAGTTTGTGGATGAGAGTTTCCTAGAATTACTATGTTGAGGATGGTCCTGCAGATGATAGTGCTCTCAGGTTAAGAGAGATACTAGCATGCATATAATGAGGATGGTCTTGCAGACGATAGTGCTCTAGCATTATAATGCTGAGAGTGGTCCTGCATTCATTTGTGGATGATGATGTTCTAGCATTTTTATGTTGTGGGTGATTCAACATTAATTTATGGATGTTGTTCATTATTTGTATATTGATGATATTGCAGGTGATGTTCTACTATGATGATGCTCAAGATGATGATGTTCGAGATGATGATTTTCATGATGATGTTTCACGATGGTGCCTGAGATGATGATGTTTTTGATGATGTTCCACGATGATGCTGCTCAAGATGATGATGATGATGTTCCATGAATGATGATGATGATGATGTAGTTGTTGAAAAATTCCTATGACATATAGACTTACTAGTTAGTTGTACAGATGTTGTGTTGCTACAGTTGTTATAGAATACCTTCCTTGTCAAGAGGGAGTGCTAAAGAAATGTAACTGCAAAAAATATTTTATATTGTACTTTTATTGTTATTATTATTATTCCTCCTTTAATATATGTTGTTCCTTCGATCAGGGGTTCCATTAATGTAATTGGTCATGTAAAATTTTGAGGTAAAACCTACATTGTAAGTTGGGTCAGTAGTACCCACAAAAGTATTATTAAAATGTTGTTTTGAGTCTCCCAAGGCAAGTCGGACTTGGTTGAGAGGAGAAGTCAGCCATGTTGGGTTATTAGACTTCTCAACTGATCAGTATAAATAGGTAAGGCACCTGCCTCATTCGGACACACTCTACACTCAAGCAAGTTCACTAAAGAGAGGAGGAGCAGTCCATCTGAGAGGGAGGAAGCTATCTAGTCTTAATTGTGGGGTCTTACACTGTACTTGGTTCAAGTCTATATCAAGGAATTTTTGCTGGGTTTTCTTCCCCATGAGGATTTCCCATGATAAATATGTGTGTTCTCTTTTGCTCTATTTTTCTTGTTGTTCTTTCAATGATCCTTTTGTTTTGGCATAACAATTCTTAAAATATTAACAAAGTACGGGGCTTGATGGCTACACTATCAAATTTTTTATTGAATTCTATGACTTTCTAGGTAATGATTTACTCAAGGTCATCGAAGAGGCCAGGAATAATGGTCGCATTTTTAAATCCTTCAACATGATGTTCCTAGCCCTCATTCCCAATGTGGACAAAACGATCTCTTTTGATGAATTTAGTCTGATCTCCCTTTGTAAATGTGTTTATAATGTTCTCTCTAAATTGATAGCAATGAGGTTGAAAAGATTCATACCAAAGGTGAGATCTATCAAACAATTTGCTTCCTCGAAGGTATATTTATTCACGAAGCAATTAGGATCAACTCATGAGGCGTTCGATTGGATCTATTGGTTGTAACTCATTTGCTAATTATCTATATTGGATTTGATTTGAATGTAGTAGATTGGATCATGGGTTGAATTTCATCAATTACATTCATAGTTTTAATTAATGGGGCATCCTCCACTTTCTTCAAGCCACATAAGGGATTGCAAAAAGGTTGCCCTTTATCCCCTTATATATTTTTATTAGCAGTCGAAGTCTTGAGTCACACAATCTCTTCAACTAAGAGAGTAAGCAATATCTCTAGGTTCCAAGTTGGAGATTTGGAATTTATCTCCCGTATACTTTTTGTGAATGCATCATTATTTTTTCTCAAGGGTTGATTAGTGAGGATTAATCTATTAAAGATACATTGGCTCTTTAATTCTGAAAGGTATTAGGTATTGATATTAACAACCAAATATATTTGATTTGTTTCAATGGTTTCCATGGTGAGGCTACTCGGAAAGTAAGTCCCTGTGGTTATGGAAAGAGGGACCGGTTGTGTTTGATCAACAAAATTGAATATGGGATCCTCCAATGGTGTAACCAATGGATTTCCAGGGGAGGGTGTTTGACTTTGTTCAAGGTTGGTTTAGAAGCGATTATGGTCTATTGTTTTATGCTTTCTTACGTTCCTAAAGGAACTCAAGAGAATATTTGTGTTAGGAACTCATACCAACTCTTCTCTTTACTTTGTTAAGTATATTATTCTTGGATGCATATGCTTTGTAAGTCATCCCATGAGTATATTGTAATATCCCACATCCATGGGGAGTAATAGTTGTTTATATTAGACTTAGTATATAAGTAAGTGTTGAGGCCAATGAAGGTATCCAAGAGTTATTTCATTGAGCTTGCTCAAAAGAGGTTGCCCCCTCGAAGTGGCATGTGATTAATAAAATTCCTTTTGTGTTCTGTTATTTTTTGTTTTATTGTGCATTTTCATTATTTATTATAGGAGTTTTATCTCATTTGGTATCAAAGAACTTTCCTTGGCACAAGTGGGGATTTTTTTTCTTTTTGGCAAAAAAATATAGGGAAAATTGGGCGGTGACTTTCAGATTGATTTCTGAAACGTTTTGTGCCAATTCATAAGAAACAAGTTATAGATATGAATTCCTCTTCAAAAAATACCGAGTTTCAAAAAAAACATCTCAATTAGACTTTAGAATGTGGAGATATCATTGATTTAAAATCAACTATTTTTCAGAATTTCGGTGGCAACCGCGAAAATTACAGAGCAAAAATATTTTGACAGGGTGTTGTTGGTAGCTAGCAACAAACTCTTCATTTCTCAATAAGATGAAGAGTGATCAGCTCTTTCTATGATCCATCAATTCAAAATTATGAAAGAGCACCTTCAGAATCTTTGATTCTGAAGGTACTCTTAATCAAAGAAAGGTAAAATATTACTTGAGAAGTTGGTGAAGCACGTTCATAAATTTGGTCATTAACAACTGTCAGTTAGTTTCATAAATTTTTATGCAATTATTTCAGACATTAAAATAAATTTATGAGACTTAAGAAATTTGAAATAGTTTTCCAAGAGAAAATCAATAAAACACATTTTGTGTTGAGTAAGGTATTACTAGCCCTAAGATCATAAAACTAAACGTGACTTTTAAAGTTGATATTATATGTAATACCATACTATGATTTTTGTAAATATTGTAATTAATGAATAAAGTTTTTTGTTGTTGTTGTTGTTGTTGTAAAGTTTCACTTATGATAGTTTCATCACTTAATATCCTATCAATCTAATGTTGGATATTCCTAGATAGGATGTTTGAAAGGTTTAAAACTAAGTCTTTGTATATACGTAGCATAGATATAAAATCAAGCTATATTAACATTAGAATATGCGATTTCATCACCTTGCATGCCACCACTTAACACGATTAAACTGGAGATGACTGTTAAGATTGACTGAGTTTACAAGGAGCCATTTGTCAAGTTGATAAGCGATTATCACTTGGATCAATGAGTTGGCATGAGAACGTGGCTTATACCTCTTGATAAATCGACAACTGTAAAAATATGAATGCATCGTATTAACAATGTTAAATGCTGATAGTCATTTCCAATTAACGTCGATGTACTTGTTCATTATTAGCCACTGTCCATAATCAATGGTTGAAATTATGATCTATCAATCACAATATCTCTGGTTCGCCGATTTGGTGGTTATCACTACTAGTCATGGTTAAACATAGATAAACCTGCATGAATCATGATATAACATGAAGTTGCAGCATTCCACACTGCTAAGGTTCGGCTAAAATGGCCAGGTCTAGAGATATCATATCCATCAGATCTGAAGCATGCGAAGACTGCCCATCATGTCATATGTGTGGGTACCTATTCCCTCTATGTTCACCTCTCCGTTCATTTCAGTTCGAAGCCAGGAGAGCGTAGAAGAAACCATGTCTCCTCTGAACCGTTATGAAATCTTTGGTTCTGAACTTATAGAAGTTGACCAGGAGGTTGCTATGCGATTCGAGAAAATGGGGTGGGGGCATTTCTTTAGAAGTTTCGATGGCCACCATGTAGAGATTACTAAACTGTTCGCCATGAATTTTAACGATGACAGGGTGCAAATTGGGGGTTTTGAGTTTATTATCAATGAAGATAAGATCGCAGAAGCCACTAAGCTTCCAAAGGTTGGAGAACGCTGGTTTAAGGGCAGCATGGTTAATAAGAAGAAATGCTTGGCTCTGTTAATGCCATGGCCGGAAGATAAGAAGCTGAAGATTGGCGTCCCTGTTAAATTTATGAAGCCCGAATGGAGAGTTTATTACGAAATACTGGTAAGGTACGTGTCCTGTGACGGACGTTACTCCCATTTTCACTTATACCATTTACGATTGCTATTAGCATTACGGGGTTACAAGCTTAATTTGCCTTTCTATTTATGGCAAAGTCTAAAGAAAATGTCACAGACTGTTAGAAATTTTAGTAACCCCGATAGGAGTCTTTTCCACCACAGGTTAATAAAAATTATATTGCAATTTCAATTATCTGCAAATGGCAAGTCTTGGGATAGTTTTTTTAGTCGACTGTCAGTTGGGGCCGACACAGCATTGGCCGAATCCATCCCCACGAATTCGTAAGAAACGAAAAGCCATAAATTCTGGGGTTAATAGTACTTCTGAAACTATATCAGAGGTAAAAGGATTCGAGGAAGTCAGCATACCCATAAACAATGGGATCAGTAAGAATGATGACAGGGATTCAGCTCCTTGCAACTCTAAAGCAGTCTTGGATCAACCCTTATCTGGTAAAAGTGGTAGCACCCCTGCAGAAATAGAAGAAGGATTAACTAAAGGTAAAACTGATAATAATGTTGAATGTAAAAATCCATTTGAAACAAATAAACCTGACGAATATAACAGAGAATATATGCATAGATTAGATCATCTTGCTCAGATTTGTTGTGATAAGGAAGGGCTTGGTTTTGAAAATCTATCGTTTTCAAGAAGGGTTACGAGGAGCATGCACAATATCCATACGATTTCAGGTCATATGGTTAATCAACAGGCTTCTAAGCCTGCGGTCGTCAATATTGAAGATGACATCCCGTCATCTATCCCTGATACAATTAATGTAAATAATCCTACAGTCGTACAGGGTAATGATGCCAAATCAAGCAAGGCCAAGGTTACTCAACCAGGTGTAGACACAGGTATTGCAGACCCTGAACCATCGTCTAGTCAGTATATTGACATCCCTATTTCTCCTCAGGTAACAAATGAAGATGAAACTCTATAGAGTACACAATATAATGCATTCCAGGATAAAATTATGGAGTTCAAGGGTAAAAGGAAGCATTGTCTATCTAGTACAGCATTATTAGAAGAGGAAAATAGAACCTTTAGAAAAGAATTGCTGGAGTGGATTGGTAGATGGAAAGAGATGAGTGCTAAGAAGAATCAATACAAAAAATCAAAGAAGTCAATCATAGGTACAAACCAGCTATTGCTTAAATGAATTGAAAAGCAAAACATTAAGATTATCAGGTTAAAGGCTAAACTAGCAGAAGCTCGAAGAGTAGTCGCTCTTCAAAATAAAACTTGATGATTTTTCTCATTTCTTATGTCGCTGCAAAACATGTAATGATCATTTTTGTTTCGCATGCCTGTAAAATCGAAGATTTAACATGCATGCATTTAAATTTTAAAAATCTTATTTACCTTTGTTTCAATTGGTTTTGATAAGATGCTTCATTTGAATTAAATGCAGGTGGGTTTATCATCATTCCTCTACAGAATTTCAGGACATGGTTAATATTCTGGCATGGAGATGTGGCTGTTTGTTATGAGTTGGAGTTTCATCAATGGAAAAGAATCTTCTAAAGTACCTCGACTCAGGCTAGTCGTTTTCTGTTTTATAGTGATAGGTGTGATATAAGAGATGAGATGCTCTTTTTAGTTAGATGAACCCTATAATGTTGCAGGAAACATTAATAGGGAAAACTGAATCGTAGTGTTATATAAGGTAAAGATTTTGATGAACAAAAGGATGGAGTGTTTGAAGAAAACGTATTGGAATTATATTTTGTTGCTGGTATTTTGTTTATCTCTGAAGTTGGAACTTTGGATGTGAATACTACTGGACGTCCACAGACTGATACCATTTCTGGTATTTTTGTTTTGGATTATTATATATATATTTCAGCGTATTATCTTCTTTCTTTATATTAACACAGTGTGCTTTGATATACTGATGTTTAATTACATTTTTCACTTTATCAGTTCAAGATAGTATTTGAATGAACATCTCATTATGATTATGTTTATTAGTATTTTTACAGTAAACTTAAGTTATAATGATATACTCTTTTGTCTGTTTAAAATTTCATTTGTATGTTGACAGTAATTTTTAATAGACATTATCTTAAAATTCGAATAGTTCTCTTGATAATTAATTATTAATCAATTTCAGAAAGTTAAAGTTAACTATTTATTTGCGGTTATTTTTCAGTTCTGTTGTCATATAACAGAGTGACTTATTATTCATGATTTAAATGTGTCTATTTGAATTATGGTTTAGTCTTTCTGTTCATCTTTTACTGATTAATAGTTAATATAATCTTTAAATATGCTCTCAGTTGAGATAGGACATATAGAATAGTTTAGATTAAATTTTATTTTTGAAGTAGTTTAATTAACAACTGTTAAATTGATTTTCACACTTTTTATAAGTTTTATACACTTAAAACTTCCCAAAATCAAAGTCTTTCCTTAAGAAAGCAACCATAGGACAGTTTAGATAGTTTAATTTAATCATTTAGATAAAAATAACATTAGAATAGGTTAGATTTTGCTGGTTTTAAGTTCTCCTTAAGAGACAAACTAGCTGGTAGCAAGACCATAACCTGTGAGGTTTTGTTAAATCAAACACACCGGACGCTGCTTTAAGCTGATTGTGTGGACAAGACCTCCTTATTGGCCTAAGTTCAGAAAAACAGGCCAACAAATGGCGCTAGAAGGAGGGCCTGTCAATGAGTAATGGCAGGTAATGAAACATTTCCAACCAGCCAACAACCTCCAGAAGTCAGTAGATCACCTTTTATAGAAACTGTTAGGAATATCCTTGAACGTGATCCTGTCACTTCTCCCTTTACTCCCGCACAAAGCGCTCAAACTCTTGAAGAATCTAGACATATTCTTACTAGAGCATACGCTAATCAGCTTGGTATTTCTCCAATAGATTATGGTATACCTAGACAGCAGCGACATAATCCACAATTGACCATAGTTACGCAAGATTTGGAGATAACTGGTAGTACTCCCCATCATCAGGTTGAAAGACATCAAAGGCAGATTACACAAACTAATACTGCTAGAATACTAATTGTAGGAGGCGGTTCTGATCAGCCACCTTCTCCTCCTGAGTCACCGCCTGATAGTTCCTCTAGTTCTCAAGGAAGTCCAATGGCAGGAAATGTAGGAGGAGGAGGTAATCCTCTACCTAATCCACCCAATCCACAACTCCCTTGGCTAAGGGCAGCTGCTGTAGCAGTCCCTGAAGTACAGCATCCGTTGCCGAAACACTCAGATAAACTTCTTCCTAAGTTCAACCCAGATGACAAAGAACCTGCAGAGGTGCATATTGACAAATTCATGTTGGCTGTTCAAACTTTGAACGTGCAGCATGAAGATGTAGTTTGTCGATTGTTTCCTCTAACTTTTGAAGGAAGAGCTTCTACCTGGTATTTTTCGTTAGTACAAGGATCTATTACAAATTGGGGGGAATTTAATAAGGCCTTTCTAGATAAATTCAGGGAAGATAAAACACCCGCTCTTTTAGCCCTAGAGTTATCTAGGATTAAAATGGAACCTAAAGAAAGAATCAAATATTTCAATCAAAGGTTTCTAACATTAAAAAACAAAATTCCAATTGCTTCTCAACCTCCGGAAGACATAATTATTGAGAATTATACGTCGGCCTTACCTAAGTATTCTGGGATGTTTGTAAAGAGAGCTGGAAAAATAACATTAATTGAAACATTTGAAGAAGCCATTAAAGTAGAAAAGGACTCCATGTCCTATGAACCAGATAGAAGCGGGAAATCTGATTCTTTTCCTCGAAGGAAGACGGAAAAACCCAGTTCATATAAAGATAAAGCATTCGATGTAGAACAGCTACAAAACGCTATTCGAACGTTAACCAGTGAAGTTATAAGGTTAAAGAAGACTAACTCTGAAGCTTCTCCTTCTAGGAGTTATTTTAGAAATCAATTTAAACAAAATCTTAATGCAAATAATAAGCATACACCACCTGGAGTAGCTACAAATGAAGAGATATTTAATACAATTCGAGTTGTTCTATCGTTGTCTGAGTCTCCTTCTAGTCAAGAGATGAATGAAAATGAAGAAGAAGAGGAATCAGAAAATGATGAAGAATCAGAAGAACCTCAACAAGTTAATGGTCATTTTTGGGATAGTCTTGTGAAAGAACATGAAAGCAGAAGTCCACCTACAGGACATCATGCATATAATACTCATAGTAAAGCATTTACAAACACTCCTGGTGCTTCAAGTTCTACTACAAATAACGACAACAATAGTTCACAAACAAACAAACAAACTCAATCCGGCAAGCAGACTCAATCAACCAAAAATACCCAAACCATTCAAAATGCTCCCAGATTAGATTTACAATATGATATCATTGAAGATTTAAAGAAGACACGTGCAAACATCAGTATGTACGATCTCCTTCAAATCTACCCAATGCCTAATAGTCATATTATAAATCCTGCAGTAGGTTCAATTGTCCCTAATGCAAAACAAAATGTTGCTGCCAATAGTTCCAACAACGATCCAATAGCAACTGAAAAAGGGAAAGCAACGGCTGACAAAGCTTCACTAATAGGTAAGAATTCTAAATCAACTACACCTCCATTCTTACTTACCTTTGAAATTTTCAATAGGAATGTCCATAACTGCATGGTTGATTCCGGAGCATCCTCCAACGTCATGCCTTTATCAGTATGCAAGAAATTGAATGGAAAATTTGTCCCATCAAATTCTCAAATAACTCAGTTGGATAGGACAAATGTAAAGGTTGTAGGGGAAATGAAAGATGTCTTAGTCAGGATTGCTTGCAACCCTTCAGTTTATCAGATTATAGATGTTGTTGTTACTGATATCCCAGATGCATATGGGCTATTCTTAAGTAGGGATTGGTCTCAACAGCTAAACGGTTTCTTTGCCACTGATTGGTCAACATTGTGGTTACCTAAGAATGGAAAGTCAAATCAGATTAAGATAAATAGAGAAAGGTATATGAAACATACTGTCACCGAACTACATGATCCTAGTGAGCCTGTTTTGTTTTCAGATTGTATTATGGGTAATTACATGTATGAATTAGGATTTGGTAATTTTAAAGCTGAAAATTCTGCCCTTTCTGAAAATAATCAGCAATCTGAAATTTTTAATGTGACATATGTTTCTCCTAACTCTTCACTCAAGGAAACCATAAATCATGTAGATAATGAAAATATTGTAAATATTTTAGAAAGTAAAGTGATTGTACATAGTTCTATTTGGACTTTATATTTTGATGGTGCCAAATCTAAAGAAGGAGCAGGAGTCGGTTGCTTACTGGTGGACCCTCAGGGGAATAAAACCTGCATAGCTTGTAGAATGGAATTTAATTGTACAAACAATACGGTTGAATATGAAGCTTTAATACAAGGTTTGAAAAAGGCAATTGATTTGGGCATCAAAGAGTTAATTGTTTATGGCGATTCCGAGATCATTGTTAGACAGGTTCGTAATTCCATTCATTGTTTATCTGAACATTTACAGAGTTATCAGAAAGAGGTATGGAACCTTATCTTACATTTTGATGCATTTAACATAAATTATGTTCCTAGAAGTCAAAATCAAGAAGCAGATTTGCTGGCAAATGTAGCATCAAAGTTAATTCCTTCAGAAAATCTTACTTCAGATTTCTTTTCTGTTGAATTGATTTTTAGGCCTTCCATACCTGATAATATTTTTAACTGGCGTGTGTTTGACAATGATACACAGGTACTAAATTTTCTAATGAATGAGGATAACTTTAAAGATTCAGCAATAGATGAAGTCACTCATGACGAAAATCTGCGGGATTTTTCGGTAATAAATGATTTATGTTCAGTTGAAAAATCTTTCGAACAGGTAAAACCGGTCCCTAATTCAGTACTTAGATTAGAAAAGTTTTTTAATTTGCAGGATAAGTTTAGGTCTGTTCCTAATTGTAAAACAAACAGCTCTCGCATGAGATATGAAACCATCAATTTAGGAACAGAACTAAACCCCCAAACTATAAACATTGGAATAGATTGTAATCCTGTAGAAAAAATAGCTTTCATAAAATTGTTTAAGGACTTTAAAGATGTCTTTGCTTGGACATATGATGATCTGAAAACATTCAATACCCAAGTCATGCAACATATAATTCCAATTAAACAAGAGTCAAAGCCTTTTCAACAGAAGTTAAGGAAATATCACCCGTCATTAGAACCAACAATAAAAAAGGAACTGAATAAATTGTTAGCTGCCAAGATTATTTTCCCCATCAGACATACTCAATGGGTAGCAAACTTAGTTCCAGTTAGGAAGAAAAACGGGGATATTAGATTATGTGTAGATTTTAGAAATTTAAATAAGGCTTCTGAAAAGGATAATTACCATGTTCCTCCCATGGAACAAATTCTTCAAAAGGTGTCTGGGTCTGAGATACTGTCTCTCCTTGACGGTTTCTCAGGGTACAACCAGATATTGGTTTCCCCAGATGATCAATTGAAAACTGCTTTTAGAACTCCATGGGGAACATATGCCTACCGCAAGATGCCCTTTGGGTTAATCAATGCAGGAGCAACCTTTCAACGAGCAATGGATATTGCTTTCAGAGGCCTAACCAATCATTCAGTCATTGTCTACTTGGATGACATTACTGTATACTCTAAACATCGACCTGGTCATCTTAATCATCTTAGAAAAGTATTTGAACGATGTAGAAAATTTGGAATATCTTTAAATCCTAAAAAGACAATATTTGTTGTTTCAGAAGGTATCTTATTAGGATGCGTAGTTTCGAAACACAGAATCATGATTGATCCCGAAAGAACCCAAGCCATTTCAAAGATAACTTATCCTTCTAGCAAGAAAGCAATGCAGTCATTTCTAGGTAAAATAAATTTTGTTAGGAGATTCATTCCCAGTTTTTTCGAGATCATTCGTCCTTTGCAGAAAATGATTAAAAAAGATGATGTTTTTAATTGGGGACAAACTGAAAAGGAATCATTTCAGAAGATTTTAGAAGCTATTTCAGAAGCTCCTAGCCTCCTAAGTCCAGATTTTAATAAGGATTTTATATTATACACCTTTGCTTCTGATATTTCATATGCAGCAGTTCTAACCCAATTAAATCAGCAGAATAATGAAGTCCCAATCTCCTTCATGAGTTCAAATTTCAAAGGTGCTGAACTCAATTATCATGAAGTTGATAAACAAGCCTTTGTTGTTTTCAAAGCTGTTAAACATTTTCGTCCTTACTTGCTGAAATCTAAAATGAAAATAATTGTCCCTTATTCCTCAGTCAGGAACTTGTTGGTTCAAAAAGACTTAGGAGAAAAGAGGGCACTTTGGATGACAGCTCTTCAAGAATATGACTTAGAAATTAAACCCTCAACGATAGTCAAAGGCCAAGGGCTTGTAAATTAGTTGTTGAAGCTGCTCATTTACCTAATGATAAAGGTGAAACTGTCATTGATGAAGCTTTATTTACCAGGGAGATTTATTTTTATCCACCACCTCAAGATTCCTGGTATACAGAAATACGGATACTTTTAGAAACAGGGGTTGCCCCTGATTATTTAGAACCAAAGAAGAAAAGAGCACTCTGATTGAAGTTTGCTCCGTATTTATTAATCGATAATATCCTCTTTCGGAGAAATTCAGACGAAGTATACCTTCGATGTCTAGATAAAGATGAAACAGAAGTAATTCTGAAAGAATTACATTCTGGACCAGCAGGAGGTCATTTTGGTGGAGAGACCACTGCTCACAAAATTCTCAGGGCTGGTTATTATTGGCCTACCTTGTTTCGAGATTCCTATACCTTTGTCAGAAAATGCCAAGAGTGTCAACTTGCTGCAGGAAGGGTGAAAAAACCTGCTTTTCCTTTACAACCTTTTTCAGCTGAAAGACCCTTTCAGCAATGGGGTATCGATATAGTAGGTCCAATAAATCCTCCCTCATCTATGCAACACAAATATATAATAACTACAACTGATTATTTCACCCGTTGGGCTGAAGCTGCACCATTGAAAATTGTAAATACCAATCAGGTTATATTATTCTTGGAATTCTTTATCATAACAAGATTTGGTATTCCTGATTCTCTCGTTTTCGATAATGCATCATATTTTTCATCAATCGAGTTAAATCAGTTTGCTTTAGAGAAGGGAATAAGAATCAGATATTCAGCTAATTACCATCCTCATGGGAATGGTCTAGCTGAATCCACAAACAAAAATTTATTGAAAATTCTCAAAAGAACTATTTCAGTTCACCATCGTAACTGGCATACAGAATTGGTCAATGCCCTTTGGGCAGACAGAGTGACTCGGAAAGCTGCAATAGGTAATTCACCATTCTTCTTAGTATACGGAACTGAGGCCATTTTACCGCCAAATCTGTTCTTACCTTCATTACAGCTAGCTCAGTCTGTCCAAGATGAAGAATGCCCAGCAATGGAAAAAAGAATTAACACATTGTTAAAACTGAAAGAAGAAAGAGAAAAGTCAAAACAACACTTTATGAAACATCAACAGATTGTGAAATCTTGGTTTGACCAATCTTTCAGTTTTGATCGAGAATTTCAGGTAGGAGACCTAGTTTTAAAATGGGATAAAGCTCACGGAGATAAGGGAGATCATACTAAGTTTCAGAAACTGTGGTTAGGTCCCTTTGTTATTTCTGAAAAAATAGGTCCAAGTACCTTTCGATTGCAAACACTTGAAGGACAGTCCGAAACATTCCCTGTGAATGGACTGATTCTTAAAAAATATATCTGTTAATATTTTCTGTCTAAAATGTATATAATCTACTTGTTGTTTGTAAATAAATTTATCTTTCTGTATATAAACTAGCAGACTGTTATGTTAATCAGTTTTCTGTCAAAGTTAAATATTTCAGATTGTTAAAATTTTTGTATATAACCAGTCAGTCAGTCAGAAATATGTAATTAGCAGCTGTAATCAATGTAAATAAATAAAATCAGTTTGCTCATCAGCCTGAAAAATTATGATATTAGACTAATATCTTTTAAAAATTTGTTCAGGATGATCAAAATTTCCTGAATCTGTAAAAGACCTTCATTATTTTCTATTTATAAGTGTTTCTCAGATTATTCTTCATCTTGTTATTTTCTTAAAAAAAAATGGGGATAGCTTATTTAATATCTTCTTTGAAGCTCGTACTTTTGAAAAATTCTTACTGACTTCTATCATCAGTCTTAGAGAGGTATTTACCATCTGAAAATTATTTAGGATTTGTTCCAGCCAATAAAAGCTAAAGTGAGAAACGGAAGGTCTCAGTAATGAGTCGGTCCAATCAGAATCACAAATATCACTGGTATGACATTATTAGGAAACTAGTAATGGCTTTTGGTCTAAAAAACTGAAAGATAAGGGGTCTCATCAAGAGCCAACTGATTCATTTTCTGGTGATATTAATGACTGACATTACCGTTTGGTCACCATGCTGGGTAATAATCTCTCATTTTATGAAAATTAAAAGATAAAAATGAAATTGCAATAAAAACATAACTTTTGAGTGAAGAATAGGAGGTCTCATCACGAGCCGGCCTAATCATGATCATCAGTGTTGTATGGAATAACTTCATTTCTGATCACCAGGGTGATGGCTTTTGATTTAAAAAAATTAAAAGATAAGAGGTCTCATCACGAGCCGGCTTGCTTATTTCAGACAGCTCTCGTGAATGATATTATCACATTGGGATACCATACCCAGATAGTAGTCTTCAGGCAGAATTATTGTTTTAAAAGAAAAAGAAAAGCAAAGAACAAGAAAATTATTATATTTTGAAACAGATTCTGGAAAGTTTTAAGAGAAGTAGATTTCTTTACTCTATGCTGATGGTATAGGTTATCCTTACTAAGAAGTACTTGTTTCGACTAAGATATTTGTAAGTTTATCCCTAATCAAATTTCTACTTTAAAAGATGGAATATGTTTGAGTTATACTTATGGATATGAGTAAATAATGGTTTGATGTGGATAAGGAATTTTTAATTGTTTTAAACAGGTTTTAAGATTTCGTTTTTATCATTTTGTATAAGCAGAGATAACTGGTTTTCCCAGGTTGTCGCCATTTGTTGGCAGCTAGCAACAACCTCTTCATTTCTCAATAATATGAAGAGTGATCAGCTCTTTCTATGATCCATCAATTCAAAATTATGAAGGAGCACCTTCAGAATCTTTGATTCTGAAGGTACTCTTAATCAAAGAAAGGTAAAATATTACTTGAGAAGTTGGTGAAGCACGTTCATAAACTTGGTCATTAACAACAGTCAGTTAGTTTCATAAATTTTTATGCAATTATTTCAGACATTAAAATAAATTTATGAGACTTAAGAAATTTGAAATAGTTTGCCAAGAGAAAATCAATAAAACACATTTTGTGTTGAGTAAGGTATTACTAGCCCTAAGTTCATAAAACTAAAAGTGACTTTTAAAGTTGATATTATATGTAATAATACTAGATTTTTGTAAATATTGTAATTAATGAATAAAGTTTTTTTTTTTATTTTAAAGGAAAGTTTCACTTATGATAGTTTCATCACTTAATATCCTATCAATCTAATGTTGGATATTCCTAGATAGGATGTTTGAAAGGTTTAAAACTAAGTCTTTGTATATACGTAGCATAGATATAAAATCAAGCTATGTTAACATTAGAATATGCGATTTCATCACCTTCCATGCCACCACTTAACACGATTAAACTGGAGATGACTGTTAAGATTGGCTGAGTTTACAAGGAGCCATTTGTCAAGTTGATCAGCGATTATCACTTGGATCAATGAGTTGGCATGAGAACGTGGCTTATACCTCTTGATAAATCGACAACTGTAAAAATATGAATGCATCGTATTAACAGTGTTAAATGCTGATAGTCATTTCCAATTAACGTCAATGTACTTGTTCATTATTAGCCACTGTCCATAATCAATGGTTGAAATTATGATCTATCAATCACAATATCTCTGGTTCGCCAATTTGGTGGTTATCACTACTAGTCATGGTTAAACATAGATAAACCTGCATGAATCATGATATAACGTGAAGTTGCAGCATTCAACACTACTAAGTTTCGGCTAAAATGGCCAGGTCTAGAGATATCATATCCGTCAGATCTGAAGCATGCGAAGACTGCCCATCATGTCATATGTGTGGGTACCTATTCCCTCTATGTTCACCTCTCCGTTCATTTCAGTTCGAAGCCAGGAGAGCATAGAAGAAACCATGTCTCCTCTGAACCGTTATGAAATCTTTGGTTCTGAACTTATAGAAGCTGACCAGGAGGTTGCTATGCGATTCGAGAAAATGGGGTGGGGGCATTTCTTTAGAAGTTTCGATGGCCACCATGCAGAGATTACTAAACTGTTCGCCATGAATTTTAACGATGACAGGGTGCAAATTGGGGGTTTTGAGTTTATTATCAATGAAGATAAGATCGCAGAAGCCACTAAGCTTCCATAGGTTGGAGAACGTTGGTTTAAGGGCAACATGGTTAATAAGAAGAAATGCTTGGCTCTGTTAATGCCATTTCCGGATGATAAGAAGCTGAAGATTGGCGTCCCTGTTAAATTTCTGAAGCCCGAATGGAGAGTTTATTACGAAATACTGGTAAGGTACATGTCCTGTGATGGACGTTACTCCCATTTTCACTTATACCATTTACGATTGCTATTAGCATTACGGGGTTACAAGCTTAATTTTCCTTTCTATTTATGGCAAAGTCTAAAGAAAATGTCACGGACTGTTAGAAATTTTAGTAACCCCGATAGGAGTCTTTTCCACCACGGGTTAATAAAAATTATATTGCAATTTCAATTATCTGCAAATGGCAAGTCTTGGGATAGTTTTTTTAGTCAACTGTCAGTTGGGGCCGACACAGCATTGGCCGAATCCATCCCCACGAATTCGTAAGAAACGAAAAGCCATAAATTTTGGGGTTAATAGTAGTTCTGAAACTATATCAGAGGTAAAAGGATTCGAGGAAGTCAGCTTACCCATAAACAATGGGATCAGTAATAATGATGACAGGGATTCAGCTCCTTGCAACTCTAAAGCAGTCTTGGATCAACCCTTATCTAGTGAAAGTGGTAGCACCCCTGCAGAAATAGAAGAAGGATTAACTAAAGGTAAAACTGATAATAATGTTGAATGTAAAAATCCATTTGAAACAAATAAACCTGACGAATATAAAAGAGAATCTATGCATAGATTAGATCATCTTGCTCAGATTTTTTGTGATAAGGAAGGGCTTGGTTTTGAAAATCTATCGTTTTCAAGAAGGGTTACGAGGAGCATGCACAATATCCATACGATTTCGGGTCATATGGTTAATCAACAGGATTCTAAGCCTACGGTCATCAATATTGAAGATGACATCCCGTCATCTATCCCTGATACAATTAATGTAAATAATCCTATAGTCGTACAGGGTAATGATGCCAAATCAAGCAAGGCCAAGGTTACTCAACCAGGTGTAGACACAGGTATTGTAGACCCTGAACCATCGTCTAGTCAGTATATTGACAACCCTATTTCTCCTCAGGTAACAAATGAAGATGAAACTCTACAGCGTACACAATATAATGCATTCCAGGATAAAATTACGGAGTTCAAGGGTAAAATGAAGCATTGTCTATCTAGTACAGCATTATTAGAAGAGGAAAATAGAACCTTTAGAAAAGAATTGCTGGAGTGGATTGGTAGATGGAAAGAGATGAGTGCTAAGAAGAATCAATACAAAAAATCAAAGAAGTCAATCATAGGTACAAACCAGCTATTGCTTAAACGAATTGAAAAGCAAAACATCAAGATTATCAGGTTAAAGGCTAAACTAGCAGAAGCTCAAAGAGTAGTCGCTCTTCAGAATAAAACTTGATGATTTTTCTCATTTCTTATGTCGCTGCAAAATAGGTAATGATCATTTTTGTTTCACATGCATGTAAAATCGGAGATTTAACAGGCATGCATTTAAATTTTAAAAAGCTTATTTACCTTTGTTTTAATTGGTTTTGATAAGATGCTTCATTTGAATTAAATGCAGGTGGGTTTATCATCATTCCTCTACAGAATTTCAGGACGTGGTTAATATTCTGGCATGGAGATGTGGTTGTTTGTTACGAGCTGGAGTTTCATCAATGGACAAGGAT
>LPNX011155020.1:0-36109 GCA_001517045.1 Pseudotsuga menziesii | reverse complement strand
CTAAAGTACCTCGACTCAGGCTAGTCGTTTTCTGTTTTATAGTGATAGGTGTGATATAAGAGATGAGATGCTCTTTTTAGTTAGATGAACCCTATAATGTTGCGGGCAACATTAATACGGAAAACTGAATCGTAGTGTTATATAAGGTAGAGATTTTGATGAACAAAAGGATGGAGTGTTTGAAGAAAAGGTATTGGAATTATAT
Source organism: Pseudotsuga menziesii (assembly GCA_001517045.1). Lineage (NCBI taxonomy): Eukaryota > Viridiplantae > Streptophyta > Pinopsida > Pinales > Pinaceae > Pseudotsuga > Pseudotsuga menziesii. Next base: position 35,904 of record LPNX011155020.1, on the reverse strand, counting down.
TTTGTTGCTGGTATTTTGTTTATCTCTGAAGTTGGAACTTTGGATGTGAATACTACTGGATGTCCACAGACTGATACCATTTCTGGTATTTTTGTTTTGGATTATTATATATATATTTCAGCGTATTATCTTCTTTCTTTATATTAACACAGTGTGCTTTGATATACTGATGTTTAATTACATTTTTCACTTTATCAGTTCAAGATAGTATTTTGAATGAACATCTCATTATGATTATGTTTATTAGTATTTTTACAGCAAACTTAAGTTATAATGATATACTCTTCTGTCTGTTTAAAATTTCATTTGTATGTTGACAGTAATTTTTAATAGACATTATCTTAAAATTCGAATAGTTGTCTTGATAATTAATTATTAATCAATTTCAGAAAGTTAAAGTTAACTATTTATTTGCAGTTATTTTTCAGTTATGTTGTCATATAACAGAGTGACTTATTATTCATGATTTAAATGTGTCTATTTGAATTATGCTTTAGTCTTTCTGTTCATCTTTTACTGATTAATAGTTAATATAATCTTTAAATATGCTCTCAGCTGAGATAGGACATATAGAATAGTTTAGATTAAATTTTATTTTTGAAGTAGTTTAATTAACAACTGTTAAATTGATTTTCACACTTTTTATAAGTTTTATACACTTAAAACTTCCCAAAATCAAAGTCTTTCCTTAAGAAAGCAACCATAGGACAGTTTAGATAGTTTAATTTAATCATTTAGATAAAAATAACATTAGAATAGGTTAGATTTTGTTGGTTTTAAGTTCTCCTTAAGAGACAAACTAGCTGGTAGCAGAACCATAACCTGCAAGGTTTTGTTAATTCAAACACATCGGACGCTGCTTTAAGCTGATTGTGTGGACAAGACCTCCTTATTGGCCTAAGTTCAGAAAAACAGGCCAACAGGTGCCCATATTTTTGTTCCGATTGCATAGGTAGATGCAGAGTGTATTTTCAAGTTCCAGAAACATGATATAATAGAGATTTTGAGCAATACTAATCGGTTTATGCTCATTTTAAAATTTTCATCTCAAAACCCTAGCTCTATTTACGGGTTTTTTGGGCTCCCTAGGTGGAATTTCTACCAATTTGTTTTTCCAACATTGTGATTATTGCAGTAGTTCTTCTTCTTTGTATTTGTATTGTTCATTTCAATTGTAAGTTTAGATCAGGGAATAACCCATATCCGCTTAGTTGTGGGAAGTACCTGGGCATATCCCTACAACTCATTGTGAGGAGTACCACAAGAACCCCAAAGTAGTTGGCCATTGAGAGGACCTTCCAGCAAAAAGGGAAATAAGCCCTACCTAATTGAATACTCGCCACCCATGAGGGAAACCAATATTTGTTGTTTGTGGCAAAGCAGTTATCAGTTTTACCTTAGTCGTGGAGTGAGGGGTACTGCCCAAATACGCAAGCCATTAGATAACATTGGTGGACGAGTGACTCCCCTAAACCTTTAGGAATATAAACATACTTGGGGTCCATTGTCAGTTGATAAATAGCAGATTGCATCTGTCCATATATGTCATAGCTATAAAAAAAACTTCAAGACAAATAAATGGAAGACGAACTTGTCGCCCTCAAGACCAAACTCCAACATCTAGATAAAAACATTCTCTACCTCCATATTCAGCATTCATCTATGAATAATAGACGTCAGCCAAAGCCTTTTGCAGACACTGTATTCTCTTCTTCCAACAATTTTCGTGTGACAAATATTAATTTCCCTCACTTCAATGGTGATGATCTAATTGGATGGATATACAAGGTCGAACAATATTTCAATTTGCATAACACTTTTGATGTCACTAAATTCCCACTTGCATCCTTTAATTTGGAACATGAAGCCCTTCAATGGTTTCATTGGTACATCAAGGATCATGAAGATGCAAAATGGACATATTTTTTCCAACTCATTTTGCAATAATTTGGCCCCAGTGCTTTTGATGAATTCACATGAGCACTCACTAAACTTTGCCAAACTGGAACTGTGAGAGAGTATCAGAAAGAATTTGATAAATTGGCCAATCACACAGAAGGATTGTCTTATGCATTCTAGAGGAGTTGTTTTATCAGTTGTCTGAAGGATGCAATTCGATCTGAGGTTAAAAATTTTTGCACCAACACAATGATGTAAGCCCAAGGGTTGGCTAAGTTGGCAGAGGACAAAATCATAGCTCAACAACAATCCCAATCCACTTTTTGTTCATTCATAAACATGGTTTCCCAAATACCTCCAATTACGCCAACTCCTAGAACCGCTCCTATCAAGCATTTGTTTGAAGCTGAGATGCGAGCACGTAGAGACAAGGGGATTTGTTATAATTGTGATGAGAAATTCACCCCGAGACATCGATGTGCTGAGCAAAATATTTATCTCTTGGATGAGGCTTCTCTACATGCACCTAAAATTTGTACTGATGCTCAGGACCAGTAGATGATCATGTCGACATTCAACAACCACCTGTTAACACTCCTTCTCAGAATGACCACCCAGAGATATATCTACATTCATTAGCCGGAGTCACCACCCCACAAACCATGTGGGTCAAGGATTTCTTCAAGAATATCCCTCTTATAATACTCATTGATTATGGTAGCACTCATAATTTCATTGATCCTCGGATCACTAAATAGGATGATAGTTTTGTCCATCTTTTCTCCAGCTTTAAAGTCATGATTTCCAATGGTTGCACCTTACCTTGCAAATGTAAGTGTTGCAATGTGTGTATCTCTATTGGTGATTATAACTTGTGCTCTGACATGTTTTCCTTGCCCTTACACGAAAGTGATGTGGTTTTGGGCGCTCAATGGTTACGCACACTTGGACCCATCTTATGGGATTTTGCTGAACTTTGAATGTAGTTTTTAGTCAATGGGAAAAAGCACACATTGAAGGGATTATAACTAGGGTCTCTTAGCATCATCAATTCACACCGCATGGAAAATATCCTTAATAATCATTCACATGGTGTCATCTCTAAGCTCCATTCCATTCAGATGCAACCATCAGTGATCTCCACTACTCCCTTGGCTCTACAACAAATTTTAGACCGATATGCATGTGTCTTTGTTGAACCAATGGGATTTCCACCTTCAAGACCAGACGACCATCCATATACCTCCTCCTCAGTCGCACAAATTTTCATGTACTAGATCTTACACAATGAAACTTTCACAAGTCATTCTTGGACAGAACTATTTCGCCACACTGGCACCAAACTGAATAGGATTTTAGGGTATCACCCACAAACAGATGGTCAAACTAAACTTATCTACAAATGTTTATAAGCTTATCTTCAATGCTCCACCTCTAAACAACAACATCAATGGGAAAAGTGGCTACCTCCCACCAAACTACATCTAAAATTACTCGTTATGAAGCAATCTATTGTTAAGCACCTCCAATGCTCCATCCATACACTCCCAACGATTCACCAGTTCAGGAAATTGACACGATTCTTCGAAATCGAGATCAAATTCTTCACATTTTGTAGGACAATATTCACATGGAAATAAACCGAATGAAACAACAAGCCGATCAGCATTGTTCTGAGCACACTTTTCAAGTCAGTGATATGGTTTTTCTTCATATCCATCCTTACAAGCAATCATTCTTGAAAATCAAAGGGAATCATAAGATGGCTCCAAAGTTCTATGGACCATATAAGGTTCTTCATATGATTGGCTATGTTTCTTATATTTTGGAACTTCCTCCTTCTTCTTATGTTCCCCCAGTATTTCTTGTCTCTTATCTCAAGAAAGTTATTGGAATCAACATCAAAGCACAAACTGTTTTACCAAAAATGGATAATGAAGGATCCATCATTTTCAATCCGGAGACCATCCTCAATAGGCGCACTTGTCAGCTTCATTCTTTATCCATCATAGAGGCATTGATTCAGTGGCACGACATGCAACCGGAGGATGCTACATGGGAACCACTCCTTCTGATTCAACAACAATTTCCACATCTAAATATTTGAGGACAAATATTTTCTAAGAGGAAGGGGATGTTAGGAACCCATGTCAACCCTTCTCTTTAATTTGTTAAGTATATTGTTGTTGAACGCATATGCTTTGTAAGTTGTCCCGTGAGTATATTGTATTATCCCGCATTCATGGGGAGTAATATTTGTTTATATTAGACTTAGTATATAAGTAAGTTTTGAGGCCAATGAAGGTATCCAAGAGTTATTTGTATTGAGATTGCTCAAAGTAGGTTTCCCCCTCGAAGTGGCCTGCGATCAATAAAATTCCTTCCATGTTCTGTTATTTATGTTTTATTGTGCATTTTCATTCTTTATTGTAGGAGGTTTCTCTCCATTTGTACTAGTAGCAATTGCTTGCAAAGCCTAAGCATTAGGGGGCATGGGGGCTCAAATAATTATTTCAGTTTGGAAAATCCTTAATGGCCAAGAGTCTCTAAAATTTCATTACCAAAGAAAACCTACGACAAAGAATACTTTCTTAGAAATATTTAGCTCCTAGGTATATTGAATATTGGATTTGAACTTTTGAGAAGCATCATAGGAATGCTTCTTAAGTAGAAATCATTGGTTATATCCTTCCTTCTCATCGATTCCCATCTAGTTTGGAAAGTGGGATCTATATAGCAAATTAGTATTGGTGAAGATGCCCTTATGGGTTGTGATAGTTCCACCTTTCTCTCAACTAAGCTTATTTTATCTCTCTATGAGTGTGGCCTTATCACTTTGAGGAGGTGGTCAAGGAGACCCAAAATGACTTGTGGCATTGAGGTTGGAGGAACTCTATGGAGATTGGATTGGATATAGATATTACAATCTAATGGGATAAATTCCCCTCAGTTTTAAATCGTTGTCATATATTCCTAAGAGATGAAGCTGATGAACAATTTTTGGAACAAAAACAAAGTGGGTGGAAACTATACTGCCAAGCTTAGATATGTAGTAGCAGTCTCTACTGGAGATGGATTAGTTGTGTGGTGGTGGTCTAAAATTTGGTGTGTGTATTGCCCCAAAAAACTAATCTTATAATGTGGTTGCCTTTGATGGATATGATCCTAACTTGCGACTTCCTTCAAAAGAAAAACAAGTGTGGTCTGAGTATGTGCTTTCTCTATAGAAATGAGGATGAGACTATTCCTCATATTTTTTCACAATTCCCATTTACAATACAAGAGTGGAAGGATATAGGTTAGTGGCTCAACTATAACAACATTTGGAAATTAAACTTAGTCAAAGAAGGTTTAATAGGGAAAACTTGAATCCATACAAGGGCTCCCCTTTCTCACGATGCGAAGATTATTTCTTGCCCGGAATGTGAGTCTCTTTGAACACAAAGTTATTTTGACAATTTAAGTCCCCACTCACATTTACACATTAGCAAAGTTCAACAAATCTGACAATTCCATCAAAAAAACAAGAACCGTTGGTGAGATGTTCCGAAACAAATTTCTCCCATGGTGTTTTTATTTATGGTGCGTGTTTGGGGGATGAACCTATCTATGGCATTGGAGGAGTATTATATCTACATGAATTTCATTATTTTGGATTTTTTTCCTAAGGAGGGTAGAGGTTACAATAACATAGCGTAAATTCTCGTTATCAAATGGATGCGGAATGAACAAGAGGTGATGGATATAACTCTTAATATTTTAGCTTTACAATTAAAAGAAGTGGTACATGTTTTCAACTTTATTACTTTCAATAACACTTTCAAGGAGTTGAATACGAAAGCAGATTCCTTATATAAGGATGGACTATCATGAACTCCAGGTTTTCCATTCATTACAAAATTAAAAGGTGATCTACACATTGATTTCACAGTGAACATATAACATTTTTTCTTGCAAATATTTATGGTACCTTTAGACTCTTTGTAATCAATTTTGGAAACTAAGGTCATATTTCAGTTCTTAGGATTCTAAGATCAATGTTTTGATGAAGAGTGTCTTCCGGATCCATCGCAATAGTTTTTCAAATTGATGTTTCATACCAATCTAGTGTGGCCCATCATCATGAAAGAGAGAGATAAAGATGGGGAATTTATAATAAGGTTCTATTTTCAAACCAAGGCTCATTCAAAGAGACAAATTGTAGATATCCTTATCTAGTATGTAAATAAACTTTTTTTGAATATTTTTATTATTATCAAAATACATGGCCATCTTATGGACAATCTTGATGGATATATTCTCTTGAGATATACCTTGTTCATCCTTCTTGAAAAAAGTTCAACTACACCTACAAATTGTATTTCATATTCTTCTTTGAATATATATGATTTTTTTTTTCTCGAGGAAAAAATTGGTTTGAAATATTTATTTGAAAAACAAAATCTAAATGCTAGACAAACAAGATGCATGGATATCTTTGTAAATTCAATTTTGGAATCAAACACATAAAAGGGGAAATAATGTTGTTGGTGCATTCAACAAAGGAATGCATGCTACATCAATAAGCATGTGTAAAATTCAGATTTTAAAATTATAATTCTTAAAGATCTTGTTTTGAATGAACACTATCTTCAAGTAAAAGAAGGATTACAACATAAATATGACATTATAAGAAAGAAGATTATAGGAACTCTTATGCATAAAAATTGAGTTTATGTTCCAAATTCTTGTCAATCAAGGAAACTTGTATTAAATTAGATGAATGTTTCATATGTTGGACATCTTAGATATCAAAAGACAATTGCAACGATAAGGAATTTTTTTTCATAATGAAAAAGTACATTGTAGAGTTATGCAATAGGTTTACTACAACCATTACTATTTTCAAAGTGGAAGTGGGAAGTGTTGACTATTGATTTCATCACTAAGTTCCCAAAAACAATAAGGAAACATTACTCCATCATGGTAGTGGTGGAAAAGTTGAAAAAGTTTCTCAAATTATTCAAATTAAGTCAATCCATAAGGTAATGAGTATAACATAATTCTACATGAAAAAAATTGTTGAATTAAATAGAATTCCCAATGCGATTGTTTTAGACATAGATCTTATGTTCACTTCGAACTTTTGGAAAGGATTCTTCAAGGTTTTTGGAATGAATCTAAACAATATAACATACCATTCACAAATTAATGGGAAAACAAAAAGAGTTAATCAAGTAGCTAATGATATGTTGCAAATATGTGTGATGGACATGGCATCTAGGTGGGAGGGTTATTTCATTTTAGTGGAGTTTTCATGCAATAATGGATCATGCCTCACCGAGGATGAGTCTATTTGAAGATTTATATGGAAGAAAACACAATACCCTGGTAAGATGGGATGACCCAACCCATAGAGTGGTACTTGGTCCCAAGTTGCTCAAAGAAATGGAAGAACAAGAAGCCAAGATCAATTTGAATTCTGAAGGAAATGTGTGATAGGGAAAATATTTGTGTAGGTAAAAGAAGAATACCAAGGGAATTCATATTTGGGGGGAATGCGTTCTTGAAAGTTAAACCAAAGAAAAATTCTTTAAACATGGGTAGATGTACTAAGTTGGAAACAAAATATTGGGGACCTTTCTAAATACTAGATAACATATGATCTATTGCATATATGCTTTCAGTGCCTACTACCATAAAATCTCATAATGCATTCCATGTATCTTTCTTAAAGAAGTTTGTGCATGTTCCTAACCACATCATTGTTTGGACTTTTAACCAGATGGGATTGAAAAGATAATTCTAGATACAACTAGATTGAATCCAAGATAGTAAGGTTACTTTTCTCCAAAACACAATCGTTAGGTAAGGAAAGGTCTAGTGAACCCATTACAACCTTGACAAGGCTATGTGATAATTGTACCTATATTTGCTTTGAAGTTTGAGTATTATGATTTTGATATTGTACATAGTGCTAATATTCCACCAAGGATGATGGAGATGTAAAGGGGAGGGTAATGTAATATACTAGTTTTGACCCCTAGATTATGAATGCTTATGTAATGTTGAAATGGATATAGGAGGACTAATTAAAGAATGACCATGGAACTTACAAATATGTGTATCGAAATATAATGTAAATACCAAAAAGGTTGCAAACTAAGAAGGGAAACAAGGCGGTGATGAGTCCACAAGAGGATAAGAAAGGGGGGATCAGAGGCTAAGTCCTTTAATTCTTTCTTATGATTATTAAATTGTTCACCTAAATTTAGATGAGATACCCAAAACATAGATCTATGGACTTTTCATGAAGGTGCATTGTCTCTTATTGCCATGCAACTATAATCCATGATTTTCAGTGTGAAGTGAATTCCCACTCATAATTGCTTTGGGTTTTCATATTTGTGTTGAAGGCTTCCATAGTTTTGTTGGCATGAAACTTTGTGGAAACCATTCTTACATTTATGGGTGTTTTCTAAGATAAAAAAAGAGAAATACTTTACAATTGAAATCCTTTGCTCCTATCAATAGAGATTCCCTGGCCAACTTGTGTTTCCGCATTAGAGGGAAGTGGGATATCATAAGGCACTATTTAGCATAGAATTGGATCCAATTCCTATTGTTGTGCAAGCTAAGAGGGAATAGGGGTCGGTTGATTGGGATGATGTAGTGAGAAATTCTCTTGAGAATTCTATAGTCATTAGGTTGAGTGAGAGAAATTTGTGGATTCATAACCTTGACTAGAGGGTGGCCTCTGTAACAAAGAATGTATGTGTCAAAGAGAGTCTAAGGTTGGATGCAATATTCTTCCTTTACAACGACTTAGTGTGTTATTGTTAAAAACATAAGTTTCCTTTGTTTGTTATTAAGCATGCAAACATTTTTGGTTTTACATATGTATGGTTTTCTGGTTTTTTATTGGTTTTCTTCTGCATAGTTTATGCAAGATAAATTGCATTAAACAGTTTGCACTCATATATACAGGTTCTAAAATGTGTTATTTTTTATGTTTGCATTGATTGCATGTGCGTGCACACACACACACACACACATTCATTCAAGTGTGCTTGATTTCAATTTTAAGTGACATTGCTGTAGAAATAATTTCATTAGCGAGAGAATGGTGCAACAAGAATCATATCGATGTTGTGAATGAAGCAATCTAATTTTTGTATTCTTGACCAACATCATGATGGTATTATAGATTGATTTTAGGTTTTCCTTATAAAACAATGATACATTTTATGCAATGCATCACTAGCAATTGGGCCTATTTATTTTCAAAAGTTCCAAGTTATTTGAAATAAAGATTCTCGTATATGTCCATCCTTTCATATAAATTTACTTAGTGTAAGAATAGAGGTGTTCATTGTAAGAAATAAAGTATAAATATTTTATAAATATATGTCTTTTAAATACTAGAGAAATTATATTATTTAATCAACAAAGTACATGAAAGGTTGTTATGGATGCCCAAGGTTTCAATGTTGGCTCTAGATGTAAGTTAGACTTCATGGATTCTCTGTGCTTATTTTTACATTAATGATTGGTTTGTATTATCAATTTAACTATGATGGATTTATTTGTAATACATAAATAAAGCATCTCATGCATCAACTAGAAGAAAGAAACAAAAAAAATTAAATTGTTTATAATACCGAGCTTCCTAATAAATTGTAGGTTCAAAATCTAACCAGTACTGGATTGTTTTACAAAACATATGTGCGTGGATAGCATGTGTTTTCTCTTTGAAATGTTCCAAAAGGTAGGTTTGAACAGATGATCCATTCTTCATTGGGGGTAATAACAACTATGAAAATAATGAAAAGAAAGAGCCATCTTAAGGAATTTATAGATGTTTGAGAATATTTTTTTTATTAAATTAATAAAATATGAAAAGAAAGAGCCATCTTAAGGAATTTATACATGTTTGAGAATATATTTTTTTATTAAATTAATAAAATATGAAAGGGTGAGTAAGGCTGGATTCAAAGAAGATAAACAAATTAATTAAAAATAAAGAATAATGCTATAACCAATAAAGAGTCAAAGGTTGAATTAAATAAATAAATTAAAAATAATAATATTATAACCAATAAAGAGTCAAAGGTTGAATCAGGATAATTAATAAGAAATTATCATAAATGGTAACAAGATAAAGATTAAAATAATCAAGGATGGATGTTAGGTAAGGATATAATATTAAAAAATAAATAAACCAAAGAGATATATAAGATTGGTAAAGATTGTAGAAATTAATATAAAGGAAAGAGATTAGGTACTTCATATAAGGATAAATGGTTAAAAAATAAAAAGATAACAAAAGAGTGTTTTTTTTTTATTGATGTTGAGAATACATAAATAAAAAGTGTAGATGGAAATTATTCGTAAAGTTGTCGAATTAGAGCTTTCTAGGATTGGCTCAATTTATATCCATTTTTTCGATTAAAGTTGTTGGGATGTTTATCAATTTCAAGGCTTGTTGGATAACGCGGCAAGAGTAATGTGGGGTGGAAGCTAAGATTTTGGTTTTTTAGAAGCAAATTAAGTGCCGAGTGTTGTGACAATGTTCAACAATTGAATATTTTGAAAAGTGTTTGTGATGGTGTTCAACAAATATTGAACACTCTCGCAACACTAATCACTTAATTTTCTTTGACAAAACCAAAATATTAACTTATGTTAGAATAATCAAACCCATAGTTAACCATAGTTGACATTAATTAATCATTTTTGTCTTATTCCTAGATTCCTAGATTCCTTACTATGATAGTTGGAATCCACTTGCACCAAGAAGTCAACAAATGCAAAAAATGGATTAAGGAGCGCTTTAGAAACATATTGGAATCATTTCTGAAAAATCTATAGTAATTTAAAAATAGTAAAAGCACAGCTCTTCTTTTTTTGAAAGCTGCCTTGCTTTTCAGCAATTTTAAGGCAAAAGGGAAAAGTTAGTCTAGGAGTAACTGTCTTGTTTTTTTCCTTAACCATCCTCCTTCTTTTTCTCCATCCAAAAGCATGGCTCTGATCTCTTTCCATCACTTATCATTTGGTACAACTCATTCATCCAATTCGTGAGCATCTTGACAGATTAGGAAAGTGATTTATGCACCTATGGGGGATTTTGACTAGTTTAGTAAGCCTGTTTTTTGTCCAATTCGAATACCATCCTTATGCTTTTGAAACTCTGATGTAATTATATATTTTGGCCGCCTATTATTTGATGAGGTTGGATGATGTACACTTATTCAATATAGGATTGTGTTATGCTCCAATTTTAGTCTCCTTTTTGTGGAATTTTGCATGTTTGATTAGCAATTTTGTGAGTGTAATTGTTCTACTGCTTGGGTTCAATTTCCACATGGTATCAGAGCCTTTATAGTTTGATTTATCTCCTTCCATATTGTTATTTCAGTTTCAACATCACTGACTGGGAGCGGATTCTGTTGGTTGAAGGCCACAGTTGCTGAGATATGGACTAATTTCAAAGGATCATCTTGAATCCATTCAATTTCTTCGAATGGAAAGTTGAGATGGAGATTTTTTTGAGGGATAAGGGCCTCTATAGGTTTACCATGGAAACTGAGGCATATCCCAATGTAGCTATAGAGAAAATTAAATGGCACAACAGGAGGGATGAGGCCTATGGTATTTTGTGCTTAAGCATTTCAAGAGGCCTCCTCTTCCATCTTGATGCATTAACATCACCAAATGAGGTTTGGGAGAATATTGGGACTCTATTTTAAAATACAGATGAAATGAGAATACATCAACTCGAGAATGAGCTGATCTCACTGAGTCCCAGCAGCTTCGAATCATTGCAACTCTACTTTTCCAAGTTTAAGGCCCTAGTTCTGCAGTTAAAACAATGTGGAATTGAAAAGAAGGAAGAGAAACTAGTCTTGAACATACTTTCAAAGCTTGGTCTTGAATACTCAGTGTTTTTTTTATATTCCATGCCACCAAATTGACAGCACGAGCCTGGAAGATGCCTAATCTTGTTGATTTCATGGAATCCCTCACCCAAGAGCGGGATAAATTGGTAATGTTAGGCACCATTAAACCTTCCAAAGACCAAGATTTGGTTGCTGGAGATTCGAGGGTGGATTCAAAGGGAAAGAAGAAATCCAAGAAGCCACCTGAGCAAAAGAGAGACAAGTCAAATTCTCAATAGGAGCCCTTAGGATCCAAGAAGAACTTCCAGAAGAAGAAGAACAAAGGAGAAATGAGCAAGTGCACATACTTCTTATTTAATATGAATATGTCAGAAGGTGGGTATGTTGTCGATCATTTAAATGAGTTTAATACGATCACCAATCAAATAAGTTATGTAGGAGAAACTTTAATGATGAGGTTAGGGATCTTTTGATTTTGTGCTCATCTCTAGAAAATCATAATGGCTTGGTCATCACTATGAGTAATTTTGTCTCTAGTTCAATCACTTTAAAGTTTTATGATGTTGTTGGTGTTATATATAATGAGGAAATGCTATGGAAAATCACATGTAATACATTAGGTAATGCTTTGACTATGGATAATAGGGGAAGACAAAGGGAGAGAGGAAAGGGACCAGGGAATCATGGGAAGCCTAAGAATGGTATATCCAAATACATAGGGAAGATGGAGTGCTAGCATTGTGGGAAGGAAGGACACCCAAATAAATATTGTTGGTCTCTAAAAGGAAAACAAAGAGATGGACAACATGAAAATAATCAAGAAGCAAATGTAGGAGGTGACCTTTTATATTCCATATTATTCCATACCAATCCACTTTTAGAGTTCTAGATTTATTTAGGGTGATTCATCTTCACATGTTCTAGCTAAACATCAGTGCCAACATTGTTAGTGAATTGGCCACATGGAAGAGCGGTACTTTGATCTCCATCCTTGTCAGTATTACGGGAAGCATAACGATTCTTTAGATAGATGTTTGACACTAAAGAAACATACAATATTGAAGATTCACTAAGGGTGGATTTCTTCTTGGAAATGGTCAACAACAACCAATAATATATATCATTCATATTATAGAACCGAGTCTCAATTTCTGACACAACTTGCAGCATAAAATTTTCTTGTTTCTCATCTTGTACATGATAGGAGGGGCACCGTAATTGATAGTCAGGATTTGAGTTTCAAATCCTTATCAATCTGACATCAAGTAGTCACAACCTTATTTAAGTGAGCTAGAACAAGCGAGCCTGAGCCACAACCATATTCAAATGCTATATTCAAAGTTGTAGCTAGAAGACAGAAAGAGAGCCATGCTCTAGAGCATTCATTAGATTATGGTATTGTGTCTAGCTTTGACACTCATAACAGACACCATGATATTTTCTACTCCCCACCTTATTCCTAAAAGGGTGGGATGACTGACAGTCAGAAACAAGTGGCCGAGAACAAGCAAGTCGAACCAAGAAATCCTAAACACGTGCAAGATAGCAAAAAATTTGTTCCAGTAGCCAGATCCATCTATCCAAAGTTAGAGCTATAGCACTGAATGAGAATTATATCCATGTTCCACTTACCTCCAAATTTCATGGTCATCCTAAAACCATCCATTTAGTAGAAGACTTCAGCTTCTGCTGGACAACATATGGTGGTCCCTAAACCACCATTTTCCAGAAGAATTGTTGAGCCTTCATACCAAGCTCCAAAGAGAACATTTGAGAAAGAACGAGAGTTGTATCCAAGTTCAAGATTTTGTGGTCAACCTTAAACCACCCACTTAGTATAAGGCATCAACTTCAATTTCTTCTAGTGTCCCTTTTAATTTGCGGTTAACCAAAACAACCAATTCAAATAACACTTATATTTAATAGAAGATGTCAGCTCCTACTAGCATGCTTAGCAAATTTCGATTTTCAAGTTGAAGATCTTCAGCCTTTGGTAGTCTCCACTTCAATTTATTTACCTCTATTTTCTTGGACTCACATATACCCCTTTGGATTAAGGGGGGGGGTTGGAAACATTAATCCCTTTAGGGTTAAGTTTTAAGATTAATCAATTAATCCTCCCTTGACCACCATATTCTATTTGTCTTTTCCTATGTCATGTCCCCATCCCAATGAGACTACTAGTTAACAATGTTTCACCAACCTACTAGTTCCCTAGGTTGAAGTGGAGGCATTAAATTTTGCAATAAGGGAGCTATGAGACCCAAGAGAACATTATTTTACCATATACACATTAAATTGGGTCATATAAATTAAAAAAATATGGATAAAATAAAGTGGCATTGCTTCATGGAGACACTTGGAGGTTCATGGATACCTTGGGTGGCTAGATTCCTCTTTACACTTGTCATGACCTACTCCAAAATTAGAAATTATGAGGAATGGAACATTCTTTGGAGATGAATAGGTTTCAAGTAAAATTTCATGATCCAAATTATTCGAATGGGTGAATAAAAATAACTCCCCATGGAAGAGGAATAGACTAGGAAGAAAATATGTGCCACTTGGAGAGAGATTCCCTACACTTTATGACAACAATTATGGAAGATTCTATCACAAAATCATACTTGATTGTAGACCTGATTGCATACCTATTACAATATGACATGTGAGGGCTAAAAATATCCACCAAGAGGGAGCATTTGGATTTTGGTTCCATCCATTCGAATTTGGAAGAAGATTGAAGGATGAGGAAGAGGACAAGTGTCATAGGGGTTACTAAACATCAAGGATGAGTTGGAGGAAGCCTATGAGAGGGAATTCTAAATTAGAGGATATTATGAGGATTATAATAATATTTCATGAGGAAGGAGAATGGATTTGATCATTTGAGCATTTTCCTTTGGCATTTTGGAAAGCACTAGCTTGTCCATTGTACAGTGAGTGCTCACTCTCTCTACTAGTGAGCCAATTTTGAGGGAGTTGGATTCTCATCCAAATTTGTTGTTGAGATGCGACCCTGACCTATCATTTGGAGCTGAATTGATTGTTTTTATTTCATGTAGGATGCTGGTATATTTTTTGATCCATATCTTTCCCCATTCTTTCATTCCCCATCTCATTATTCCCATGTTTCCATATGATGGTGCACTAGTGTGAATGATGCTTGCGCTTTGTTGAGTTAATTTGATGCCCAAGAATGGGTGAATTATTTTTGTCTTTGTAATATGTTCCCCATACTCTATGTAAGTTGAATTATAATAAATACATATGCAAAAATGTCCACATTTCCAAGCTATGGTTTGACTAGTTTCCATGTATTGGTTTCCATTTCAAAGGAGTTGTGTATCTGACTTGTGTTGAGGATTTTCTCTAATGTTAAATGTTTTTTAGTAGGATATTATATTTTTTATGTTATGAATTCCTCGTTATCTTTTATGAACCATTTCATGTACATTTTATGAGTTAAAGTTACGTTATCATTGTCATATCCCTTAAGCAATAGCACTGAAAATATGCATTCGAAGGTGAAGCTTTATAACTTTGTTTGCAGAAATTATAACCACACATAATGACATTAAATTAATTATAATATCAGTCCCCATACTCTGTTTTTCAATTTTGTAGGGTCGCATATGAATTGGAAATCCATTTTTGCTCACACCCTAGGGGGAATTTCACCACAATTTACTAGTAATTTTTCCCTTGTTTTCCAACAACCCCAAATCAAGAAATAGAGGTATAAAACCAGTTCTAAAGTGACCATATATTATTTTGAGTCATCCTAATACTCACCATATCACTCCCTACCAAATTCGAGACCCTTTTGTGCCTTTCAAATCCCCTAGAATCAAGACTAATCAATCCAACTTTGTCCCAAGGTGTGCCTTTGTTTTGAAATTTCATATTGGTCATTACATACTATATTAGGCGGTCATTTCCACTTCACTATTCCATGGGGGACTCATCTAGGTCCCACCTAACATTCAATGCACCTATCTACATGAGTGTAGGATCTCCAAGGATCAATCCCTATAATTTAGGAACCCACTCTGAGTGCCACCAACAGTCACCAGTAGTTGACCCTAGTCGTTGTTCAGTTATGCTCTGATTCCCATCATTTAGTTCACTTTTAGTCATCTTGGCACCATTTTTCATGATTTAAGGGAGCTATGGTGCCTTTTCTCACCTAACTCGGCCAATTAATTATTTGTGATCTAATTCAGTTATCCAAAGTTGTATTAGTGATCTCTAGTAGTGATTTTCCCACACCGAGTTAGCTCCAGAGTCAGTCCAGGTTGGTGAATTTGAATCCTACCTAAGGCATTCGAATTATCCTATTTGTAACACCATTATATTGCATACAATATAATAATTAATGGATGTAATGTTATTCTTCCAATTTTGTCTCCATGTGTGTGCAATTTTGCCATGATTAATTGATCAGTCTTTACTAAATTCTTTTCTCTTTTGCAGCCTTCTTTTCAAAGTTAATTCATGCACATCTGGAGATCATATACTTCACTAAATTAAACATTAAGAGTCATAGGGGAATGTGAAATTTCTCAAGGAGTCTGAAAGACGCCTAGGGAATATGCACCCAAGGGTCATCTCATTGTCTAAATATGTACATATCTTTAATGAGAATGTGTTCTTTAACACCTAGTTGCTTGTCTTTGTTGACAATATTCTTATTTTCCATATTGGGCACCTAACAAGCTCTATGTTAAACAAAATTGAGGTTACAATATTATTAAGTGCATTATTAATGTTTGCATTGCGCCAACATTTGATACGCACCAATGTGGTTACTTTTTTATGTGCATCAGTAAAGATATTTGTTTTTTCATTTAAAATTTGTTTTAATTAATTTGTTTTACTAAATAACCAATTATTTTAACCTGGTCCACTACATCCTCATAATAGCATCAGTGCTTGTAATGTAGTGTGGAGCATCGATATGCATTTTATTAAAAAACCGATATTTTAACATTTTATAATATTAACGATTACTAGTATGCCTTATTAGTTCAACACCAGTGTGTTATACATTAAACGCACCAATACATCTATTCGACTTAAGCACGTCATGGTAGAAACATCCACAAAAACCTCTATCCACCCACCACCACTAGAAAACTCTGTTATAAACAGAGAAGGGATGATTTTTGGGGGGAATTACCGTAAAAACCTTCACTACATGGTGTTCGTCTTTGTGTTCATAACTCAAAAGGTTGTTTTCCCATTAAGATAAAAGTGACTCTCACCCACAACTACTACCCTATGGTTTCTTTGTGCTTTTAACATAGTGGCAAATGTGAGTTTGGATTTAGCATTGAGTTTTTCAAACCATGTACACAAACTTTAGTAGGTTGAAATAAGTGATTTAAAGAAACACACTTAATTTGTTTGATGTGTAAATAAAGTAGTGTAGTTTCAACCGTTTTTCTTCATGGAGTTGTAACAAGTTTGTTTACACATATTTATGTTTCAAAATGTTTTCCCTTTGTTTTTGTAGTATGTTATGATTGTATCGTAGTTGTTTTGAGAATTTATCCAAGTGTTGTTTGAAAATCCTAGTCAAAATACTTTATATGATGATGATGCACTAATAAATTTGACATATTCACTAATGGGGCTTTAGCTTAGTGATGTGGTAGACGAATTATTGATATTGAATGGCT
Organism: Pseudotsuga menziesii; assembly: GCA_001517045.1. Lineage (NCBI taxonomy): Eukaryota > Viridiplantae > Streptophyta > Pinopsida > Pinales > Pinaceae > Pseudotsuga > Pseudotsuga menziesii. The sequence continues at coordinate 18,443 of LPNX011155020.1, read as the reverse complement.
TGCCTCATCAGAACGACAGGGGTCTAAAAGGGAAAAAAATGGACGCGTTTCCTTGGGGATTTTAACATGATTATCACTAGAAGTGTTTAAGAAAATCTCCAATGTCAAAATTTTCCATTTGTCAATTCCCTTTTTTTTCCAAAAACAATTTCCCAAATTCCATTTTTTTTCCAAATTTTCTTGCCTCAATTCTAAATGATAAATTTATTTACTTACAAAAATCATGATTTTTTTCTAAATAGTATATAAAATTCTTTAAAATTAAAATATTTTAAAAAAATATTGTCAAATATTTTATATTTGACATTTTAAGAATTAATAAAATTCAATAAAACTTATACACTTTAAAACAAGTATCAATATGAAAATTTTCCTTATTAAAACAACATCTTAACCATAATAAATTCCATACTATGAAGTACAAGTTTGGCAACCTCGACACTTTGAAGAAAAATAAACCACCATACAACCTTTATTACATTTATGTAAAATTGGAGTAGCAATGCTTAAAATTTTGAATTTTACATATATGAAAAGAATCAACATTCCCAAATGTTTGATAATATATCAAGATATAATTTACAAATAATGTCAAGTGTAAAGACAGCATGCCTTCTTGGTATTAAAATAAAACATTAATAACTTTGGAAATTTATTTTCATTTCTAAATATAGGAATTAAATATTATTTTTATTGTATATTTAAAAAAATATTTATTAAAATAAATAAATGTGTTTAATATTAGTAAATTTCAAAATTATTTCTACAATATGAATATCTCTATATTAATAATGAAATTATAAACATAAACATTAACACACTTTTCTAGATAAATTATTTCGGGGAAAACATGACAAATACTTAAACTTGATGATTGCATTTTCTCTTTATAAGTTGGGATGGGGCTCTCGCTGACATGAAAGATATAGGAAAATCCTTAAAGAAAACAAAGGCAACAGTTAATCAATCCTAGGTTTTCTTGTTGCATAGCATTTAAGGAAAAAACCAATGGAAAAGAACAACAGGGATGAAAAAGTGGAAGAGAAATTCATGGCAAACAAACTTGCAAAATTAGGAAAGGAATGAGATATGGGAAGTGACCCCTTGAATGTCCTCGGAATCTTCTTTTATAATTACTTTCTTCATCCTCATTGGGTCTTGCACTCCTCCCACATGTAACGATGCCTAGGGTTTTTTCCTAGTCACTTCATGCCCAACCTCCTCATGTCATTTCAACTCCACGAGATAACCTCCCTACTCATGTCGTACCCCCCCCCTTCCTATTCTCCTTTGAGATCATGTGTCTTCTACTTTTAAATTTCACTAATGGCATTGACGACTGCATACTTTGGAAGATCCACGTGTTCAACTTCCTCTAGTCACGGCCCACTATGTTCGGTGTTGGTTTCCCAATTTGGTGTTGTCGATGGTCATTTAGGGACAATGTGAAGAAGGGGGAAAGCTCATTTCCCTTGAACTGTCTCATGGTTCAAGAAGCCCCAACCCTTACAGTTTTAGTTGATTCTTATGTTAAAGATCAAACTGCTTTCTATAGATCCCATGGTTTAGTGTGTCATTTTAATGGTGTATGGTCTCATTTAGTTTGCTTTGTACAAGTGGATCTCTAACACTCGGAAGCCCTTTATGAAAGATGAATATTTTATTTATCCATGTGAAAAGGGGCTTTTGATTTCTGATTTTGAACTTTTTGAGGACAAGGACCTAGATCTTAGTTTCGGTACTTGGTTTCGAGGAAGTTCTAGATTATGTATAAATACATGGACTACTTTTGATCCTTCAACATACTCCCTCCCTTCGGTTGTTGTGTGGGTTAGAGTCTCAACTTTTCCTTCACATTTTTTGGGATACAAGTCCCTTTGAGTTATTGGAAATCCTCTAGGCAAGTACCACTACAATAGCCTTAAAAAAATCAAATCATACCATTACAACTTATGCATATATCTGTGTATAAATGGATTTCAAAAAAATATTTCAGCATAGATTAATTTAGAATGCCCAAGATTCTCCTATACTCAAAATATTTATTATGAGCAAGTAATGTTTTGTGGTAGAGCTTATTATGAAACAAGGCACACTGTATCATTTTGCCAGAAAGATCCCAAGCTCAAAGGCGGAATCAAATCAAACGAAGATGAATCTTACAAATCCAGATCCACCAAATTCATAAAATAAGGAAGCTTGAATAACAATAGTAAAGAAAAAAAAACACTCCAATCATGCATCCAATGATGACAAGAAGTATATCTCACAATCTAATTTAGACATGGAGTGTTTCTCTATTCTATTATGCAAGCAATTTGTTAGAATTTACTCCTGCTCTCAAGAATCTAAGAAGTAGAAATATAGAAGGAAATGTTGGTTTATATCCTCCCGAGTATGCAAAGGGAGGATGTTGGTATTAAGTTATTATTGAGAGGGTAGGGCGTTGAATCAATAATTGCACAGATTTGTATAAATTATGCATATTTTCAGATTTAGAACAATCGCACAAATAAACAAAACAACACATAAATGTATGAGAACAACTGTATATCTATATGTATGAATATAAATAGTTACATCAATGTGAGATTACAGTCTCCGAACATGAGCCCAAAACAATTCATATCTATGTATGTGAGTCTACGTCTAAATATTTGTGCCAGGCCTATCTTCAAAATATGTTTGCGTCAGATCTTTCTTCAAAATATGTATGTGTCAAATCTTACTTCAAAATATGTCTACATATTTATGTGTGTCAGACTCTTCTTCAAAATACGTCTGTGTCTTATATCTGCGTTAGACCCTTCATCAAAATTATGATGTGTGGATATAAGTGTGATATGTGTCTTCAATGAGTAAGAACTTCACACATCCGAACTATGGGTATCCAATCATTATGTGCTGCTCATTTCACACTACGGCTCCACTGTAAAAATATATTCATCTACGATCAATGTGCCATTGATACCCCAAAAAAAATAAGAACTTTGAAGCTTTCAAATAGTTAGATCTTCATTTTGTATGAGCTTACTTCACCACATCCATCTCTTGCTTATTTATAATATTCTTGAATCAAGAGATGTTTCCATTTGGTGAAGTCCCTTTACTTCGGATATCATCCACTAAATTTGTGTATTTGACAAGTTAATGTTTGTGTTGGTGTGGCACATTTGTAATTCATCTTTGTAGATTAAGACACACATGTGCCAATACTTTTGTGGGAGTTTCGCACACATCTATAATTTTTTTGAGAAACTATCGCACACACAATTTGTTTAAATTCTAAGTCTTATTTGTGCATTTGTTTTATATTCAATTATTATTTTATGTTCATGAACATGTGCACAAATGCAACCAATGTCATGATGGTCCTTTAACCTCTCGATCTTTGACATCTTTTGACTTTTGGTCCATCTTTAATCTTTGATCTTTGATCTTTGACTCACATATTAGCTTACTTGGTTCATCTTTGATCTTTGACATAATCTTGTCTTGTTCATCTTTGATCTTTGACATCAACTTGTATTTGACATTTTTTATCTTTGACATCGATGACAACATATGTCCAACAATATCCCCTTTTGTCATTGATGTCAACACAATTATGCTCCCCCTATCATTGGGGTCTTCTTCATTTTCAGCTTATCTCATTCTTTCAGCTCCACTCATGTTATCTTTCTTTCAGCTTCGCTCCCCATTTGACATCAATGGAAAAGGGTTCTTATTTATTATGTCTCCCCCTGTATTTGTGATTGCCAAGTCATAGATACTCCCATTAGTTGATTTGTTTTGCCTCAAATTATGATGTGGAAATTATTCCTAACTTTCTTCTTAGATACTCAAATGTTTCTCTAATGTGTGGTTTTGTAAATATGTCTACAATTTGTTCTTCTGTATCTACATATTCCAATTTGATTGTTTTTTCAGCCACTTTTTCTCTTACAAAATGATATTTAATTGGTATGTGTTTTGTTTTTTAGTGCATCACCAGATTTTTTGAGATACTGATGGTACTCCTATTGTCACATAATATTGAAATGGGATGGTCATTTTTACCCTTACATATTCCATAGTCTTCTTCATCCATAATACTTGTGAGCAGCATGGTGTTGCATCAATGTACTATGCTTCAACAATCAACAAGGATACTGAGGAATTTTTCTTGCTTAGCAAGGAAACTAAGCATTTTCTTAGGAAGAAGGCATCCCCACTTGTGTTCTTCTGATTTTCAATACTCCTTGCTCAGTCTGCATCTGTATATGCTTCTAGAATTAGTTCACCATTGTGTGGATACCACATGTCAGATCCAAAGTGCCTTTCAGGTACCTAAAAAATCTCTTAACTGCTTGTACGTATGTTTATTTTAGGGAGCCTTGAAATCTTGCAATGATTCCTATGTCATGCATTATATCAGGTCTTGAAATTGATACATATAGCAGACTTCCTATCATTGATATGTAAATCTTTTGATCTGCCTCGTTTGCTTCAGCATCTTTACTTAGTTTGCATCTTGTGATCATGGGTGTGCTCATTGGTTTACATTCCTTCATCATTGAATTTTTTTAACATTTCCTTGATATATTTCTTTTGAGTGATGAAAATACCATCCTTGAGCTACAATACTTGTACTCCCAAAGAGAAGGATATTTCTCCAAGCAGTGACATTTCAAACTCTTTTTGCATGCTCTCAATAAACTTCTGACTGAGTTTGTCATCACTGCTCCCAAAAATGATATCATCCACGTATAATTCAATCATCATAATGTATTTTCCTTCCTCTTTGATGTACAAGTTACTATCAACATGACCCCATGTGAAGTCTTGTCGTATCAAACAGTTATCTAGTATTGAATACCATGCTCTAGGAGATTGTTTTAGTCCATATAATTCCTTTCTCATTCTACAGACATAGTCCTTATTGTCTGAGAGAGAAAAACCTTCAGGTTGTTCAATGTACACTTCTTCCTCTAATTCTCCATTTAGGAAGGATGATTTGATGTCCATTTGATACACAGTAATATTCATGGAGCAAGCATAGGCTAGAAACATCCTAATAGCTTCCATTCGGGCTACAGGGGAAAAGGTTTCTTCAAAATCTATAGCTTTAATTTGGGCATACCCTTTACAGAATAGTTGTGCCTTGTTCCTCGCAACGTTTTCTTCCTCATTCAATTATTTCTGAAGACCCATTTTGTTCTTATGACATTTTTGTCTTTGGGTCGCGGAACTAGTTCCCAGGTTTTGTTTCTATCTATCTTATTCAGTTCTTCATTCATAGCCTTGACCCAATACTCATTAGTTTTAGCTTCATTAATGTTATTTGGTTCTATATGAGACAACAATGAGAGATGTACATGCTCAATTCCATTTGTCAAATGTTTTATCCTGGTTTCCACGCCATCATTCTTATCACCTATGATCAATTCTTATGATTCTTTTGCACAAATCTGGAGGGAGTTTTTTTGTCTTACTGACTTGTTTCCTCTTCTTGAGGAAAATTGTCATGTTGATCGATGGTTCCTTCTTCATTTTGTGTAGATTAAGTAAGTTGTTTAAGCATGGTTTGGTCATCATCTTCTGATCTGCTATATTTTAATTATTCATCTATTTTTACATCTGGGCTTTCAACTATCCTTTTTAGCCTTGGATTGTAGCATATGTAGGTTTTACTCCTAATTGCATATCCCCGAAAAATACCTTCATCTAATATTGAGTCAAATTTACCAAGGTTTTCTTCATTTTTCTTTATATAACATTTACTTCCAAAGATTCAAAAATGTTTGACAGTGGTTGGTCTTCCTTTCCAATGCTCATATGGAGTCATATTGTTGCCGCAATTATAATTTGCGCTCTATTTAAAATGTGAAAAATTGTGTGAATGACATTTGTCCAGAAGATATTTGAACGCTTTGAATCATTGAGTAGTGTCCTAGCCATTTCTTGCACGGTCATTTTTTCCTTTCAACTACCACATTCTACTATAGTGTTCTAGCTGTTGAGAAATGCCTCTTTATCTTGTGTTGTTCACAATAGTCCTCGAACTCATTTGAAATGAATTATCCACTATTGTCAGACTTGAGACATTTAATTTTTTATCTATTTCGTTTTCTAAAAAGTTTTTGAGAGCTTTGAAGCACTCAAATGTCTTAGATTTTGTTTGGAGGAAAAAGACCCATGTCATCCGAGTGAAATCATCTATGAAGAGTGCAAGGTGGCGTTCACCTTTCAATCCTTTTATTCTTGTGGGTACACATAGATTTGTATGTCCTAATTTTATTGGTATTGATGTAGAGTGCTCCTTACCTTTGAAACTAACTCTTGTTTTCTTTCCATGTTGACAATGCTTACATACTGACTACACAGGATTTGTAATTCTCAGAATATCTCACACCGCTTGTATCTTGCTTATTCTAACTAGATTGCCGAATTTTATATATCGTGTTCTTTTGTGCCATAGCCAACTTTTATATGTTTGTCTTATGAAACACCTTTCATCCTTTTCATATAGTATGTAAACATTGTTTGGAGTTCTAGTAGCTGTTGCTACCAAGTTCCCGGTATTTATGTCATTTATCCTACATTTATCCAAATAAAAAATGCGATTATGTCCTTGATCACGCATATGAATCACACTGAGAAGGTTATGTTTCATATTTTTAAATAATAGGACATTGTATTCTTAATTTCTTTGATTTCCTAAAGTGACCATTCCTTTACCTATAATTTTGGTAGAACCATTGTCTCCAAAGTGGACATTTCCTCCTTTTTCTTCTTTAAGTCTCAAGAAATTTCCTTTGTCACCTATCATATGTTTAGAGCATCCATGGTAAATATACCATAAACCTTTCTTGTTATGTGCATGTAGTGCTAATTTGCAGTCTTTGCAACTTGATTGAGCTAGTTTTTTCTACTATACCTTCTTTGATTGATAGTTGTTTTGCAGTGAAGGCTTGTTTTCACAATTTTTGGTTTCATGTCCATGGTTTCCACATTGTTGGAACTCCTTATCTATATTCAAATGACTAAAAGTATTTGATCCCTTTTGTGAAAATCCAGTCTGTATTTTTACATCATTCCTCTCGTAGGACATTTTATACACTTTAGAGTAGTTTCTTAGAAGCGCTCTACAGTTCATTTCTTTGTGGCCAAAGTTTCTACATAAAAAAGAGTTTCCAATAAAGAGAGTTCGATAAATTTTAGGTTGAAATATTCCTAGTTGCATATGGTTGTTAATTGGAGAGGAGGACGTTCCTTTTTCATAATGTTGTTCTTCGTTTGGCAAATAATTTTTTACTGTATTGACATAGGTTTTGATGTCTGTTTCTGGCCTTTTGCAGTTTTCTGGAATCCCTAGTTTTCTACAGAAATCCAGTTGATCATTTGCCTTCTGCAATTTCCATTTTAGATGAACAATTTCATCTTCAAGTTTTTTACACTTTTATTCATGGTGTGCTAATTGTTCCATTATTTTCATTCTGAGCTTCATTGTTTCTTCAGCTTGTTCCTTTTGTTTTGTAAGCTACTCTTTTAAAGCCTTTTTTTTTCTTCTTGGATTTTCTAACTCTTCAAGAGCATTGATAAGTTCTCCTTTAAAGTATACTTCTGCAATTTCTTCATCATTTAGTGTGTCATTAATGGTATTGGGAGCCACTTCTTATCTTGTCATTTTTGTATTGCACCAATCTTCCAGATGTTAGTCTATTTATTGAAGAAACTTGCTCTAATACCAATTGTTGGTATTAAGTTATTATTGAGAGCAGGGGTGAATCATTAATTGCACAAATATGTATAAATTATGCAGTTTTTTCATATTTAAAAAAATCACACCAATAAATAGAACAATGCGCAAATGTATGAGAAAAAATGTATATCTATATGTATGAAAATGAATAGTTACATCATTGGGAGGTTACCGTCTTCAAGCATGAGCACCCACTCATTTCATATGTTCACCTACTCTCAAGTTCAACTTGCATTCTACTAGCACCAACAAGTAGAAATTTATATCTGTGTAAGATCCAAGTCACGATCTCTAGGAACCAACATGAATAGATATTGTTGAAATATTGTAACTTCGAAGGATATTCTAAATGTATTTTACTGTTGTAATCTATCGGAGATGTTTTATTCCTCCGTCGGGATGTTACTATTGTACTTGGACATCATAGAGTCATGAGGTAAAACCTTTTTTGTAAGTCAGGTCAATAGAACCCTCCAAAATATAATATTATATTGTTTTGTGTCTTCCTCGGTGAAGTCAACCCAGTAATATTGTTTGGCCCGACATGTTAGGGAAAAGGTAAAGTGGAAGATAAAGTATAAATAGAGGAGGTGTGTTTATCATTTGAACACACACACTCACTTATGTATAGCACCTATAAGAGAGAGAGAGAGAGAGCACATGTTTGTGGTTTTATCTTTTTACTTTTGATACATCTATATAGAGGAAGTTTTGATAGGTTTTCTTCCCCTAGAGGGCTTCCCGATATAAATCTGTGTCTATCTTGCTATTGTGTTTCTTTTAGTGATCCTGCATATGCTATTGTTGTGAAATTGAATTGAATACTAATGATATCTAGCTAAGCATGTGGAATCTTAACATGGTATCAGAGCTATCCTAAATAGAACAACTTTCATAAGGTGAAACTCTCTCTCCTCTCCCTCCGGCAAGAAATTAGGGTTTCTGTCAAAGTTGGAATTTTGGAGATATAATTACATAGAAATTTGTGCCTCCCTAGAGCGCATCTATAGAGCCTTGGATCAAAATTTTTGAGTGGGTAGATCTCCGGTAAATTCAAACCCTGGTTTGGCTTTGGACCATAAAACTGCAGAAACTATAGGCCAGAATCTCGCAAGTCAGTTTTGAGAGGTGAATATCTTGAATCTCTAGAAATCAAGTGTACTAGTCAACTCACCTCAATTAAGTGCATTTCCTGGTAAGGTTAGTTCTGCATTTTGAGAAATTTCATTTTTTAGTGACCTCCTGGATAAGATGGCCCCAAGCACTAAGCTTGAGGACAAGCTAGAAGGCATAGAGAATTCTCGAGCATGGAAATATAGGATTGGTATCATTCTTAGAGAGAATTATCTTGACAAATACATCAAAGGAGAAGTTGTAGAGCCTGAAGAAGATGAATCTAAGGAGAAGCACAAGAAGGACCTGGTTAGGCAATGAGGATCATTTTTTATTCTATCAAATATCACTTGATTCCTCAAGTGTCATCCAAAGAAACCCCAAAGGAGATGTATAATTCCCTATACAGAATGTATGAAGGAAGGAACATCAATGGAAAGATGAATTTGAGAGGTCAATTAAAGGGTACCAAGATGAGCCAAGGAGAATCCATTCAAGAGTACTACACAAGGGTATCCCAGTTCAAGGAGCAACTAGAAGCCATTGAAGACTCCCTTTATGAAGAACGAGTTAGGTTTGCTCTCAATGGTCCCACTATACCTTGGGATTCATTCATACAAACTATGTCTTCCAGAAAGGAAAGCATGAAGTTTGACATCGTATGGGAAGATTGCATCCAAGAGGAGGCTACAGTAGCCAATAGAGAAGCTCTATTTAAAGAAGATGATCAAGCCCTAGCCATCCATACCAATAGAGGAATAATTCAAACTAACTTCAAGAATGAAAACCACGAGGAGTCTCGACCTCCCAATTGATTCCAAAGGCAAAGAGGAAACAATCAGAGGAAAGACTACTCCAACTTTCAATGTTTCCATTGTCACAAGATAGGACACAATGCCAGAAAGTGTCCATTGAAGAAAGAAGAATACAAGAATAACAACAAAATGCATCATGCACACCTAGATGAAAATGAAGAAGAAGAGGAAGAATGAAATCAAAGAAAACAAGCAAAACAAGAAGATGCATAATAGTATGTATTATTCTCTGCACTCTCTGGGTCTGTGACACCTGGGGAAGATACATGCCTTATTGATAGTGGTGCTTCAAAACACATGACAGGACAAAAGAAAAATCTATCAAAACTTGAAGAGAAGAACTCTCCTCAGAAAGTATCATTAGGAGATGACTATCAATATCCTTTCAAAGGTATTGGTGAAGCAAGTTACAAGCTTGATTCTGGAACCCCCCATGAAGATGGAGGAAATCTTATATGTACCAGGCTTGAAAAAATAAATTACTTTCTATCTCAACATTAGATAAGAAATGATGTAGGGTTTCATTTATATATGGACAAGTACTTATGTGGCCCAAATCAAAATCAATTGAAGATGTAGTTGTCATCAATGAAGAATAAGGAGTATTATATAAACTCAAGGTACATTCGGAAACAACCCTTGTTCATGAGACCACTGGCCCAAGTGAACTATGGCATAGGAGGCTTACTCACATCAACTACAAAGCACTACCCCATGTGAGCAAAGTAGTAACATTTTTACCATATTTGAATATCGATCATGAAGGCACTTGCAAAGGATGTGCAAGAGGAAAAAATATCAAGAATCCATTTCCAAAGAGTGAAACAAAGACTAAAGGTACGTTGGAATTAATTCGTCCAGATGTATGTGGTCCAATGCCCTTCACATATTTGAGTGGTTATGAATATTATGTTACATTTATTGATGACTATTCAAGAAATACATGGATATATTTCTTGAAAACAAAGGATGAAGTATTTGGGAAATTAAAGGAATTCAAAGCCTTGATAGAGAATCATTTAGAAAGAATAATTAAGACACTCAGAATAGACAATGGTGGAGAATATACTTCCAAAGTGTTTGAATCCTTTTGTAAAGAAGTTGGAATCAAGAGGGAACTAACCACTCCCTACAATCCTCAACAGAATGGTGTTGTGGAAAGAGAGAATAGGACCATTATGGAAGCAGTGAAGACAATCATTACATGATCAAGATCTTCCTATGCATCTATGGGATGAAGCAACAAGAACAACAGTTTACGTACATAATATATTATCCCATAGTGCCCTTGGATTCAAGACTCCAGAAGAATGTTCATAGGAAAGAAGCCTGAAGTAAGCCACCTTAATATATTTGGTTGCCCAGTATATGTTCACATGCTAAAAGAAAAGAGAACTAAGTTGGACCCTTCCGGAAAGAAGGGAATATTTGTTGGATACTGTGAAGTCTCCAAAGCCTTCAGAATATACATTCCAGGATTCCATCACATGGAAATTAGTAGGGATGTAAAATTTGATGAAGAAACAGCTCTCAATAGATCTAGAAAGTGTCAGCATGAAGAAGTATATAAAGAATATGCACCTCCTAGAAATATAGAAGTTGCACCCTCCCCTGAAGAAGAAACATCAGAGGAACATGGTATGCTAGAACCTCAAGAACCTCCTACTATGAATAGAAAACATGCTTGGGTAAGAGAAATTATACGAGAGGCAGAGAAGTATGGAGCTCCAAAAGGCTCCACAAGAGTAAGAAAGAGATCAAATCCATTTTCCAGTTATGTAGCTTTGATGTGTGATCTTGTATATCAAGAACCTACCAGTTATCAAGAAGTTGTATAGAAGAAAGAATGGGTAGAAGCAATGACGGAAGAATACCAATCAATAATGAAGAATGATGTTTGGGATATAGTTCCCAAACCAAAAGGTAAGTGTGTGGTATTTTCCAAGTGGATCTACAAGATAAAGCATGCAGCTAATGGAAGTATTGAGAAATACAAGACAATGTTTGTGGCTAGAGGATTCTCTCAAAAAGAGGGAATTGGTTATGAAGAGACATTTGCGCTAGTAGAAAGGTACACTTCCATTAGAACCATCATGGCACTTGCATCCATGATGAAGTGGATTTTACACCAGAGGGATGTGAAGACAGCCTTCCTGAATGGTGTTATTGAGGAAGAAGTGTACATATAACAGCCACAAGGATTTGAAGTTGAAGACAGATGGACTCACATATGTAAGTTGAAGAAGGCTCTGTATGGACTAAAGAAAGATCCTAGAGCTTGGCATGGAAGGATAGATAGATTTTTGAAGAGCTTGGGATTTACCAAAATTAAAGTCGACCCTAACCTTTACTTTAAGGTTATGGATGATAAAACTTACATATTATTAATGTATGTGGATGACTTATTCTGACAAGAAATGAGAAACAGATTGTAGAGTGCAAGAAGAAGATCGTCGAAGAATTTGAGATGAAATATCTTGGATTGATGCATTATTTTCTAGGTCTGGAAGTATGGCAGAGACCAGAAGGAATCTTTCTCAATCATGGAAAGTATGTTGTGGAAATATTAAAAATATTTGATATGTTGTATTGTAAATTCATGACCACACCCATGGATACTAACCTGAAGTTGTTATCTGATGAATCATCACAGTTAGTGGATGTGACTCAGTATGGATATATTATTGGGTTGTTAATGTATCTGACAAATACCAGGCCATATATATGCTTTGCTATGAACACCCTGAGTCAGTATCTAGTTAAACCTAGACGTGTTCACCCGATAATTGCAAAGCATGTGATGAGGTACTTGAAAGGTACGATAGACTTTGGTCTATACTATGTTGTAGATCATGACTACATATTGTATGATTATGCATATGCAGATTGGATTGGAAATGCCTCAGACAAGAAGAGCACCTCAGCTGTATGTTATTGTCTGGGATCTGCCATGATCTCATGGTTTAGCAGGAAGCAGTGAAATGTTGTTCTCAGCACAGCTGAAGCATAGTATATAGCAACTTGTTCTGCTAGTTCTGAAGCTATATGGATTTGGAAGTTGATGTTAGGTCTATTTGACATAGAGTTGGATACCATGGTGATTCTATGTGACAAACAAAGTTGTATAAATATGACGGAGAACCCAGTGTTCCATGACAAATCAAAGCACATAGAAATCATGTATTTTTACATACGGGATATGGTACATAAGGGAGCTATAAATCTCCAGTATGTGAGTACCAATGAGCAAGTTGTTGATGTGTTGACCAAGCCTCTGTCTCGAGTAAAGTTTGAATACTTATGTGATAAGCTTGGTGTGGTTCAAAAAGACCTTCCTTGTAAGGGGGAACAATGACAATGATTTTGTGGACCCTCCTCAAAAGGGGGACTAGGTTAATGATGTTGCAGACCCTCCTCTAAAGGAGGAGCAGGTTGATGACATTGGAGACCCTCCTCGAAAGGGGGAGTTTTTTATGATGTTGTAGTGGGATTGTATCATCTCTAGACATTAATCCTAAAGTGATCCGCATACTTTTGTTTCCATGAGGTACTAGGATTGAATCATCCTTGGACTTATTTCCTAAAGTGATAGGTATTGATTGTCCCGTAATTGGATCCACAGACTTTTGTCTCCATGAGGTGGTAGGAGTGCATCATCCTTAGACTTATGTCCTAAAGTGATAGGGGTTGATCATCCTGTAATTGGATCAGGTGAGGATTGCATCATCCTTATAATTATGTCCTAAAGTGATAACGGTTGATCATCTCACAATTGGATCAGGTGAGGATTTTATCATCCTTGGACTTATGTCCTAAAGTGATAGGGGTTGATCATCCCGTAATTGGATCAAGTGAGGATTACATCATCCTTTCATTTATTTCCTAAAGTGGTAGGGGTTGATCATCCTGTAATTGGATCAAGTGAGGATTGCATCATCCTTGGACTTATGTCCTAAAGTGGTAGGGAATGATCATCACGTAATTGGATCATGTGTGTTGCAGGTTATGTTGTTGTTGATGATGATGTTTCTGATCAAATGATCAAGTGTTGATGCAGGTGATCGAGTGCTACAGAATATGAAGATCAAAGATGGAGACTAAGTGATGTAGAAGATGATGCTCTAGTATTGAAGATGTTCTAGTAATTGTTCCATTTGCTGATGATTGTTGAAAACTTCCAATGAAGTATAGATTTATCACCTTGATGTTGTTGTAGATGCTCTCTCTCCTTTCTCCTACAGTTGATGTTGTTTTTGTCATTAGAATACCCTTCTCATTAAGGGGGAGTGTTGAAAATTTGTAACTTTGAAGGATGTTCTAAATGCATTTTACTGTTGTAATCTATTGAAGATGTTCTATTCCTCCGTCGAGATGTTACTATTGTATTTAGTCATCATAGAGTCATGAGGTAAAACCTCTATTGTAACTCGGGTCAATAGAACCCTCCATAATATAATATTATATTGTTTTTTGTCTTCCTAGGTGAAGTCATCCCAGTAAGATTGTTGGGGTCAACCTATTAGGGAAAAATTCAAGTGGAAGATAAAGTATAAATAGAGGAGGTGTGTTCCTCATTTGAACACACACACTCACTTGTGTATAGCGAATAGGAGAGAGATATATATCTGCAAGGAGAAGGAGCGCCTATTTGGGGTTTTATCTTTGTACTTTTTATACATCTATATAGAGGAATTTTTGTTGGGTTTTCTTCCTCTAGAGGGTTTTCTAGGATAAATCTATGTCTATATTGTGATTGTGTTTCTTTCAGTGATTCTGCATATGTTATTGTTATGAAATTGAATTGAATACTAATGATATCTAGCTAAGCATATGGAATCTTAACAGATATCAGTCTGGTCATGCAAACTGCGACTTGCGTCTTCAAGATCTTATTTGCGAAATAACTACACTCTCTAGGTGTGGAAGTTGCAACTTCCTTTTTGTTCTCCAGCACCCACTGAAGGAGATTGTGATACCCTAAATTTTATCTACACCCACAAAAGGATGGTGTTTCACCCTAATTGAATTTTCCAGCACCTATTGGAAGGAGGTGATGACCCCCTGTTCCTTGCCCCATCTGACCTCCCTAATATGAAATATGATTGTATGGTAAGTAGAGAAGTATGTTTTATTCAAGTTTTGTAACTGTAGAATTCTTCTAATATGCGTCTGTGTATCTGCATCAAATAGTTTCCTAAAACAATCCAGATCTACGTCTATGAGTCTGCATCTGAATATCTGCGTCAAACATGTCTTCAAAATATTTTTACGTCCTTATATGTCTACATCATATCTTTCTTCAAAATATATCTACGTCTTTATATTTCTACGTCAGATCTTTCTTAAAAATATGTCTGTGTCTTTATATGTGCGTCAAACCCTTCTTCAAAATATGTATGCATATTATATCTACGTTAAACCCTTCATCCAAAATACGATGTGTGAAGATAACTATGATATGTGTATTCACTAAGTAAGAACTTCACACATTCAAACTACGAGTATCCAATAATACAATGCTGCTCATTTCACACTACGGCTTCGCTGCAAAAAGATATTCATCTGCAATCAACGAGTCATTGATACCCTAAAAAATAAAAACTCTGAAGCTTGTTAACAGATAGATCTTCATTTTCTACAAGCTTACTTCACCACATCTATCTCTTGATTATTTATAATTTTCTTGAATCAAGAGATGTGTCCATTTGGTGAAGTCCCTTTACTTCAAATATCATCCCACTAAATTTGCATCTTTGACAAGTTAATGTTTGTATTGGCATGCCACATTTCTAATTCACCTTTGTAGATTAAGACGCACATATTCCTATACTTTTGTGGGACTTTCGCACACATCTGACTTTTTTGTGAGACTATAATGCACACATTTTACTTAATTTATAAGTCTTATTTGTGTAGTATGTGTTATATTCAATTATTATTTTTTCTGCATGAATATATGTGAAAATGCAACCAATGTCATGATGGTCCTTTAACCTCTCGATCTTTGACATCTTTTGAATGTTGGTCCATCTTTGATCTTTTATCTTTGACATCATATATTAGCTTGTATTTTTCATCTTTGAGCTTTGGCACCAGCTTGTCTTTGACATCTTTCAGCTTGTCTTGTTCATCTTTGATCTTTGACATCAACTTGTCTTTGACGTCTTTTTTATCTTTGACATCAATGACAACATATGTCCAACATAGGAGTATCACTTTTCTAGTTGAGATTGGATGTCCTACCTTAATGTAATCTGACGTTCTTTGGCTACCACACCACTTTTATCTTAGGGAAAACACCAAGGCACTTCCCCTCATTTCAAGGATGGTACATAGGGTAAGCCCTATATTATTCAGAGAACAATTCCAAGTCAACAACAAGGATCAAAGTCATATATACTCATTATGAGCTCAACTTGTCATTTACGTGAATAGAACCCTAGGTGGGGAGGATAACAATCCATCCCACAACCACTCATGTGAGATCCAATTGACAAACAAGAACTTTAACACGCACACATATATTGTTTTAATAATTATTTAGAGAACTAGAGGTGGAAGGTGCAATAGGGGTCATCCTTGACCCTGGAGGAAATGAATAATTTAATTTTGCATAGGGACTCTAGGAGAATGACAAAAACTCAAGAAAATAATCATGCCCTCTATATTGACCCCTCTCTCTCTCTTAATTTCCATAAACATCAAGTTTGCTTTCATTATAGGAGATTCTTCTTTAATTATAGAACTAGTCAAAAGAAAGCATCATAATGACAACCCAATTCTCGGGCAAATCAAATTAAGAATCCAAGGCATGCTTGATTCTGTGGAATTTTTCAAATTGCTCCACATGTGAAATAATAACAATATAAGAGCGGTTATGCTTGCAAAACTAGCCACGAGGATAAGTAAGGGATAATTGGTGGAAAATGCGGAAGCCCCGAAGTGTTTTTAGTACCGTAAGACATCATGAGCCAAGACACTAACCAAGGTCATGTAAGCACTTTGACATTGTAATGGACATCACATCATAAACATAGATAGGTGTACCAGGACAAAATGAAACGAAGGAATATCTCTTAATGCCCTACATGTAGGCTCTTACCAATATTCATATCCGCCTTCGATGGCGGATTCAATATTATAATTTGCATTGAATACCATACAGTCTGTATCTGGGATGTTTGTTTTGTATATTTTCTTTATTATTGTTATGGAAAGAGGGAAAGGGAGGATATTGGAAGAACTTGGGATCAAACCAGGGCCCGGATTGGAACATAGCGGCACAGCGGGACTTTCACGGGTAAGTACTCCAATCTAGGTATATTTCACTTCATAAATATTGAAGAAGAAATGAAATTAGAGGTTACCCTAGCCCATTAAGCTCAATATAACATTCAGGGTAATCTACATTGATTTTTTATTGGGGTCTCGGATTGAGTATTTCTTGGAAATTCCAAAAATCCTGATATGTTCCTAAAGGTAATCTACCTTCAAAGAGTTTATGTAGTGTTTTTCACATATCTCAACCCATTGAAATGGTGAGTGACATTATTCATGAAATCAAGAAAATTCTCAGACATTTGACTTGTCAACTTAAGAGCATGAAGCAATACACATGATACTTAAGTATTCATATGGAGAACCGGGAAACCAAGCGGGACAATATGGAAACCAAATTATAGGAATAGAAGATTAATTCTAATAAACTTTCTTCAAACTCGTACATTTATTACAAATTCATCATGGGCTTTGCTAAAGGTTCACATCCAACTATAGGTTTTCCCAGTGTTTTAATTGCTTCGGTGTAGGAGCATTTTATTAATGAAAACATAGTTCAACAAACAACCTTGGATTTCATTGAACATCAAGAATACCCTGGCCAAGCCAAAGATGAATAACAAATGGAAGAAGCCTATAACAATAATAATCTCAGTTCTTAAACTCCTCATATGTAGTTTACGTGTCCTTTTGTATTATGCCAATATGTAAAACAATACAATAATAGATATGATATGCATAAGATAGGGAAAACAAGAAAGTAGAAGCTTCATGGATGAATACCATTTTTGTCAAAAGGCTCTATTGAAGAATATTGTAATAATTTTGATTTTTTTGTACTTTTGATGTTGTTTGGTTCGCCAACAACCTTTTTATAACTACATAACTACCTATTCTTGGGGAATAAAAAATAATATTTAGTTAGAGAAAAGGAAAACTTATTTATAATCAACAAATTTATTTTGAGGTTAATTATAACGAAGTTCATTAATTTTTCCAATGAAAAACATCGTAGAAAACCCTCTGAGTACTTCCCCATGATCCATGGATGTTAAATGGGGTAAATTGTTGGCCCTTATTATGGAAACTAACCCTAAGGGCATCAAGAGAGTCAAACCCCTGGCCTCCCCAACTTTGGGGGAGTGATCTCACATCTATCTCATGATCGATCAAGCTAACCCTTGAGGTTTACAATGTTCCTTAACATATATCAAAGGTTCCATTGATTATTGAAATCCAATAATGTAAGAAGTCAAAATTATTGTCGATATGGAATTCTAATCAAATTTTCAATAATTTGAATTAATCAATGACTGAGCAAAATTTATATATGCATAATTTCACCATAAATAAAACTTGAATCATAGTGGAACTCTAATCAAAGATTAAGCTTCTACCAAATTCCTATGAAATTTATGACTAGGAAAAAAACCCTTTAAGTATAAAATTCTTTTGCTCATATTCTAACTCTTATTAAAAACAATAGACTAATA